>BSBK01003097.1:1275000-1315000 GCA_027943335.1 Chamaecyparis obtusa | reverse complement strand
CCACTGTAGTAGTCCAACAAATAGTCTTCACTAAAACATCTATAAATCATTCCATCTATGATGTTAAGCCAACCAACCTTAGACATAAGGTCACAACTTGTCCCTTTTCATAATCCTATCTTTATAGGTCACAATTCATGCTCGCATAAGATTTATCTCATAAATATAGAGACTAAATTTGTAACTATCTACTATAATAGTCAAGTAACTAGCCTTCACTAAATCAACTATAACTCACCCCATCTATAACATTAAACAATGAAACCTTAGACATAATGTCACAACTCATCCTTGTTCATATTCATCTCTTCACATGCTTTGAAACAACTGTACAATACCAGTGCACTTCAGCTAGTCATCCATGTATAATTGTTGCCTTCATCTAAACCATATGTTGACAACAATGATAAAAAATGAGAATCAACACATATTACAAAACCAATTCCAACAATCTCTCCCTTTGGCATTGATGGAAACATATGAGAAAATCCATCAACCCAAAAGTACTCATCCCAATATAACATTCTCAGTATCCTCTTTACAATCTTCTGAATATTCTCTTCCCTAAAAGAGTAGGGATTTTCACTAAATTTCTCCCCCTTTGAGATCAATGGAAAATGGTTCCATTATCCAATCTCTGATTATCTTATCTAAGGTGCAAAATTACCGAAATGTGTTATATTTTGTTCATGCGATCACTCCCCCTAAGGAGTAGATCCAAGCATCAAGTCCAGAAGTGATATAGATCAAATAACCAATGGACTAATGTATTCATGAATAAATTAATTCTCAAAATGAGGGGCTCTCACCCCTAGCATACCTATGAGATATTCAAAGGTATATTTTGGAAAAGGTTTTGTAAATATTCATGCTATCTAAGGTCTGGTTTCAATAATCCTAAGTTGTCTAACGAATAAGGTGTCTATGATAAGAGCCTCCATCATGATTGGAATAGTGCACATACCTCGAACCATTTTATCTAGATACTTAGGTGAGGGTGGAACTATCTCCTTGTCTATTTCTTATGTGTGCTAAGTAATATGACACTCATGGTTATCTTTATAGCATGTGCCTTGGTACAAGTGGAATCTTTCTATATCAGACTAGAAACCATGTTCAGGTCATCTTGGCTCTTATGCCTCAATGCTGACATTTATTTCGTACATCTATCTGATAGGGTTATATTTATATCTTCATGGTCTCTCTCAAATTGGTGAAGGTTTTGTCAACCCCAATATCCCTCAACACTCAAATAACCATAAATGAAAGGATACACAATTAGTGACTTGACTTGTGTCTTAGGCTACATTTCATTCTAGGGATGCATTTACTTATATATTTCTAGTCTCCCTTGATCTATCCTTCCTTTCTCTCTGCCAAAGCAATCAACTATGACATCTCTCATTGACTTTGAAAAGTATATGTAAGTATTCAAGGTTAGTATCATTATTAGAGGTTTCTAGAGTGCTAAGTTTTCATTTTTACAATTGGATGAGTATGAAAAGAAACAACATGATCGATACAGGAAATACATATCTGAGCATACATGATATCAAAGAAGACAAAAGATGTACTATACAACATCAATGATAAAATCATATGAATCATCATTATAAAACATGACATGAGATATACCAATAATGACATAATAGAATCATCAATCATCAACAACAACAATTGTAACTAAGAATATCCATCATATATATATATATATATATGCAGATATAATAATGAATACATCAAAATACGAAAGAAGAGGATAAGATGAGAAGGGGATATCAAGATTAACTCCCTCCCTTTTCCTAATCTTGGGGTGGAGGAGGAGGGGCATCTACTCTCATGGATGTTGGTGCTAGTGTAGCTTCCTCTGACTGAGAAGAGAATTGGGCATATGAAGGTGCCCTAGTAGTGGCTGGTATTATCTTGATGTTAAAGGCATAATAATATAAAGATTTGGAAGCCTAGTAGGAGGTAGTCTTCTAGATCAAATCTCATGCACTCTAAAACTCCTATGCCCGCCTATCCCTATATACTAATTACACCTCTAGTACTACCTCATATATCCTAGCTACTATAAGATCTAACCTAAGCTATCATATCTCTTGTGCAATGGTCCCCTATGCTACCTCATCTCTTGGTGTCTCTTGGGCTGCCTCTTGCTCCATGGTCTTACTATCCCCTCCCAGTGGTCTCACAATTGGCAGATAGAGCACAACCCTTTAACAAAAACTTACATAAAGGTGTTCAATGTGTCTGGAATGAGGATTGCCAGAAAAGCATGGATCAAATTAAGGAATACTTGGCAAGTCCTCCCATTTTAATGCCTCCCATTCCAGGAAAACCTCTTATTTTGTATGTATCAGCTACTGAGTCTTCACTGGGGGTATTGTTGGCTCAATTAGATGGACAAGGGAAAGAAAGGGCCATATATTATATTAGCCGCACTCTTGTTGCTTATGAGGTCAATTATACTAGTATTGAAAAAGCTTGCCTTGCAGTAGTATTTGCTTCTCAAAAATTGTGACACTATATGCTTGCGCACACCATACACCTCATAGAAAAAATTGATCCTCTCAAATACTTGCTCGGTAAAGCTGCTCTCACAGGTAGACTTGCTAAATGGATGATGATTCTTTCTGAATTTGACATAGAGTATATTGAGCACAAGGAAATCAAAGGCCAGGCTATTGCAGATCAACTGGCTAATTTCCCAATTCAAGATAATATGCCCATTCAAGTCAATTTCCCAGATGAACATATTATGTACCTGACTGAGAGATCCTGGAAACTGTTCTTTGATGGTTCCTACATGCAAAATGGTTTTGGAGCTGGTGTGTTGTTTATCTCTCCACATGGGTACACTATTCCCAAATCTTACAAGTTACTCTTCCCATGCACAAACAACATAGCCGAGTATGAGGCTTTAACAAATGGACTAAAAATGGCTATAGAGTGGAATATCACAGAACTACATATCTACGGGGATTCTCAGTTGATCATTAATCAAGTCAATGAGCAATATCAAACAAAAGATGACAAGTTGATACCTTACAAAAAAATGGTTGATTCATTAAGACGGTATTTTACTTTTGTCACTTTTCAGCAAATCCCTAGGGCTGAGAACAAAGCAGCTGACGCTATGGCCACCCTTGCTTCACTTCTTCAGTTGGAGGAACATGAGTCCAGATATGAATTCCTGATGGAAGAGCTACGTCATCCCATATTTGACTCACCCGAAAACCATGTCATTTGCACCCTTGTCAATCATGAATCCTCCCGCTATGGTGCTATTTACTCATATCTCCGTGATGGCATCATCCCTGACACATTTAATTGATCTGAAAGAAGAAACCTTATCCGTAACGCCTCTCGCCATTCCCTCATCTCTGGTGATTTGTATAGGAGGGGTCTAGATGGGACACTTCTTAGGTGCTTAGAAAAGGAGGAATCTGATCAAGCGCTAGTTGACATCCATGAGGGCATATGTGGGGGACATTCTAATGGTCTTTCCATGGCTCGAAGGTTGCTTAGGGTGGGGTACTATTGGCCTACAATGCAGATAGATGCAGTAGCTTTTTCCAAGTCTTGTGAAAAATGCCAGAAACATGGACACCTGATACATGCTCCAGGTAGGGAGCTAATTCCTTCTATATCTCACTGGCCATTCCAGTGATGGGCCTTTGACCTTGTTGAGCAGATTCATCCCAACTCATCAGGTGGACATAAGTTCATTATCACTGCTACTGACTACTTCACAAAATGGGTAGAGGCTGTTCCACTTTCTGTTGCCTCAGGCAAGACAATATCTTTATTCATTTTAAACCATATCATCTATCGATATGGAGTACCATCTAAGATCATCACTGATAATGGAGGTCAGTTCAAAAATAAGGACCTTACCCAACTCTGCCAAAGATTTAAGATAAAGCAACATTGGTCCTCCATCTACTTCCCACAAGGAAATGGTCAGGCAGAGGCTTCAAATAAAACCATTCTCAAGATTTTACACAGAACAGTTCATAAGAATGGTAGAGACTGGCACCTATAGATAAACCCGGCCTTGTGGGCCTATAGAACGAGTATTCGTACTCCAACTGGGGCTACTCCTTTTGCCCTCACATACGGCGCTGAAGCAGTGTTACCTTTAGAGGTTGAGATTCCGTCACTTAGAGTCTCTCTCAAAGGTCTAGTTACAGATGAAGACTATCGCGCCATGAGATTACAAGAATTGGAACTTTTGGATGAAAAGCGTCTAGCATCATTTGACCATATGAGGGTTTACCAAAAGCGGATGTCCAAGGCATTCAACAAAAAGGTTCGCCCTAGAGAATTTCAAGTAGGAGATCTTGTCCTGCGAGAGAATCCTAAGAACCAACAGAATAGAGAACAAAAGGGCAAATTCGAACCTAATTGGCTTGGACCCTATATTATCACAGCGGCTTTGGTACAGGTGCCTATCTACTATCTACTGAAAAGGGGGAGCAGCTCCCTGAGCCTATCAATGTTTTGCACCTGAAGAAGTTCTATCCTTGATGCCTGTTCTATCTGGGGACATCTTTTGTACATACTTATTGATCCTGAAAAAATTCCAAAAAAAAATTCATATATGATGCTGAAAAAATTCTAAAAATCAAAAAATGTCCTGAAAAAATTATCATCTTAGTGAAAACCTAGCAATAAGTGCTTTGATGTATCTCAAAAAAATTATATATTCCAAAAATACCAAAAAAATCAAAAATTCAAAAAAAAATAAAAAAATAGAAAAAGTGCCTTGGTGAAAACCTGGAAACAGGCACCTTGGTAGCAAAAATACAAAAAAAAAATAAAAAAAAAATTATAAAATGTCCTGAAAAATTTCTTCCAAGTGGTGAAAACCTGGAAACGGGTGCTACTTGAGGCCTTTGCACCCCTATTTCTTAACATGCATCCTTGACACTTAGCCTTTCTCCATCATGCCTTGTCCTTGTTGCCTTGATTTGGAATTGGTCTTTGTCTTTGTCTAGGGGGCATCACTGTGTTATCTGTGGTCTCTTGGATATGCTTGTCTTTAGGACACCTTGCAAAGGGTGTTTTTCAACACCACCCCAACTGTGTTTTTCAACACAACTCTTGACATCGAGTGTTTTTCAACGCTTATCAGTTTGGTCTTATCCAGTTTGGTCATGTGATCTTACCAGCTAGCAAGCATTCGATCCTTATCCTCGGAACTCAGTATCAGTTTACACACTTAAATTTTTAAATGCAACACTTAATGCTTGAGATATGTCATGAAATTTTCTTTGTGTGCTGACTGTTATTGATTTTTGTTGAGTGCCTTTGTCTAATAAGTCTCTCCATGATGCATAGCTAGAGGACTTGGGGCATGGGGCACATTTTTATTTGCTTTCTGCTTGTGGGTGTGTTCTTGACTATCTTGAGTGTCTCTTGTTGTCTCCTTGACACACTTCGGAGATTTAAGGCATCATCCTTGACTATTTTTGCACAACCGTTCTCATGGTCATCCCGGCATTTATGCCTTCATGCGAGCATGGTTTTGCTACATTAAATTGGGTAAGCTAACATTGTAGTCATCTTGACCTTTATGTCTTTGATGCTCATGTTAGAATCTTTCCACATTCCTGATCTAAATCACATTCATATCTTCATAGTTGCGTTTGTGACTAGTGTTGATTGTGTGATCGTCCGATGTCCGGTACTAATGGCCCTATGATGAAAATAAGTTCTTTTACATTCTCTAATGAATGATGAACACAACCAAACCTATGTTACCCTATTGCAAGTACACCTTTTCATTTTCATATAGCTTGCATTATTTAGGCTTCATGTTAAATTTGCAATTTTAGGCTGCATTATGAGTTTGAGAGGGTTTCCTTCATCTTTCTTGTGGACTTTCAGTCAACTATGATCACATTCTTCATTTCCTTATCTTCTTTCGTGATCTCAATCGAAATTCCCAATCTTAAACAGTTGATTGATTTTGATGCATCCTCTTTCTCAAGGCAATTTCTCTTTCTTTTCTCCATTTCTTTCCATTTCTTCCAAACTTCTATCTTCCATTCACCTTCACCCCACTTCTTGTCTTCTAATTCAACCTACGGGCATAATTTTCTTGCTGATCTACCTTGCTTCTGTGATTCTTATATTTTTCATTTTACATCAAGAACCTTATCTTTAGTTCGATTTGATCAAATTTATCAATTTATTGTTTCTCCTCTATCTCATTTTGATTTCGATCACGAGGGGGCAATACATACCAAACTTCAATGCTTGATTCAGCTTTAACAAATTTATCAATTGCTTCTCTTGGGGCAACCTTGGTTGAGATTCTTATCTCTTATTTGAGACTTGACAATTACCTATTCACAGGTGTTGGCCTTGTCTTTTTCAATCTGCCTATCTATGTCCTGATGTGTTCCCATCCGTTGAACACACATCTGGGTTGTTTTGTGATCCCAAATCAATCTCACACTTCAATTCCATTCTTTGACTGCATGTGATCCCAAGTCGACCTCACATTAGTCAAAGAGGGGCAAATGTATGCACCCTAAAATGGTCGCCTAGACTTTGGGCCCCATTTATTCAATTTACCAAATATCAATTCCTGAATCAATACTTTACTTGATCAAATCGTAACTATTTGAATCATCTCAATTCTTCCTAAGGTTTGAATATTTCATTAATTTTATTTAATTAATTAAGAAAAATAAATCCCTTTTAAATAAATAAAATAACATTATTTATTTGAAATAAATATTCCTTAAATGAAATAAGGTTATTTAATTAAAATTCATTTTTTAATTAAATGATTTTATTTTATTTCATTAATATTTATCTTTAAATTATATAATTTTATTTTATTTAATTAGGAGAGATATTATTCTTTTTAATTAAATAAATAAAATATCTTCTCAAATATCTCTTGTGATGAAAAAAAGAAACAAATTGATTAATAAGAGAAATAAAATAAAAAGAATTCTATTTTCCTACAAACTTGCTAAAAACGTCATTTGTTTCCCCTTTTTCATTTATCCCACATTGCTTCTAGATTTGCATTAAAATCCACAATTTGTTATAAAAAGGAGCCCTCTCCTTCTTAACAAGGATCCTAGAATTTTCATGTTATTGTTATGCTGCAGGTTTGGAGAGCAATTTTGGAAGAAGCTTTTGAGCACATTTGGAGCTTGGATATTTGAGACTTCTTTCTTCTTGTCTTCTTCTCTCATGCCTCATGGCAATCCATAGTTTAGATTAATATTGCATTCACATAATAGTTTAAATTTATGTTTCCTTTCATTGTTCTAGCTTAATCCACATAGCATAATTAGCAAGAACTTGTAATACTTTCATCTCAATAGAGTAGTTTATTTCTTGCATGTCAATCATCTAGATTAGTTTCATTTACATGCAATAACTTGAAGATCAATGGAGATTAGCACTCTTGCTTCTCATCCTTGAATCTCTCGTTTCTTGGTGTACTTGCATGGGTTTAACAAGGTTAATCTGAGGGCCTCATAATACAACCCCTGCACTCCACGAATAGAGAGCTATGAATCGATATTTGAGAACTCATTATTGAGTCTTCTTGAATGCAAGGATTCACAGAAGTGTGACCATTTTCTATCACACATTTTTGGCGCCCACCGTGGGGCAGAAAAGATCAATTTCTGGCCTCATTCTTGATTATTTTTCAATTTTAGCATTGGTTCCAGGTCTTGTATGGTCATTTACAGCTTTGAAACCCTATAATATAATAATGGATGGATAGTGTGATGAATCTTCTTTCTCATGTTTTTTGTTTGGTTCATTTTTATAAAAAAAATAAATAAATTATGATCATTTTGGTGAAAGTGGGTATTTGCAGATTTGAGATTCTCTGAATACAGTCAGATTGAAACATCTGGTACGGACAAATTATAAAGAATAAGGAACTCTAAAAATATTTTTTAGAAACATAAATGACTTATCTTTCATTTCCTTTTTTTTTGAGTCATTTTTATTTAGATTTGTGAAAGTTATGGGCATTTGAGTGAAAACTGGTTTTTAACAATCTGTATTGGAGTTGCAGGTAATGATTTATTCTTAGAAAATGATTTATGAATGGAAAAAATAAATGGATTACATATTTGGAAACTATATTCATTAATAGTTTCTATGAAATTGGTTTGGTTTCATTTGGATTGTTTTTGAGAAAGATATGTGATTCCCTGGGCAGGGTTTGGTGTTTTAAATCTGATTTATGACAGAAAAATTACAGTCTGAAAAGATTATTGGTTGAGGAACCAAATGGAATCATAAGACCTTGTAATTTTTGGAAATGGTAGTTCTTGATGTTGTTTAAAAACTTCATTATTTCCAGAAATTTTAATATTGTGATTTTATGGGTCAAATAAATCAATCTTTAAAGACTGTCTTGAAGACAGCAATGTTAAATCAAACTCCTAACAATTGATTTTCATATCTAACCATCTTAGGGTTTTTTTTTCGGATGTGTGCTAAATTCTGGATTGTATATCTTTGGACCTAAGGTGAGTTACTACAATCTCTATAACACTTGGTTTGGGATTAAAAATGAACCTCTCATGTGTTTGGCTTGAGTGTTACACGCTTTCATAGAACACATTTTCTTTTATGCTCTTAATGGAAAATAAACAAACATAGATTTGCTTTCATAGAAGTTTGTGTTTAAGTGCATGTGTGTCTTTTAAACATTAAGTAATTCTTGGTTTCAAATATCAAAATAGTCTTATTGATTAGCAGTCTTAGATTACTTGTGATTGATCTAGATTGCTATTTTGGGTTATTGGACTCGCTAATCCGCCGGCCCCTCATTTCCGCCCTGTGGTTGCAATCTCAGTGCCACATTAAAGGGGAGGGGTCTATAGGAAATAAGCGTTAATTGTTCCACTAGGAAACCCTTCTGTGCTTTCTGGAACTCACTTGTTTTCTAGGTTGTGGACTCGTTTGTAGTTTGTGTGAGGTGTTAAGTGTTCCACCTTGTGGACTCACCTCATCTTTGCTCTAAGTGTTAAGTGTTCCACCTTTAGTGCTTTTCAATACTTTTTGATAGAGAATTACTTACTTTTTCATTTTTAGAAGGCCTGCTTGGGGATTTCATCACCTCAAGGGATGACCTTAACTCCCGTGTTCCGGTGGAGTATAAATATCGGGAGGTGAATCCAAAGACACCTCTCTTGGGAATGAGTTAGATTTCACTCTTGGCTAAGCCTCAAAGAACTTTATACCTTTGAGAAGTGAAGGAGGAGATTTGGGTTACCGTCTCCCCCTGGCTGTGTGATTTTTGATTCTTCTCATCTACGGATTTGGGCCTCACGTACCTTGCGTATATCGAGGATGCCCTTTAGAAAAGCCATGTATATCCTTCTAGACAGCTTGCTAGGATGTTGTTGTGTTTTGAGTGCCTACTAAAACATTCTCAAGAACATACACAAGTAGCATCTTTAAGGAGTAGCATACTAAGTCACTATTCTTGTTCATGTGCAAGGTTGCTTTGCCCCTTGCTCATTGTTTGAAGACACTTGCTTGCTTGAATTCCCTGATTGCTGTCTTATGTGCTTGATACAAATTCGTTGATATACTTGCTTGATCTTTGAACATCAACAACAAACTGAAATATTGAGTTCTTCAATTCAATGACTTGTCCCAGTTCTAGAGACCTGTTCTGTATTTAGGGTTCTTGTGCCCTTGACCTTTTGAGTTAGTGATCCTTGATCCCATAAGAAATTTTGCTTGATATTGACAAATTAGGAATTGTTCCTGTCAAATAGATAAATTTTCAGACTCTTTGATAACACACTTGGAGAGTGCTAGTAATCTCATTGTCCACCCATTTTCATACATTCAAATTCAGTACTTTGTGTAAGTCATCCTCCTGATCCATATGTGCTAGGGTATTCACCCAAGAATTGAGCACCTCTGTGGCAGTATTGGTTTGCACCTACTTGCAACAGTTCTACTTCACTATTTCTCTCGGACAAGAGAACTTTTACTATCCTAGTCTAGTATTGACGTTTCCTAGATTTGTCTATTTGCCTAAACTCTCCCTTTCATGTCAGTAACAACAAGATATCAAGTGAGCCAAGGAAAGAGACCTTAGATAGTCTTCAACCAACTACCCCCAGTTCAAACTCATCAAAAGAGCAAGGAAAAGGAACCAATATTTGACCAGTCACCTAGGAGTAAGTCTGACACCTGGTTTGACCCAAAGAGCCATTTTAGTGATTTGAGTACCCCCTCAGCACCTTTACACTCAGGTATGGATATGAGTTATACCATGACTCGACGGGAGAGGGAAGCTATGGATCAAACCCTTGATGATATCTATGAAAGACACAGAGACAAGATTTTGTTTGGTAATTCCTCTCATGATGCTCAACCTAGTTCACCCCCCATCAGCACTAGGTACCTAGATGCACATCAACGAGCTGATAGGCATGAGAGACGAGCTCACCCAGACCAATGGTCACAACATGAAGACCAAGACAATGAACCTGGTGATGCTCATGTCAATGCAACGTATACCAATGATTTGTACAAACATTCAAGACCAAACTCTCCACTCTGAACAGCCTCAAGGCATACAAGTGAGAGGCTAAAAAGAATTGAGAAAGAAAAACAAATTGCACAAAATGAGCGAGCTACAAAAGAAGAAAAACTTAGGCTTCTCGAAGAGGAACAATGAGCCTTGTTGGACATAGAGAGAAAAGCATTCCAAGAGGAGCAAGATAGGTTGTTAGCCCAACAATTAAACACTCAATTCAACAACAGGGGTGCTAACAGTGGAAATAATTCTACTCCCTCCACCCCTTCCAGAACACCACGAAGTAGAAGGCGGTCACGAACCCCTTCTAGATCTCCTAGTCCTAGAGGAAGAAGGGCCTCTCAGTATGCTCACTATAGGAGACAAACCCCTCCTAGAAACTCAAGACCACACTCCCAACATGCACATCATGGTTCCCAACACGGAGGTGGTAGCTCACATTATGACCTTGATACTCAAGAATTTATGCGAATGCAACAAGAGCCTATTTTCCAACAGTATGTAGATAGGTATTTGGAACAAAACAAAGATAAATTCTTGGAAAGTCTAATCAACAAGGGCGCCAGAGTCCCTTATAATTTTGATGTGGACAACAAAATACAAAAGCAAAGTCCCTCTCAAGAGGAAGAAATCCGTCAAATGAAGCACATGATGGAAAAAATGATGCAACCTAAGAGCTCATTCTCACTAGACTCTATTTGTCCTAATCCATTTGACAAAAGTGTGAGTATGAAAGATTTTCCAAAGAGGGTGGAATTCCCACAATATGATAAATATGATGGCAGTGGTGATCCACATGACCATGTGTGCCAGTTCTATACTATGAGCTTTGAATTCCATCAGGATGATTCCTATTTGATGAGGTTGTTCCCTAGAAGTCTTAAAGGACAAGCAATGGAATGGTTCACCAACATCACTCCCCCTGTCAAGACTTTTAGAGAACTTGTTCATAGATTTGTCCAACACTTCTCGTACAATCTATCAAGATCAGTTACTATGTTGGACCTATGCAACTTGAAACAAAATCAGGGAGAACCCTTTGTTACCTTCTTGCAAAGGTGGAGGAGAAAGTGCTCTCAGTATCCTAGGACCATCCATGAGGATGAAAAGATTGACATCCTTGTTAATAACTTGGTGCCTGAAATGAGATATGAGATCAAAAAGATAGTCTTCAATTCCTTCGATACCATGATTGAAACTGCATGTCGAATTGAAGATGTTCTCAAAGAACAAGGCATTTTGACCAGACATAGCAACAATGGCAACAATGGTCAGCACAACAACAAGGATAAAGGGAAGAACACCTACTGGAACAAAAACAAACAAGTTGTCAATGACGGAGTTGTAGACGCTCCCCAACCTAAAGATCAAGCCGTTCTTCACTTGTCCAGTGCAGTTCAAGCTATGAAGCTCAATGCACCTCCTCAACAAGAGAGCAAGCCACGGTATCAAGAGAAGCCTAAAAAGGAAAAATGTCAATTTGCCAAGCTTGGTGATTCTTACGAGGATGTTTTCAAAACGCTCATTGCCAATAATCTTGTGCATCCACAAGATCCAGCAAAACATTACATCCGTGACATTAAGCCACATTGGTGGGATGAGAAGGCTTTCTGCATATTTCATAATGGCATTGGGCATACCATTGAAAATTGTTGGAAACTCAAGCACATTATCCAAGACCTCATTGAGAGTGGAAAACTTAAGGTGGATGGACTAAATACCAATGCTGATCACAAAGCATTTAAAGAACCATTGCCTAAGTATGACAAGGGGGAAACCTCTCAACAAAAGGATGGCAAGGCTGCTATCAACTACACGTATACAGCGGTAGAAAATGTGATAAACATGCTTGAAGTTGTGGAGCCAAGTGTTAACACGATGAGGAGTAAGGACCCACATGGTTATGACTCTCCCCTTATCTTTGACAAAGAACCTGTTGTGGTGCTGAGAGGTCCTCATTCTAGGTCATCTTCCCAAGCCCTGAATGCTGTTACTAGGAGTCAAGGTCCTATCATTCTTAGAGGTCCTAATTCAGGTCCATCCAATAAACCCAAGCAAGTGGCATCCAAGAATGTCACTAAGTCCACCACTGCTCCCAAACCAAACTATAATCTTGTAGATCAGCTACAAAAAACTCCAGCGCAAATATCAATACTGGAGCTTCTAGAGTTGTCCCCTAGACATAAACAGATCCTTGAGGATGCTTTGCGCATAGCAAATGTTCCCAACAACATAGATATAGACCAATTTCAAGGCATGGTGAATCACATTACTAGCCCACATTACCTCTCTTTCTCAGAAGATGATGACAAATCCCTAAGCCATCCACACAATCTTGCCCTTCACATTGAAGTAATGATTCATAAAACCCATGTTAGGCGCGTGTTGATAGATGGGGGTGCTGGGCTAAATATTTGTACTTTAAGTTTGTTAAAAACTTTGGGCTATTCAGAGGAGATGATTGACACTAAAAAGAAGATCACTATAAAGGCCTATGATGAGGCAGAACGAAGTTCTAAGGGGTTAGCTATCCTTCCTATCAGGATTGGCCCAGTTGAAAAAGATATCTTGTTCCAAATTGTTGATACTGGACCCCTTGCATACAACATTTTATTGGGTAGACCATGGATTCATGACATGCAGGCAGTGCCGTCTACCTACCACCAGTGTGTTAAGTTCCCCTACAATGGAGTAGAAATTTGCATACCAGGGGATAGCACTTTATCAGTTAATTCAATCTCAGCTAATGTTCATGTCCCTCTTAATCGAGAAGCAGAGGATTATCAAGCAACTTTAACAGAATGTCAAGACAAGTTTAAATCAGTAGACCTTGGCATGGGGGGGTATCAACTTGACTCTTTTGCAAAGATGCCTGTTTCCCCTAGGTCCTATGGAAAGCCTTCACAGGAGATGAAACTGTCTTCTTCGAAAATGACACTATTTGACAAGTTTGTTGAATCCTCAGTACCAATACAAGATGAAAAAGAGGAAGTAGCTATTCGAGATTGGATGTACAAAGAGGTGAAATACCAGCACAATGAAAATTTCTCCCCCTCTCCTAAGCCTTATGGGAGAGGATATACTCTTGTCAAAAAGATGGGTTATCCAGGGTATGGCCCTCTTAACCACAGATTAGATGCTAGAGCTGAACCACTTAATCATGATCTTTTTGGACGTAAGTCTAAGAAACTGATTGGCCTAGCCTTTATGAAGAAAAACAAGCACGTTGTCCCCATTCCTGATAAGCGGGATAGCAAAGATGACACAGAATATGTACCAGACTTGACCAATCAACAAGACATGATAGATGATTGGGTTCCTTCAACAAATCTCCTTTGGGGAGATTCAGAAAATATGACTACCAGTACACACCAAATCACTACTGAAGGACATGCTGAAAATTTCATCCGAGAAGGTGTGACTCTCGAAGATGTCCAGGCTTCTACCTCGAGGCTTAGGAAACCCAGCTGGTGTAAACATCCTACCAAGGATTCAGACACAGACTCAAATGAGTATGAATGGGATTCACTCTCAGATGCAACAGTTGATTTGAATATGGATGTTGTTCATGCTTATAGTACTCAACCCAACGTAGCTAATGAGTCATGTGTTAGATTAGAAGATTCAAACCCACATGTCACATTAGTAGATGATTCTTCACTTGATGGGATGAATCTTGATTTAGACACCTTAGAGGGATACTTGACAGACTCCGATTTTGCGGTCACCAGAGATGACATCCCCTATATCCTTAATAATGAACCAGACATCAATCTACCCCTCATTAATCCCAACCTTATTGATTGGTCTCAACGTCATCAAGAGCCTCAACTCTTGACATTTTCCAATGACTATGAGATCACTTGCTACCTAAATGCTGTTGAACCTGTAGTCTCTTCCACCAGTGAACCAGCTACCAGCATGACAGAACCAGACATCAAGTACCTTAGTCACAAGATAAAAAGAAAAGAAAAAAAGCATAAGAGTTCTGATGGTGAAAACCACTATGTGGCGGTGTCAGAACCAAAAAAAGTAACAAATAAAGATGTATCCAAAGGTGAAAACCTCTCTGAGGCACCTACGGATGAGGTACTTGATAGTCTCCCAAGCTATTTTTAGGACAGATCATCAGTATTGGTTGAACCTATAGAAGCTGTTAATTTGGGTACAGAAGCGGCTCCAAAAATCATACAATTGGCTAAATCTTTATCCCCTCAAGAAAAGAAAGCCTACACTGAGTTCCTCCAAAAGAAGAAAATTAATTTTGCATGGACATATTCAGACATGCCAGGGTTGGACACTAATCTCATTATGCATCATTTGTCCATAGCTCCAGGTGTGAAACCTATCAAACAAAAGCTGCGAAAAATGCACCCTCATATAGCTCTTTTAGTGAAAGCTGAATTAGAAAAGCTCCTTGGTGCAGGATTCATTAGAGCCATCGACTATGCTGACTGGATTTCCAACATTGTACCTATTTCCAAACATGATAAATCCATTCAAATCTGCACAGATTTTCGAGATCTTAACAGAGCATGCCCAAAGGATGATTTTCCACTTCCTAATATAGACATGATAGTGGACATGACGGCAGGCTATGAGATCTATTCCTTGATGGATGGTTTTTCTAGGTATAATCAAATCAAGATCACTCCTGAGGATCAAGAAAAGACTGCATTCACATGCGCATGGGGTACTTATTGTTGGAATGTCATGCCCTTTGGATTGAAAAATGCAGGAGCTACTTACCAAAGAGCTATGACAACCATCTTCCATGACATGATGCATAAGAATATGGAAGATTATGTGGATGACACTCTCGCTAAGTCTAAGAAAAGAGGAACACATTTGGCTGATTTAGAAGTAATTCTAGATCGCATGGAACAATTTCAACTAAGATTAAACCCAAAAAAGTGTGCATTCGGTGTTACTTCTGGAAAATTACTGGGATTCATCATTTCAGCCAAAGGGATAGAAGTGGACCCCGAAAAGGTCCAAGCCATTATAGACATGCCACCTCCCAAAAATATCAGTCAAATGAGGAGTCTTCAAGGACGCCTTCAATCCATAAGGAGGTTTATTTCACAATTGGCAGATAGAGCACAACCCTTTAACAAAAACTTACATAAAGGTGTTCAATGTGTCTGGAATGAGGATTGCCAGAAAAGCATGGATCAAATTAAGGAATACTTGGCAAGTCCTCCCATTTTAATGCCTCCCATTCCAGGAAAACCTCTTATTTTGTATGTATCAGCTACTGAGTCTTCACTGGGGGTATTGTTGGCTCAATTAGATGGACAAGGGAAAGAAAGGGCCATATATTATATTAGCCGCACTCTTGTTGCTTATGAGGTCAATTATACTAGTATTGAAAAAGCTTGCCTTGCAGTAGTATTTGCTTCTCAAAAATTGTGACACTATATGCTTGCGCACACCATACACCTCATAGAAAAAATTGATCCTCTCAAATACTTGCTCGGTAAAGCTGCTCTCACAGGTAGACTTGCTAAATGGATGATGATTCTTTCTGAATTTGACATAGAGTATATTGAGCACAAGGCAATCAAAGGCCAGGCTATTGCAGATCAACTGGCTAATTTCCCAATTCAAGATAATATGCCCATTCAAGTCAATTTCCCAGATGAACATATTATGTACCTGACTGAGAGATCCTGGAAACTATTCTTTGATGGTTCCTACATGCAAAATGGTTTTGGAGCTGGTGTGTTGTTTATCTCTCCACATGGGTACACTATTCCCAAATCTTACAAGTTACTCTTCCCATGCACAAACAACATAGCCGAGTATGAGGCTTTAACAAATGGACTAAAAATGGCTATAGAGTGGAATATCACAGAACTACATATCTACGGGGATTCTCAGTTGATCATTAATCAAGTCAATGAGCAATATCAAACAAAAGATGACAAGTTGATACCTTACAAAAAAATGGTTGATTCATTAAGACGGTATTTTACTTTTGTCACTTTTCAGCAAATCCCTAGGGCTGAGAACAAAGCAGCTGACGCTATGGCCACCCTTGCTTCACTTCTTCAGTTGGAGGAACATGAGTCCAGATATGAATTCCTGATGGAAGAGCTACGTCATCCCATATTTGACTCACCCGAAAACCATGTCATTTGCACCCTTGTCAATCATGAATCCTCCCGCTATGGTGCTATTTACTCATATCTCCGTGATGGCATCATCCCTGACACATTTAATTGATCTGAAAGAAGAAACCTTATCCGTAACGCCTCTCGCCATTCCCTCATCTCTGGTGATTTGTATAGGAGGGGTCTAGATGGGACACTTCTTAGGTGCTTAGAAAAGGAGGAATCTGATCAAGCGCTAGTTGACATCCATGAGGGCATATGTGGGGGACATTCTAATGGTCTTTCCATGGCTCGAAGGTTGCTTAGGGCGGGGTACTATTGGCCTACAATGCAGATAGATGCAGTAGCTTTTTCCAAGTCTTGTGAAAAATGCCAGAAACATGGACACCTGATACATGCTCCAGGTAGGGAGCTAATTCCTTCTATATCTCACTGGCCATTCCAGTGATGGGCCTTTGACCTTGTTGAGCAGATTCATCCCAACTCATCAGGTGGACATAAGTTCATTATCACTGCTACTGACTACTTCACAAAATGGGTAGAGGCTGTTCCACTTTCTGTTGCCTCAGGCAAGACAATATCTTTATTCATTTTAAACCATATCATCTATCGATATGGAGTACCATCTAAGATCATCACTGATAATGGAGGTCAGTTCAAAAATAAGGACCTTACCCAACTCTGCCAAAGATTTAAGATAAAGCAACATTGGTCCTCCATCTACTTCCCACAAGGAAATGGTCAGGCAGAGGCTTCAAATAAAACCATTCTCAAGATTTTACACAGAACAGTTCATAAGAATGGTAGAGACTGGCACCTATAGATAAACCCGGCCTTGTGGGCCTATAGAACGAGTATTCGTACTCCAACTGGGGCTACTCCTTTTGCCCTCACATACGGCGCTGAAGCAGTGTTACCTTTAGAGGTTGAGATTCCGTCACTTAGAGTCTCTCTCAAAGGTCTAGTTACAGATGAAGACTATCGCGCCATGAGATTACAAGAATTGGAACTTTTGGATGAAAAGCGTCTAGCATCATTTGACCATATGAGGGTTTACCAAAAGCGGATGTCCAAGGCATTCAACAAAAAGGTTCGCCCTAGAGAATTTCAAGTAGGAGATCTTGTCCTGCGAGAGAATCCTAAGAACCAACAGAATAGAGAACAAAAGGGCAAATTCGAACCTAATTGGCTTGGACCCTATATTATCACAGCGGCTTTGGTACAGGTGCCTATCTACTATCTACTGAAAAGGGGGAGCAGCTCCCTGAGCCTATCAATGTTTTGCACCTGAAGAAGTTCTATCCTTGATGCCTGTTCTATCTGGGGACATCTTTTGTACATACTTATTGATCCTGAAAAAATTCCAAAAAAAAATTCATATATGATGCTGAAAAAATTCTAAAAATCAAAAAATGTCCTGAAAAAATTATCATCTTAGTGAAAACCTAGCAATAAGTGCTTTGATGTATCTCAAAAAAATTATATATTCCAAAAATACCAAAAAAATCAAAAATTCAAAAAAAAATAAAAAAATAGAAAAAGTGCCTTGGTGAAAACCTGGAAACAGGCACCTTGGTAGCAAAAATACAAAAAAAAAATAAAAAAAAAATTATAAAATGTCCTGAAAAATTTCTTCCAAGTGGTGAAAACCTGGAAACGGGTGCTACTTGAGGCCTTTGCACCCCTATTTCTTAACATGCATCCTTGACACTTAGCCTTTCTCCATCATGCCTTGTCCTTGTTGCCTTGATTTGGAATTGGTCTTTGTCTTTGTCTAGGGGGCATCACTGTGTTATCTGTGGTCTCTTGGATATGCTTGTCTTTAGGACACCTTGCAAAGGGTGTTTTTCAACACCACCCCAACTGTGTTTTTCAACACAACTCTTGACATCGAGTGTTTTTCAACGCTTATCAGTTTGGTCTTATCCAGTTTGGTCATGTGATCTTACCAGCTAGCAAGCATTCGATCCTTATCCTCGGAACTCAGTATCAGTTTACACACTTAAATTTTTAAATGCAACACTTAATGCTTGAGATATGTCATGAAATTTTTTTTGTGTGCTGACTGTTATTGATTTTTGTTGAGTGCCTTTGTCTAATAAGTCTCTCCATGATGCATAGCTAGAGGACTTGGGGCATGGGGCACATTTTTATTTGCTTTCTGCTTGTGGGTGTGTTCTTGACTATCTTGAGTGTCTCTTGTTGTCTCCTTGACACACTTCGGAGATTTAAGGCATCATCCTTGACTATTTTTGCACAACCGTTCTCATGGTCATCCCAGCATTTATGCCTTCATGCGAGCATGGTTTTGCTACATTAAATTGGGTAAGCTAACATTGTAGTCATCTTGACCTTTATGTCTTTGATGCTCATGTTAGAATCTTTCCACATTCCTGATCTAAATCACATTCATATCTTCATAGTTGCGTTTGTGACTAGTGTTGATTGTGTGATCGTCCGATGTCCGGTACTAATGGCCCTATGATGAAAATAAGTTCTTTTACATTCTCTAATGAATGATGAACACAACCAAACCTATGTTACCCTATTGCAAGTACACCTTTTCATTTTCATATAGCTTGCATTATTTAGGCTTCATGTTAAATTTGCAATTTTAGGCTGCATTATGAGTTTGAGAGGGTTTCCTTCATCTTTCTTGTGGACTTTCAGTCAACTATGATCACATTCTTCATTTCCTTATCTTCTTTCGTGATCTCAATCGAAATTCCCAATCTTAAGCAGTTGATTGATTTTGATGCATCCTCTTTCTCAAGGCAATTTCTCTTTCTTTTCTCCATTTCTTTCCATTTCTTCCAAACTTCTATCTTCCATTCACCTTCACCCCACTTCTTGTCTTCTAATTCAACCTACGGGCATAATTTTCTTGCTGATCTACCTTGCTTCTGTGATTCTTATATTTTTCATTTTACATCAAGAACCTTATCTTTAGTTCGATTTGATCAAATTTATCAATTTACTGTTTCTCCTCTATCTCATTTCGATTTCGATCACGAGGGGGAAATACATACCAATCTTCAATGCTTGATTCAGCTTTAACAAATTTATCAATTGCTTCTCTTGGGGCAACCTTGGTTGAGATTCTTATCTCTTATTTGAGACTTGACAATTACCTATTCACAGGTGTTGGCCTTGTCTTTTTCAATCTGCCTATCTATGTCCTGATGTGTTCCCATCCGTTGAACACACATCTGGGTTGTTTTGTGATCCCAAATCAATCTCACACTTCAATTCCATTCTTTGACTGCATGTGATCCCAAGTCGACCTCACATTGGTCAAAGAGGGGCAAATGTATGCACCCTAAAATGGTCGCCTAGACTTTGGGCCCCATTTATTCAATTTACCAAATATCAATTCCTGAATCAATACTTTACTTGATCAAATCGTAACTATTTGAATCATCTCAATTCTTCCTAAGGTTTGAATATTTCATTAATTTTATTTAATTAATTAAGAAAAATAAATCCCTTTTAAATAAATAAAATAACATTATTTATTTGAAATAAATATTCCTTAAATGAAATAAGGTTATTTAATTAAAATTCATTTTTTAATTAAATGATTTTATTTTATTTCATTAATATTTATCTTTAAATTATATAATTTTATTTTATTTAATTAGGAGAGATATTATTCTTTTTAATTAAATAAATAAAATATCTTCTCAAATATCTCTTGTGATGAAAAAAAGAAACAAATTGATTAATAAGAGAAATAAAATAAAAAGAATTCTATTTTCCTACAAACTTGCTAAAAACGTCATTTGTTTCCCCTTTTTCATTTATCCCACATTGCTTCTAGATTTGCATTAAAATCCACAATTTGTTATAAAAAGGAGCCCTCTCCTTCTCAACAAGGATCCTAGAATTTTCATGTTATTGTTATGCTGCAGGTTTGGAGAGCAATTTTGGAAGAAGCTTTTGAGCACATTTGGAGCTTGGATATTTGAGACTTCTTTCTTCTTGTCTTCTTCTCTCATGCCTCATGGCAATCCATAGTTTAGATTAATATTGCATTCACATAATAGTTTAAATTTATGTTTCCTTTCATTGTTCTAGCTTAATCCACATAGCATAATTAGCAAGAACTTGTAATACTTTCATCTCAATAGAGTAGTTTATTTCTTGCATGTCAATCATCTAGATTAGTTTCATTTACATGCAATAACTTGAAGATCAATGGAGATTAGCACTCTTGCTTCTCATCCTTGAATCTCTCATTTCTTGGTGTACTTGCATGGGTTTAACAAGGTTAATCTGAGGCCCTCATAATACAACCCCTGCACTCCACGAATAGAGAGCTATGAATCGATATTTGAGAACTCATTATTGAGTCTTCTTGAATGCAAGGATTCAGAGAAGTGTGACCATTTTCTATCACACAGTAATCACGCACCCCAACTAAATCTTCAAGGCCTACCAAGCATCTCATAAAGAATTCAGCCCCATCCACATTGGAATCCCTACTGGTTGCGGTAAGGTGCAACAACACAACTAATCAACTTGACCAATACACATGCAAGAAGATAATACTGGCCATACCAATAGATTTTATAATCTTAGGTGATGTGACCGTCCAGGATAGTGTCATCTACAAAAATATTCTACAACACCGTGATCCCCTCTACCAGATCCTGATAAAAAAAGACTAAGTTGCCTACTATTGATAGTCGAAGAATCCTATACACATCCTCTATTGTAATAATGATCTCACTAGTGAGAATGTGGAAGGTTTTGTGCTCACTATAGAAAATCTCTACCAAGGTGGTGAGTAACCCATGATTCAAATGGATATTAGTCATTGTAACAAGCTTCCCCAACCCACACTGATCAAGAACAACCAAATCTTCTAGTTATAGGTGTCATACCAGTCTCAGTGACTGTGGGTACATGAACTGGAAGAAAGGATTAACAAATTGTATCTATAAGAAGAACATAAGAGATGCATTAGTAATCAATCCAAATTATGAGAAAAATCTTTCTATACAGAGCATCAAAGCATCACAAAGTAGTCAATAAGCATTTCTACAAGGTTACAACTTAGCTACAATGCAAGACATCTTTAAAAACTAAGGAATAAAGTGAAAAATTAGCTCATACAATGAAACATCTAACTCAAGTTTATCATACAATGAAACTCTCTAAATAGTACGATACTATTTCTCAGTGCAATAAGTTCCTGGTATCATATGATATGCGGGTACCCATCATACAATACAAGCTAAAAGTCCATGCAATAAAATTTTATCGACTAGTTTGTCATATAATATAATCCAAAAGGTTCTGTGATAAAATAGTTTTATCACACAATAAATTCGGCCAAAATCCCTAAAAATGTGTAAAAAACAACTAAAAGTGACTAAAATCTACAAAATTGAAAGATGGGATCGACTACTTACTAGTGCACTGTATGATCAAGGCCAGTTTTGACACCTCCAAAGCTTGAATTGGTGGTTTCATACTAGAATTGATTTTTTTATCTCTCTAGAAGTCTTTGGGCTCTCAAAGTCAACTGTAGCAAATAATTTGAAATGACCCTTCTGGGCTCATTTTATAGATGTTGACCTAAAATTTAAAGTACTTAGAAAGCAACAAAAATTGCACCCCTAGCTAATTTTGTTATCATGAATCCATTTTTAGGATCGAAATCAAAATCCATGTTCACTCACCTAATCAAATTGTAAAGTCAACCCTTCTTGGTCAAATGTAGTTGACCGCTAATGCTATCACTTTCTACTCGCTTTTGTCTTCATTTCTTGAACCTTTGAGGACAGTCTCATACAAATCTATCAAATCCTAGTGATTTCAATATGGCCAACCTTGGTCAAACTTGGTCAAATATGGTCAACATGACCTCAAAAAAATAATCAACGCTAATCGTAATCAGTGATCTTCATCAGTCAAATCTTACTTTGACCTCTCTACCTCATTTCAATTTTGATCTTGAGGGGGTATGACAATATATCAAATCTTCTTTAACAATCAAACCTAATCAACAAATCAATTCAGGCTTCATGTCTTGGGGCATCTGAGCTTCATCAGGGATCATATCAAGTTGAGATTCTTTGCATCTTTACGAAAGAGTGATCAAATCACTTTATATCCGGTCAGTCCAAAAGATGTCTATTCAATCTCATAGGGCATGTCAAGTTCATCATGACCCATATCAATTTGACATCATTTCTAGGGCATGTCAGGTTCATCAGGATTCATTTTAATTTGATGTTTTCTCTCAATCAGGTGATTAGCTTCCCCAAAATATTTTTCAAAGCAATTATCTCAAAATCTTTGACAAATATTCAGTCTCATCGCATCATATCAGGCTGGATACTCTAGTCTCACTCATCAATCTTCACTCAATCAAGTTTGAGGCTAATATCTTTGATCTTCAATTGATCTTTGTTCGATCAAGTTAGGAGTCAATTTCTCATCACTTCACATTAGGTTGTTCTCTAATCTAGATTCAATCTATTCTTTGAATCAATGCATTACTCATGCATCGATTCAAAGAGGGGAAAATTTAATCACCTAAAATTTCTCTAGTAGAACCTAAGCCCCTAATTTTGATCAAATCTACCTCAAGCAAAAATTATAAATTTGAAATGCATAATTTAATAGACATAATTATGTAAGAAACATGGATAATCCCCCTTGCATAATTAAATCAAATCATTTTTAATATTAAAACTTGAAAAATCATTTAATTTTCAAAACATCCTTTTAACATAAAGTCCTAGTACTTTTATTAAGAGAACAATGTGCAACTTTGTCTTGATTAAATGACAATTAAAAGGGGATTTTCTATTTTTTCTTTTTCTCCAATCAAGCTTGACCAATCAAAATTCTTGTATCCTTTCACAAGGATTTATCTCTCTCACGTCTCATCTCTACCTAACATATTTTTCCTCTTAATCTCCACCCTTCATTCTTGAGGTAATTTATTTAAAATGAAGCTCTTCCTTGGCTCAATGGGTTCCAAGATTCTAAGTTCAATGTTCCATTCTAGCATTCTAGAGTACTCTCTCTATTTTGAGTTCTTAAGTTCATAGTCTCTTAGCTCCTATCTTTTTTCATTGTTAGTCTAGTCCATTTTCTAGTGTAATATTGCATTGTTATCTTGTTTTCCTTCGTAATAGTATCATTTTTGTTAACTTAATTATTCATTATAGCTTGAATATAGCTTTTCATTCTATGTTCAAGATCATCTTGGAGTGGTGAATGCAAGTCTTACATCTCTTCCACATTTAAAATCTTCCATTTCGGAGTATTCAAGCCACTAATCCTTCATGCCAATCTGATGATTAATTCTAAAAGGATTAAACTCGCTTCAACTAGGAAGCAATGAGCCACTGTTGAGGGTTTAGTTGTTCAATTGGTTTGAACTATTATGGCTAAATTCTTGAGCTAATGGTTTATTGAGTGTTGGTTGCATTTTAATCAAATACCAATTTTTAATCGAACAAGATCTAGCATTCCTTGGAGCCCCACAACATTAAGTTATGTAAAATAGAGATTTTTACAAAAGAATTCTAAGGATTATTTCTATTTTTTTATGACCTAGTATAGATTAGTATTTTAATAACTAATAATATTGTTGGTTTATGCAAATCACCTTGTAGCTGCTTTCTTACTCCACCTAAGACTTTAAATTTTCAAAATATGTTGCAAAATTCCTTATGTGAATTAAGGTTTTTGATATCTTTGCACATATGTGGGCCATCTTGAGCTAATAATTGTATATTAGTTTTTTTCTTTTTTCTCACAAGCTAGACATTTTTTATAAGAAACGAAAACTTAAAAATGAGTCTAAAGAAGTAATTGAAGAAAAATATTCTTGGATGAAAGGTGTAGTCGAAACTTTTGTGTTTTGTTTCCCATGAAGATAGCCTATAGTTTAGATTCACTACCAAAAGAAACTTTGACCTTTATTTAATTTTTTAAAACAAAAGACTAATTAGATATCCTCACCTTTTTTATCTAGAATATCTATTTACCTTACACATTACTTAGGAAGTTTGAATTTACTTGTTAAATTTTTTTTGCTTTTAAAAAAATCTATTCCAATGTTATAGATTAACCATATTATGTCCTTTATTTATCATGATGAAGTGGAGCTAGGTGGGAATTCTAATTTTTCCTTGAATCTTTGATTTTTAAATGTCTATAGACTCTTCTAGCTTAAATAGAGAAAAATATAGGCCACCTTTCAACTAATAACCCTCAAAAAAGTGGTTATACCTTTTTTTGGTTCCATTTTTATTTACTAGCTTCACCCTTCCTATAATATAGGAATAGCTAAGTATTCTTCTCAATATTTTGAGAGATTGATGTTCTATTTTTAATTATTGATTTCATTTAGAATCATGAACTCTTTTGAACACTATTTTCTTTTTTTTTCTTTTTTTTCAAGGATACAAGTAATTCTTGAAATTTTTTATAAAATTGCAATACTAATGACATTCTAAACTTTTGGAGGGAAGACTTTCAAAATCAAATTATTAAAGCCACTAAAAAGATCATGCACATAAAGTGATATTATATGCTAAGCATGTTCACAATGTAATATAAAATATATTAAGATATATATGACCTTCTTTAAGGGACCAACAATTATCTCAAAATATAGGTAGATCAAAAATAATGAGGAAGAATATATATTTGAATTCAAGATAAAGTCATCATTGGGATTTCTTTGAAGGAGTTGAAATATACATACTAATACTACATTAAAAAAAAAAGATTCAAGTTTTTATATTGATAAGAAGTTTTGCCAAAATAATCTACCTTTATCAAATTCATTATAAAAATATGCTATGAAGTGCCCAAATCTTTACAATAATATATATCATTTTGTTCTATGGTTCCTTTAATTATTTCTTCCGAAGAAAAAATATTTCTTCAAGAGATGGTCGATAAATTATGAATCTAGAAATCAATCTAAGACCTTGAAATGTAGAAATAATATTCATAAATTCACTTATAATAAGATTGATAATTAAAAATCATTCAAATGAGAGAACACGTCTTGAAAATATTTTTCTTCCAAGATCCACCTGTGTCATATCGAGAGTGATAAATGATTTATCACTTTCTTTGATTAATTAAGGATTAAAAAGCATATATAATCAAAGTATCTCTAGAAAAATTAGAGGGGGATTGTCCTCTCTACTAGGAGCCACCACCCAAAAAAAGAAAAAATTAAAAAAGTGCAAACCAAAAATGATCAAAGCTCACATGCAGAGTTTGCAAGAATAAATCCAAAACACATTTAATAAAAAATTAATAATTATTATTGATATAAGGAGTGATTAATTCTATAAATTGGAAATGGTACTAAAAATTCTCATATAATTTCTATTGTTTAAATAGACAAAATTTATAGGCACACTAATGGAGTATTGGCCATGTGAAGAAAAGATAATAACACTATTGGAATGTATTCAAGAAAAAATGTAATGACTAATTTAACATTTTTTTCCTAACATATTATGTATTTAATTAGTAAACTTTATTTTATTACTTATATTTAAATGGTCACAAGATGTGATTATATGGCATATTATCATTGTAGAACACCTCTCAACATAATCAATAATATGTATATATAAATAAGTATTGATTCACTTAAATTATTTAATAGGTGACAGTTGTAGGTTGAAACTATTTTGTACTAAATATTTTGATATAAATAATTAAATGTAACTGATGCGGATATTCCTTATGATGAATGATGACTCTTGTTTGTTGAATATATCTTTTTATTATCTAATTTTTTCTAGGGGTTAACTTTCCTCGGTTAAGGCTAGATTATTCTTAGTATATGGATGCATTCTTTGTGCATGGTTTTGACCTATATCTAGTCTAAATTTATATTCTATTGTCTACTAGATCTAAATCTTCTCACTATATACCTTCCTTATCCTTGATACTATTAGTGCCAAAGAATAGCTTATTTAGTTAATCAATTATAATTCTCAGTGTAAAGATCTCCTAAATAAACCCATAAAGCATATGTGTACAAGATAAATGATAAAGTGAAGAAGAACACTAGAATGATCTATAAATTTTCAAAGAATTACATTAGAGTATCAAATATTATTTTTTTGGTATTTAATTTTTTCTAAAATCCTCTAAAAATGTCATATGTGATAGGAAATTTCTATACATGGAAAACATGCATATTAATTCTATTAAATCCTAACAGATACATACATACATACATATAAAATATGGGGGATGAACATGTCAGTATATATGTGCCTAGGATAAGTAAATTGCGAAAGAATGTCCCTAAATTTTTGCAAGAGTCTATCATTTATCAATAGATACATAGATCTTAAAAATAGGATAAAAACGAAACAAGAAACATCATGGATATCAATTTTTCATTAAGACATTAATTTAAATAATTATATCATTAATTTGAACTAGCAAATTTTTATTATATATATTATATTTATGTTTAATTTCCAAAATAAATGATGGTGAGGGAATAAGTTATTTATGCACTAGCATTGTTGATATCAATATAGATATAACTTATCTTTACCTTATCTATTCTTATTTTAATAGACATTTTTTCCCCTCTTCTAAAACTATTAATAGCTATGTTTTTGGGAAAAGTAAAAATAGGGAGCTATACATGGGGAAAAATGTGGAAAGAAAATTTTCAATAAAACTAAAAAATGCTAAGGGGAGATTCATATGTGTAATTAAGTATTCACCTTGATGGTCATAACCAAAGCTGCATTAAACATATCCATATAAATGTAGCTTCTTCTAATGTTATTTTTCCTCTATCCAATATTGATGTGATTATAGATTCTACTATTGGTCATGAACTATTATCATTTATGGATAGATGGTCCGACTACAATCAAAACATGATATAAATCCATATGAACAACACAAAATGGCACACCATAGAGTATGTTGTGTTATGTTGTCACATAATTTTCTTTGAAAAAATTAGGATTTTACTATGAAAGGACCATGAGATTTATATTTCATAGTTTCATACAAAAGGCATTTGAGAATTGTGTGGGTGATCACTAGTAAAATCAAAGAAAAAAATAGATTACCTTCAAGACTTTAGGAGTTTATTTGAACTATCAAATATAAAGTACTATTAAAATCCAATAATTAGTATTTCCCCTCCAAATAATTTTTCACTCCTTTTTATCCCAAGAGTAAAGAGATGATCTAGGAGACATGACTTATTGACTAGTTCGCTGATAAGACAAGCCATTAACAAAAATATTAATGAAAGGTGTCAAGTTTGAATAGAACAAAGAGTACTAAAAGGTAATTTATTGAAATGAAATGATGCTTGATGAACCATTTAGTGTTCATGGTCGTAATCCATAAAAAACCTTCTCTTCTATATGTATCAAACACCAAGTGTGCTATTAAAATGTCTAGTACTTGTAAATGACAAAATAAATAAGGAACATATAATGTACTACATTTATTATATCTTATTGGTTGTGAGCATGATTGATTCGTACAAAAACATTATGCTTTCTTTCTTGTCTTCTCATCCCAAAAAAAAATATTCTATACACGATTGACAATAAAATACATATAATTACAAAAAAAAGTAATTTTAAATATAGATTATTACAAAAGAATATCATTTAAAATATGTATTGTTTAAATTCAACCTTTTCGTCATTTCCCAAGAAAACACCAACAAAATAACTTCCCCCGAATAACTTCATCGTTGATGTGTGATGTGATGAAATTACATTCCGATGTGGTTAACATCAAATGCCGTATTCTTCAGAACATTTCAAATTCGAATCTATTGTTGAAAATGAACTTCACATTGAATGCTAGACAAGTTGTCTTATTCCTCTTAGCTTTCAATGGAGGGAAGCGTTTAATGACAAATGACTACGTGTATTCCAATTGAATCATTGTTGAATTTATTTCTATTAATTAATCTTATATTTACCTTCTTATCTAAAACATAAAGAAAATTTATAAAATATGTTAGAAATATATGTTTGATATATGTCTAGTTGTCATTGATGTCAAACACTGTGGTCTAGGGCTATTTGGTGAAGGTATGTTCAAATATATCTAGTGGTCAGGAAGAAGAAAGTTGGTATGAAAGAGGGTTGTGCGTTGAACATAATTGGACTACGAAACAACATAATTGTGTTACAGAACAATATAAGACATGTATGCATTATAATAAATCCTATACCTACCTCCTTATCTAAAAGATAAAGAAAATTTATAGATTAAATATAGTTGAAACTGTCTATCTATAATGATGGATAGTGCCATCATGTTTAAGGGACTACTAATAGCAGTTAGTTTGAGCCTTGTGATATTATAATTTTATTTCGAAACCACATTAATTGCAAGGGAAGAATAAAGGAGGATTGCTTAATTCAAAATTTCTAAGTCACTCTATAATAACCATGATCAGTTTGACATCAAAATTATATATGTGGATGGGATTTTAGACATTTTACATACATCTGAAAGAAAATGTGATATGGGAATTATGTGCGAGAGGGGAGCAATAACAAACATAGGGCAAGATGAAGCTACCATCCTCTCCAACATGTGTAACGTTGTTGGTATGTTGTAAGGAAGGGATAATACCAAAGAAGACATAAGGAATTATTTGATAGGAAGAATTAAGGAAAATTTGTGTAAGATAAAGTAAATGGTTGGATGTTGATTCCATTTTATTTTTTATGCTGGAAGAGATTGGGGAAAGTTAATTCTAATTTAGAATAATTTATTAAAATTATGGAAGTGTGAATACAAAATGAAGTAGTTTTAGAAAGAATGTGTGATTAATATATAAGTTGGTTATTTTAAGTAAGAGGATTGTAGTCACTTTCATTTAAGGCGTAGATTTATCAAGAAATGTCAAATTAAATTTAGTATAATTTTCTTTATGTATTTATATTATCATTTGTAAAATATTAGACAAATTTATAAAATATTCCAACAAATCTAATAGAAAGAAGTATAATATTTTAAATTATTTCAATTATATAATAATGGCATAACTTTTTACAAAAATATCGCTATTTTGTTTTTATCTTTCTTTTAAATTATTAAGTTTTAATTCATACATATCCTCAAGTACTCATATCCATATAGAGTAGTAAGTAGTCTAATTTGGGATAATATCTAGCTATATGAGTTAGGAATTTATTTATTCATAACAAGCATTAACTCAATTGAGATAGATATCTATCACCATTTAGGCATGAGATGGGTATATATGCCTTGGCTAGAGTTTTCTGAGTCATTATGCCCATTTGAGTATTATTTGGCATCCCTAAGGACTACACTTCCTATTGAGATTTCATTTAGATCATTGTCCTCAAAGGTATGAAACTTTAATTGAAACTTCAAATATGCCTCAAGATTTAGATTATTTATGGCCTTGGAAAGACAAGTGATCCTTCTAGGATCCTTTTGCATATAACTCAATAATATATTTTATATTAACATATTGGAGATTTTCAATCTCAATCCCCCTCACTCAACTATTCATCTTGATTTATTAATCTCTATCAACAAATTGCCTTCTGAAGTTCACATCCTTGATTGCCTACATACTAGGGATGCACTTCATCCCTAGATTTCCTACATTCACTACTTCTAAATGGGATCCATGGCTATTGCATTAGTTTTTCTAAATAATTTTTATGTGATCATTAAAATATAGTGGTTACATACCCCTTCGTAGATTGATTGCCACAAATAGATTCTTTATTTATTTTTCTTTATTAGAGTAAAATAATTTTTGAAGATTCCCCAAAACTCTTTACAAAATATTTTGATAGGAATCTAGAACCACAAGAAAATGGAAATTGCAAGAGAAACATCACGTGCAAATAGAGCTTATAAATAACATAAAATCAACAGCCTTAAAGGAAGAAGACAAGCAAAGGTTGAGTCGCAACAAACAATAGGCCAAAATATCTCAACTTAAGATAGGATTTTTAAAGATTCTCTTATCCTCAAACATGATCCAAGAATTTTTCTAGGCTCCCTCAACCTAATTAATGGGTTTTGACAGAGCTAGCATAGCCTTAGATTTCTTAAGAAAAAGGATAAAACAACTTACACTAATTGAGAAAAATTGGACCCCCCAAATAATCAAGAGGAACCAAGGGTTTTGAAAGGCTCCCCAAGCCTTCGCATTGGGTTTCAAAATTTATCCAAAACCAATTTTTAATCATGAACAAACTTTCTCCACTAGAAAATCTAAGACTTCCCTAAAAAGAACCTCTCCACCTCAATAGGAATAAAAAAGAAAGAGACAACAAGGAAGAAGAAACACTCAATACAATCCCATCTTCAAGAATCTAGATATAAGAGAAAACCTCACAAAATAACTAATTCCATCTTCTCCCACCAAGAAAATTTTCACCTCCATAGAAGATGCTCCCACCTCAGTAGGAACAAAAATAGAGGGAAATTTGAGAAAATAGAGCCACACCAAGTTCATAGCCATAAGAAACACCCTCATCTCTATAGGAGAGGAATCTACCTCCATAGGAGTCACACAGGTAAGGAAAGAGGGACAACCAACACAAGCCTTTTTAAATGAGACTAGATAACCCCATGCTTTAGCAAGGTTAAGAAAAAACCCATCACCATTAAGAAAAATCTCGACAAATATAACATTAAAATTATAAGAGTAGCACAAAGAAATCTAAAAGATAGAGCCTAGAAATAAATTCCCTATCCAAGCCAACTAAAACACCTACAAATAGAGAAAACATGACCAAAAAGACCAAAAGGGTCTAAAGAACCTTCAATAAAAAGAAATATTGAAGTACATAATTGAATGACATATGAGGAATACACATAGAAATAACTACCTCTGGTCTCAGAGATAACAACCACACCTCAACAAAAGATCCTCCCAATACCATCACAGCATGGCCACTCCTCTACCTTGTACAAGGCACAGGTAAAACCAAAACTATGCAACCTAGGAAGGGAATGGGTCCTCTATGAGTAGAGGCTTCAAGCACAATAGAAACACAAAATATTTTCTATTCTATATAGAGACAAAAGGACTCCAATCCCATCTGGAAATCTCAACCCAAACCACCACCCCTAAGAAAATACATCCATAGAATATGAACTTGTGATTCCTAAGTATAATTGAAACCTCTACAAAGATGACACATGAAAATTAAATAACTACAAAAATCCCAACATAAAATGCACAAGCATATCCCATAGATTATGCACACATGAAAAAAGAGGCCACTAAAACCAAACATTCTTGCAATAGATAAATAGGAACCACTAGAGCCGAGCTAGGAAATCCATCTACATCATCATTGTCAGTCTCATCTCCCTCTACATCCCTTGTATTCAAAATACCTCCTCTTTTCCCTTGCTACCCATGTTGGTAAACACATATAAATAATGGTTCAAGATGACCATTTTTTTGTTTACCCTTGAGCCAAATACTAAAATAAAAGAACATATAATAAAAAAATAATGAATTTAAATAATTATTAATATCAAAACCTTCTTGAGGATTTCTATGATGTTATTATCAGATGCAAGTTCTTTAAGAGTTATATTATTATATTATCAATTCAGGGAAGATTTAGTACACCTTGAATCTTAACATCCCAACATGCCTTATCAATCCCTCGTTGTTATAGGGACAATACAGTTATTATTTATTCTTTAGATTTAGTAGTTTACTCCTGACATTATCCAATAGCACGAGCTAGAGGTACCATTATACTAGGTTTCCTCAGTTTTCTACTCTCAAATTAACTAAAGGGAAAGATCATCATGTCTACAAGTTGAAGAAGACTTTGAATGACCTCAATTAAGAACAAAGAGGATGTAATGCTAGGATTGATGGCTAATTTTTGGAGAATGGCTTCAAGATAAATAAGAGTGAAGCTATCCTTTACTACAAGAAAGAAGGTAAAAACATTATTATTATAAGTTTACATGTTGATGTTTTTTTGTATATGGGTAGTAGTTCTAAGATGGAAGACAAGTTCTAAATTTCTTTGATGAATGAGTTTGAGATGAGTATCTTGGTCTCGTATAATATTTTCTAGGAATAGAGGTTTATTAAAGTAAGGATGAAATTTTCATTTGTTAAACAAGGTATGTAAAGAATATGTTGAAGAAAATTTATATGGTTTATTGTAATATATTATTCACTTTGAGGGTATTTATGGAGTTATGTTGTATATAGATTACGGTGTTTAAATAGTTGATAAGACAATTTATAGAAGTATTGTCTGAATTTTGGTGTTTCTATCCCACACAAGGTATAATATTGAATATTCAACTTCATTTGTTTCAAAGTACATGATAGATCCATAAAAAATACACATGAAGGAAGCTAATAAATTTTTGAGGTATGTTAAAGGCACCCTAAATTTTGGTATTCATTACTATTCTTTCAAGAGGTTGTGTTTTGTTAGCTTTAGTGATTCAAATAAGGGATATAGTTAGGATGATTGTAAATATACATCTAGAAAAAAAAATTCTCTTTCGGTTCTAGTCTAATTTTATGGAGCTCAAAAGAGTGAAGCATTGTTTCCCTTTCCTCCACTGAGGAAGAGTATGGTTTAGTCACTTCAATAGATACACAAGCTCTTTGGCTTAGAAAATTTATAGAAGAAATTGGAAAGAAGCAAATTTAGCCTAAAGTGATCATTAGTGAGAATGTGAGTTCCATCAAATTAGCAAAAAATATAGTCCATCATAGTAGGAAAAATAATCTTGACCTAAAATATCATTTGAACTATGATTTTTTGGAAAAGAAGGAATTGTAACTAAAATAAAAAAACACTCGAGATCAACTAGCAAATGTCTTCGCCAAGGCAGTTGCAACATTTCAATTTTTGACACTTCATGATCAGATTGTGAGTCCTCTCCACATCAAGGTAGAGTACATGCATAACTAATTCTCTATGATGAAGAACTAGAGATATACATATAGTTCCACCACCATGAAACTCAAAGATCAACTCCTCATTATAACATACAATCCACCATAACCTCTTTACTTAGTTTGTTTAGATAAAAGTTGATATTTGTATTAGTTTAATTCAAATAAAGCATGTCCATTCACATGTGTGTAGCTAAAATATAGTTTTGGATTATACTTTTAGCTAAATTTTTAATTATTTGTGCAAATAATACATGTTGTTCATACTATAGTTATTTTCCCCCTTGATTTGTCCCTCTTAGGGCACTGCAGAAAATATTGAACAACATGTTGTCAGCCAAATTTAACTTATGATTTTCTATGTAGCATTTTAATACATGTTTAACTATTAAATATTCTATAAAAAATAGATATTTATTTATTTGTATATCTAAGTAGTAATAAAATAGATAACTCAATAAAAATAGAGCATTATTTAAAATTTTAGATTTTATTGATAATTTTTTCTTGTGTGAAAAAGCATGAAGAATTATTTTCTTTCATTATAGTTATTTATTTCTATGATGTCATTAACTTTTATAATTTGTGTTTAGGGGTGAATAGATACTAATGAATCTAACAATATAAACTATGTGAGATGAGTTCATTAATTAACCATTTCAACACTAACACTCAAAATAAAAGAGAAAGAGGGGCTTCCAAACATAACTCTCAATATAACACAAGTTAGCTTAGAAAAACCCAAGAAGATGAAGGGATGCCAATTCTAAAACCAAATTATATCAAGTAAGTACACAAACAAGCCCTCTTTCATGCAATGTAGGATTTGAATAAAGATGTGTAAATGCAAATGTGAAATTGAACCAATTGATTTAATGAGAAAAGTAAGATAGATCTAGATGCTAAGTATATGCAATCAGCCTAATTAAGATATGAAAATAGGTCTAGACTAAGAAATGAAATGAATGATAGAGTACTCACCTTGAATTGTGTAGAGGAATGTGCATTTTTCTCTAAAAACTACAAATCTCAACCAATGACCAAACTTCTAAATAGGGATTCGCGATCACAACAGAAAACCCATAAATTGTTATTTTTTCTCAAACCTCTAGGAACATGTCAAGACCTGGTATAACATGTTCTAGACACTTTTCCACAAATTCACCATGTTCCTGGGATACTATAGAAAAGTTGACCTAACTTCTTTGGAAATTTCTTGGTTAGTGGTTTCCAGATCTATGGTTGTAATTATGATATCCTGCTCCTACACATAGAAAATCTTGTTTTGGGGTTTGGATGGATGAGGGCTTCCATTGGTCAAGTCCTAGATTGAGGAATCAACCTTGAAATTTAAATGTAAATATGTAAAGGAAACAAGACAAATTTAATTATTCACCTTGCTTGTAGAAACCCTTTTCAATAAGGATTTTGTAATGCTTGCATGTTGTAGATGTTGAATTTGCAATGACGGATGTATCTTCACAAATGCAATGGATCTACCAAAACCACATCATGGAGCCATGTATGTTAATGTGAATCAATGAAGAATATTATGAATGCCTTAATGTAAACATGCTTCGTTTATGGCCAAAAATTTGTTAGATCTTGAAGAGGAAATGCTCACAAAGGATCCTTGAATCTTGAATGCTTGATGAATGCTTGAATGCTTAAACATGATTTTGTGATTGTTGGATGATAATTAATCTCCAATTTATGTTCATAGATGTTAATTGATTATCCTAGATGTAAAAATGAGGTGCCTAGACTTCCTTTTATACTAGTTTTTGGGAGGTAAAACAAGGAAAGCCAACGGGGTCACCTAATTTTGCAATTTAATTCCCCAAGAAAACACTATCCTTTGGATTTAAAATCCTTGTTCAACCTAGTCCACCTATTCTAGAATAGGTCAACCTAATCCACCTATTCTAGAATAGGTTGACTTGGTCTATTTTTTCAAGGGTTGGCCCACAAGGAGCCAACCCTGAGGTGCAGAGACTCCATAGTTGAAAGTGGAAGATATGTGACAGAACAGGAGAAAAGGGGGATCAAGCACAAATCCATCCATGGTCCATAAATTTGGTAAAGGATGGGATCTAAAAGGTCTTAAATAATGAGTTCATCCATTTTAAGATGGTACATTTAACCCCCATTTTAGTGGGAGAATGAGTTGCCTCAAACTCATGGTAAACTAGATCAAAAAGAAAGACTAGATCTCATCATGACTAGGGAGACAAATAAACCACCAATCCCAAAATATACTTTAGTCTTGATCATTTCCAGAGCCAAAATAAGAGAGATGTCACTAACAATAAAGTGTATCCAACTATCCCAATAAGGTTTTTGTTCCTTATTATGAACTACACAGGAAAAATAAAGGGGGTGGAAAAAGAGATGGTGTTGAATGGTCTAGCAAGTGTGTGTGGGATGCTAGTTAACCCATCAAAGATGAATTGAGTGTCTAGAAAGTGTGTGTGGAATGATAGTCAACTCATCGAAAGGACTTTTCCTCAAGAGAACTCCATGTCCCAAGAAGAAGAATCAAAAGATGACCCTGGCATAAGGATATGTATGCCCTTAAATAATCAAAAATATGATTAGGATTCCCAAACTGTCAATAGTCAAAAGAAGGATCCAAGAAGATGAAGGGATGCCAATGCTAAACCCAAATTGTATCAAGGAAGTACATAAGAAAGTCTTCTTTCATGAAATGTAGAATTTGATTAAAGATGTATAAATGAAAATGTGAAATTGAACCAATTGGTTTAATGAGAAAGGTAAGATAGATCTAGATGCTAAGTGTATGTAATTAGCCTGATTAAGATATGAAAACAGGTCTATACTAATAAATTAAATCAATGATAGAGTACTCACCTTGAAATGTATAGAGGAATATGCCTTTTTTCTCTAAAAAATGCAAATCTGAACTTGTGACAGAACTTCTGACTACGGATTTGTGATCACAATAGAAAACCTAGAAAATGTTATTTTTCTCATACCTCCAAGAGTAGGTCAACCTTGTACAACATGTTCTAGACACTTTTCCATGAAGTCACTATGTTTTTGGGACACTATATAAAATTTGGCTTATATTCTTTGGAAATGTCTCATCAAGTGGTTTCTAGATCTATGGTTGTAATTCATATATCCTTCTCCTCCACATAGAAAAGCTTGTTTTGGGGTTTGGGTGGATGAGGGATTGCCTTGTCCAAGCCCTAGATTGAGGACTCAACCATGAAATTGATATGTAAATATTTAAAGGAAATAATAAAAATGTAAGTATTCAACTTTCTTTTAGAAACACTATCTCAATAAGGATTTTGTAATGCTTGTATATTGTAGATGTTGAATTTGCAATGACATATGTAGGAAATCTCCACAAATACAATGGATCTACCAAAACCACATCATGGAGCCATGGATATAAGTGTAAATCAATGATAAATATGATGAATTAATCAATATAATTTTCTTCCCTTGATGGCTAACTAAATTCTAGATCTTGAAGAGGAAATGCTCACAAAGGATCCTTCAATATTGAATGTTTGATGAATGCTTGAATTCTTGAACTTTCTCATGTGACTTTTGGATGATAATGGATCTCTAATGGATGTTCATCAACATTAATGGATTATCCTGGATGTCAAAATAATCTTCCTAGGCTTCCTTTTATACTAGTTTTTTAGGCAGGAAAATAAAGCATGCCAACAGGGTCACCCGATTTTGTAATTTAATACCCCCATAAAATACTCACCTTGAGATTAAAATCCTTGGGAAATAAGTAGACCTGGTTGACCTATTCTAGAATAGGTCAACTTGGTCCACATGTTCCAAGGTTTTCCCACAATGAGCCAACCTTCAGGTCTGAAAGACTGTACAGTTGAAAGTGGAAGATATGGGATAGAATGGGAGAAAAGGGGGATCAAACATGACTCCATTCCATGATCCATAAAGTCAGTAAAGGATGGCATCTTAAAGGTATTAAATAATGAGTGCTTCCATTTTAATATGATACAAGTTGTTAAAAAGAATAGGGCTTCATAATTGAATCTACACTTCAAAAAATAACAATGAAGCTTCTCTTAAAAATAAAAATATTCTATCCTCATTGACCGTCCTTCTTACACATTGGATCTCCTCTTTCATTGGAAACAAATTTTCATTAACCATGAGCTTATACAAAAACCTTGATTCTTGATGGACTATGAAGCCTTTTGACTTTGATCTCCTCCTAAGAGTATTGGCTTCACCTTTGAATGATGGGTATTGAACCATTTTCTTCATGAACTTAAGCGGGAAGTATTTCCTTCCACAAGTCCATAACTCACCATTTTTAAGTACATTGACCCCTTTCCAAGGTCTTATTTTTCCATCCATTTAGGGATGAATTAATTAATCCAAAAAATGATTTTTAACTAACAATTTCATTGACTATGATATGTGCCTAAAATAATACAAACACAAAAAATTTGCACTTGCTATTGAAACAAATACAAATTTTTGCCTTCTTGGCAACGATTGTCTCTTCAAGATTGAGCGAGGTACAATCCTTGGTACATTATTTTAAGAAATAAATTTAGATAGTGATCTCTTTCCAAATGACACCCATTTGAAAATGAATTCAAAGTTCACTTACCTCCTTCTACTTGATATCTCCTCAAATGAACAATAATAAGTTTGGCTACAAACAATTTCTTTGTGGATATTTGTTGTGGGATTTTTCAAATCAACCCCAATTTTTTTTGTGATCAACATAGCTTTCAACCATGAAAAAAACTTATTTTAAGGTTTTGGAAGTTCCTTATAAAATGGCTTGGGAAAATTTACCAACCTTCCTTCACCCCTTCAAATACTCAAAAAATGAAATTTTTTTATCTATAGCTTAAAAGATTTGATTCAAATCTCTTTTATCTTTTTAAATTTTAACTAATCTTATCCTCAAACAAAAAAAAAATTTCTTTCAAATCAACGATCTTACTTTTCAATCCTCTTTGTAGTTATGATAGACAAACAAAACCAATTATCTTTTTCAACCAATAACTTCAAACTTGAAGTAAAACTTATGATCTTCCTTCTTATTATGATTTAATCCCCAAAAAATGTTCTACTAGGTTCTCATACAAAATGAAGAATTTTAAAATAAAATAAAAGACATTGTTCGATAGTAGATAAACTTTTTATTAATTTAAAGGATATCACAAAATGTTCTTGATCAAAAAATCAAGGATCAACTAACAAAAGTGATCAAAGAAATAAAAATGCATTGCAATTGCCTCTATAAATAGAAGTCTAAGAAAAAATAAGAACAACTAAAACAAAAGGATATTACATGCATGTTCATGCAAAATTAGAGGTCTAACAATTTATTTTAAAATTATGCAAGATTGCACAAGAAGTTCACATATAAAGCTTGATGTAAAGTGGACACTTCCCATGAAAGATAATCTTGGATACACAGTTATTGAAATTGATGCTTCCAATAATGTAGAGAAAGATGCAATCTCCCTACAAAGTATCACAATAGAACTACTTGAATCATTAGAGAAGCATTTAATAGATGAAATTGAGGATGGGTTCTCAAGAACTAGAAAATACGGTTGATAAGGTGTTAAAATTTAATCTCAACTAATCCCTTAAATATTAGTCTATAGCCTTTCTTCTCATGCTACCTATTATCATTTAAGCTTATTGTGCCCTTATATAGTTTATCTATTATGTTTGGGTGCCAGGCATGTCTTCATGGTCTAACATATCCCCATGGTAAAAATATACTACAAATATATATTCAAGGATGAGAAGCCTTGCTCAAATTTATTCTTCCTTACAACCCACACATGTGTCTATAAAGTGGAGCCCTAGAAGAAGAAACTTCCAAATGCTCTTCGAGAACACCCACTTGAATGACAAGGGGAGACCTATTTATTTTTCATGAAAAGGGTTTCCCCACATTGTATAAATAGGGAATATTTTAAAGCACATCGATCTTTACAAAGAAAATCATCTAACAAGTGTTGAAAGTGATGTGTTCACAAAAAATATATCATGGAAACATTCCATAATGATGATGATTTTGTTAAAAAGGACATAGTTAGCACCCATGCTAGTTATGGTCAATGTACAGATCATTATTGGCACTCATTTTGGAGATATAAAAAACTAATCATATGGAAATATTTGGCATGATGATGGTTGTAACAAGGAAAATGATGAAAAGATCAAGACCTATCTATAAGCTAGGGGTGGAAACTATAAAATGCAAAAACCTATATTGTAATGGGGATGTTTTGAACTTTTTGAAAAAGGGGATTTTGAGAAGTGAAATTCATAGTAGTCTGAGTTTTTTCAAAGTGAAATTCCATAATTTTTTAGTTTAAGGTGTATTTATAA
>BSBK01003097.1:930000-1270000 GCA_027943335.1 Chamaecyparis obtusa | reverse complement strand
TCTCTTCCCTAAAAGAGTAGGGATTTTCACTAAATTTCTCCCCCTTTGAGATCAATGGAAAATGGTTCCATTATCCAATCTTTCATTATCCCATCTTAGGTGCAAAATTACTAAAATATGCTATGTTTTGTTCATGCGATCACTCCCCCTAAGGAGTAGATCCAAGCATAAAGTCTAGAAGTGATATAGATCAAATAACCAATGGACTAATGTATTCATGAATCAATTAATTCTCACAATGAGGGGCTCTCACCCCTAGCATACCTATGAGATATTCAAAGGTATATTTTGGAAAAGGTTTTGTAAATATTCATGCTATCTAAGGTATGGTTTCAATGATCCTAAGTTGTCTAACGAATAAGGTGTCTATGATAAGAGCCTCCATCATGATTGGAACAGTGGACATACCTCAAAACATTTTATCTGGATACTTAGGTGAGGGTGGAACTACCTCCTTGTCTATTTCTTATGTGTGCTAAGTAATATGACACTCATGGTTATCTTCGTAGCCTATGCCTTGGTACAAGTGGAATCTTTCTATATCAGACCAGAAACCATGTTCAGGTCATCTTGGCTCTTATGCCTCAATGTTGAAATTTTTTAAATACATCTATATGATAGGGTTATATTTATATCTTCATGGTCTCTCTCACACTAGTGAAGGTTTTATCAACCCCAATGTCCCTCAATGCTCAAATAACCATAAATGAAAGGATACACAATCGGTGACTTGACTTGTGTCTTAGGCTACATTTCATTCTAGGGATGCATTTACTTATATATTTCTAGTCTCCCTTGATCTATCCTTCCTTTCTCTCTGCCAAAGTGATCAACTACAACATCTCTCATTGACTTTGAAAAGTATATGTAAGTATTCAAGGTTAGTATCATTATCAGAGGTGCCTAGAGTGCTATGTTTTCATTTTTACATATGGATGAGTATGAAAAGAAACAACATGATACAAGAAATACATATCTGAGCATACATGATATCAAAGAAGACAAAAGATGTACTATACAAGATCAATGATAAAATCATATGAATCATCATTATAAAACATGACATGAGATATATCAATAAGGACATAATAGAATCATCAATCATCAACAACAACAATTGTAACTAAGAATATTCAGACTAACTCCCTCCCTTTTCCTAATCTTGGGGTGGACGAGGAGGGGCATCTACTCTCATGGCTGTTGGTGCTAGTGTAGCTTCCTCTAACTAAGAAGAGAATTGGGTATATGAAGGTGCCCTAGTAGTGGTTGGTATTATCTTGATGTACAAGGCATAATAATATAAAGATTTGGAACTCTAGTAGGAGGCAGGCTTCTAGATCAAATGTCATGCACTCTAAACTCATATGCCTGCCTATCCCTATATAATAATTACACCTCTAGTACTACCTCGTATATCCTAGCTACTATAAGATCTGACCTAAGATATGATATCTCTTGTGCAATGGTCCCCTATGCTACCTCATCTCTTGGTGTCGCTTGGGCTGCCTCTTGCTCCATCATCTTACTATCCCCTCCCAGTGGTCTCCCATGTCGGTCGAGCTCCATAGAAAGTGTCCCATGTCCACCTTTTTCCACACTAATCTCTCCCCCTCCTCCTCCTAGATGTCCTCCTCTATAGCAACATCTATCCCCATTGAACCTAATGATCCTCGCTCTCCCAATGGCCTCTGCTACCCTAATAGTTGTGTCTTGATATTGCTATCCCCTAGATCTCCTCATCCCCTTACCCTATATCCTCTCCATGATCCTCTCATAGCTCCTCCCCTTTGAAGCTCATTAGAAGGATCCTCCTCATCGAGCCTAGGCAACCACTCAAATAGATTTTTAAATTTGGAGAAAGAGTGGTCTATCTTGTGCTTCCTATAAGTGGGAGTAATGTTTGTATCTATAACTAAAAAAAGGTACTCCCAATCCATCCTGACCGGATCTCTTAGATCTTGAAAAAAAATAGCATATACAGGTTATGTCCCCCAGTTAGCCTCCTTATTAGGATAGGGAGTGTATGTTGCGAACTTTGTCAATGTGTCCTATCACTGACCAAACTAATGCCAAACCCTACTAACACAAAACTTTTCCACCAAGAAAGCGCACCTGTAAAAATTATGATACATGTTAAATATCTAGCGTAGGGAAACATCAAGATGAGAAATGCAACAACAAGCCTTAGAAATCATAGAAACTTACTTGTCGATTAGTGGCATCCTAGTGAACATAAAGGAATACTCTGGGGCAAAGCCCATCCATCACTCACAACCTATATGTGGTTGCCACACTTCTATCATCAGGTCATCCAATTGTCATCTCCCAAATGTTGTCTTGCCCATATATAACAAAAAATGTCGGGTATACCCACTCCATGGGAAACCTATGTAACTGGGTGAGATATGGGGATATGCTAATAGGCCCATAGATGAAGAAAAATAACTCCTACATCCATTCTCCTACCTCTCCTATAAAAAATCTTATGCAACTTCCTATACATGTGAGGCAGTAGTCACGCACCCCAACTAAATCTTTGAGGCCTACCGAGCATCTCATAAAGAATTCATCCACATCCGCACTGGAATCCCTGCTGGTTGCGGTAAGGTGCAACAAAACAACTAATCAACCTGACCAATACACATGCAAATAGACAATACTGGCCATACTAACGAATCTTATAATCTTAGGTGATGTGACTGTTATACACTGAGTTTGCACCTTTGTCTCAAGCTCTTTTGGTTTTGATAACTTAGTATAACATGGGAATCATCTCTAGGTTGTGGGACCTTTGCTAACTAAGATGAAACCTCTAGGTTCTAGGCTAGTTCCTCTTGGATAATCACCCTAATTTGCTTTTAGACATGAAAGTAAAACTTTTGAGGGAAAGGGATAGAAGGAATGCTTGTAAGGGAGATGACTTGAAAGAAAACTATGTACTAGGTGATGCACCAAAACTAGGGTTTGGATCTCAGTATGTAGGAATGAAATCAATGAAAAGCTCAGGTCTAGTAGGTCACAACTTACTGAATAGGCTTGCATAAGTATTTCATAAGAGGGCCTGAGAATAAGACACAACTTATGACCTGCAAACAAACGTTCACTTCTACAACTCGGTGTAGGATTGAGACAAGACTATTAAGGGGGCTGAGGTATACCCACAAGAACATCTAAATCAAATCAAACACAGTAACACACAAAATTGCAAAAAGCAAGAGGGATCAGGGACCCTAAAATAATCACTAAAAACATGCATATACTTTGATCCAAAAAGAGATAATCCAAACAAGGAAGCATAGGGACATGAAGGATTGTCACAAAATACCTCTACAATATTTGAATAATCAATGGGAGAAATACAACTATATGAGCCAGAGAGTAGAATTGATACCACATATGGCCTTTAAGAAAAGGTGAATCTTCTTCTACAAATTGTCCAACTCTTGAGCACTAAAGGCTCCAAAACAATATATACATACTCAACTACACACAGGTAGGAGTCAAAATTAACCTAACTAGGGTTACAGATCTACAATAATATCAAATCCTAAAGGTACACTAATTACTCATCATGAAAATCTCTGAGAACCGGTCATCAAATTAGATCTTTCTCTTTGCGTGTTGATCCTAGACTGAGTCCACCCATAGACACAACAAATTTGACCCATCTACCCACCTGCAACTCCATTAAGCCATGAAGGCTTCAAATCCAATCTTATTTCCCTAGAAGAGGCACTACTTGCAAAGGTGGTGCCAACTCCTTTCAACACTTCCTGGTGTGAAAATTTGGCACAGTACCCTGCAATGCTGACCAACAATCACCTGCACACCCTCTCAACCACAACCATCCTAAGAAATAAATTCCTGAGCTAACCGATGTTGTGTATGGCCAAAAGAATGCAAAACCCTAGAAAAACCCTTGCAAAGATATTCAAATTCAAATATCAACGGCTAGCAAATATATTTTAAAATGTAACCGTCGATGAATAATCTTCTCAGTAGATGAATAGCCCAAATGCACCCTTTAAAATAGTCTAAAACCCTTTCTGACAAGTCAACTACCACTATGGCAGCTAGCAACCAATAAAAAATGAGCAAATCAGTGTCCCTTACAAGTCATCAGACCCACATCCCTAAGAACACCATTGGATGGTTGTCACTATACCACTGCAATAACGATCAAGCACTTTAGACCCTCAGTGTAACGACGACCACATGATCTGATCAGAACTTAACCCACTAAGGAAGATGGCCGAAGATGGCCCCACGGGCCCACTGACATCGGCCACATTGCGCATCAAGCAACCAATCAAACAGTGCCATTGCAGATACACATTGTAACTTTTTGACATCAAACCCACTGCTTGAGATACTGATCTAATAGCTGGCACATGATCTCATAGCCCCAGAATATTCTTTATTCTTTTATGCTAGTCACTAGATCCTTACCTTTCTAAGACCCCTCTGACAATGGACCCATGATAGATCTAGTCATCACCACATAGACCAACCAAATTTGAGCATGTCAGCATATAAGGACCCACCTTAGGAAGTTCTGACACCAACCAAAATTAGTGGTTTTCGTAAGATCACAAGCCCTGACACAAACCCTTGAGAACACACGCCGGCCATCAATTCTCTATAGATTTCAAAGCCTCCCGACCACAGAAAGGGCCCAGCCCCACTGACAACCTTCCACCTATATTCAACCTCAGCCAATCACAGGTCACCAAAATAGATCCACATAGCATTTATCTCTGACACAGGACCCACTGATAGAAGCTAGGTGATAAAGTAAGATCTATGGCTATCACTATACCGCCATGATAAAAACACGTGCATCTTGAGACCCCGGTATAACAATGACCACATGCTCTGATTGGAACTTAACCCGCTAAGGAAGATGACCCCACTGACAACTTGCCAAATCACTAGACCACCGATGAATTAGGAGTTGCCAAATCAGATGAGGTGGCACCGGTCTCATTGACATGTTAAACTCTCCAAGTAGGAGAAATCGATGATCATCACAAGATCTCAAGGAATCTTTCGACTCTATAAGATCATGCGACAACCGTCAGATTAAGAATCTTGACCTGGCCGCTTCAACTAAGACCACCAACCTAAATGGTAACTGCCTATGGGATCGTTGAGTGTTTAAGGGTTAACCACCAGGAATTGGAGACTTGGAGATTGAAGGAGTTTAAAGGGCACGTGCAAATTGGAAACTTAAGTGATCAGGAAAAAGGTAACATGAAAATATAACGCAGCCAAAGGGTTTTTTGGATTTTTTGAATACCAATGGCTAGTTTTCAAACTTTTCAACTGCAGACCATGGAGTAAAATAATTTGCAAAGACCAAAGAACATGGAATAAATTCATGAAAATTTTAGGGATGGCAGGCAGGGGTAAAACAGAGACCTTGAAATAGATTTTGGCCAAATTTGTAGAATAAGAAATTTAGGGCAACATTTTGGCAATTTCTACTGGATGTCAGCCTGCTAGACATGGAAAACTAGTGACCTTGACAATCCATTGGGCATGGGGTCATCAAAATTTCAAAATTATCTCAGAGAGACAGGACTAGAACTGTGCTCAAAGCACTTCTTGAAAAGCAGGAAATTAAACTAGAAAGCAGGAAAGTATTTACAAAAGTTTATAGAGAGGGATTAACCTCAAAATAGGGCTTCAAGTGGAAACCATTGACTGAGATAGTCAAGGCATCTCCTTCCATATTTGATAGTTGAAAAGCATTGGAGCCCCTACATTCTGTGATCAGAACTGGTCCACCCCAAAAGCAGTCAAACTTGGTGTGCCTGCCAGGTTTAGACCTGAACTCGTCCCACTTGAGGACGATATCCCCAACCTTGAAATCTCTGATTCTAGCCCTTCTATCAAAGCTCTTCTTTGTTTGATTTTGATGAAATTCCATATCTTTCATGGATTTATCTCTGAGTTCTTCCAATTCCATCAATTGAGCATATATGATCTATAAGGGGTCTTCTTCATCAAACAGGGCATACTGAGTAGCTAAGTCTAGAGCTGGTAATTTAGTTGAAATGGACAAATTAGCCTCTCTCCCATACACTAATACATAAGGAGAATTACCAATGATTTTCTTTGGGGTAATTCTATCTAACCACAAGGCAGATTTGAGCTTTGTGTGCCAATCTCTCTGATTCTCTTGAAGAGTCTTCTTGATTATCCTAATCAGGTTCTTATTTTTTGATTCAGCCAAGCCATTGCCTTGGGGGTAATAATTTGAATTGTTATTCAAATAGATGCCATTCTTGACTGCCCACTCTGAGACTTTGAGGCCTATGAATGCTAAGGCATTATCTGAGATGATGGAATCTGGAGTGCCAAATCTATGAATTAAATCATCATAAAAGCTTAGGACAACACTCTCATTGGCCTCTTTCAATGTAATTGCTTCTATCCATCTGGTGAAGTAATCAGTTGCAGTGATTATCCATTTATGTCCTGCACTAGATGGAGGATTGATCATGCCAATGAAGTCTATACCCCACTTCATGAAAGGTTGCTATGTTCTGACTGGCTATAGGGGTAAGGCTACAAGCCTCTCTTTTCCTACAAACATGGCACATTTGATGCATTTTATAACATAATCATGACTATCCTTAAAGATAGACGGCCAATAGTATCTAGCCCTCATGATCTTAAAAGCAGTAGTCCTAAGAGAAAAGTGACCTCCAGAAGGTCCATCATGAAACTCAAATAGGATGTCTACTACCTTTTCTGAATCTATGCATCTTAAAAGGACACCATTTTGATCCTTTCTAAAAAGAACATCATCGATCAGCACAAAAGGAATAGATTGTAACCTATAATACCTTCTTTTTGTTGAACCCAAACTTGCAGGACATTGTCCTGTCTTCAAGTAATTGATCATATTAGGCAACCAGCTTGTTGCTTCAGATTGTTCTTCTATAGAATGCACTACTAGAGATGCATCCATTTGTCCTCATTTCTTTGAACTTTCATCCTCTTCCAAATGTTCCCACAGACCTCTTCCTCTAACCAGCCTGGTATTCTGAACATCAATGTCATACTCCATCACCTTGGTGATCCAACCAGCTCTTTTTTCATTTAGGTCCTTGGAAAGCAAAAACTCTTTGACACTTGGATGAGTAACTTTTAAAGTTACCTTGCTATGGGTCAATAGATATCTAAACTTTTTAAGGCTTTTTAACACAGCAAGTACATGTTTTTCTACAAAAGAGTATCTTTGTTCATACTCTTCCAAACTTTTGCTAAAGAAAGCAATAGGCTGCTCCAATCCATCTGAATTTTCTTGGGTCAGCATTGCAGAGATGGCATCATGACCTCCATAAGCATAAAGGATAAAATCCTTATTGAAATTTGGGTTTAAGAGGGCAGGAGCTTCTGTTAGGGCCTCTTTGATAGCTTGGAAATTGACTCTCCCTTCTTTGGTCCAACTAAAAGTTGAACTCTTCTTTAACATGGTTGTCAAAGGCTTGAGTAAATCTGCAATGTTAGGCAAGAATCTCCTAACAAAATTAATTTTTCGTATGAAAGATTGGAGACTTTTCTTATGATGTGGTAGGGGTAGCTCTAAGATAGCTGCAATTCTCTCAGGATCTATTATGATCCCCTCTTTGGATACCACATATCCCAATAGCTTTCCTTCATGGATTGCAAACACACATTTCTTGGGATCAAGAGATATCCCAAATTCTCTACACCTTCCAAAAATATTCCTCAAATGTTTGATGTGATCTACTGCATGCTTTGAATAGATAGTTATGTCATCTAAGTAGACCAACACAAACTTGTCCATTAGGCTCTTAAAGGCCATATCCATTGCCTTTTGAAATGTAGCTCCTACATTTGACAAACCAAAGGGCATCTTTTGATAAGCCATGGTTCCCCACTTGGTTGTAAATGAAGTCTTATATTGATCCTCTTCATTAACTAATATCTTATTGAATAGCCATCCAACAATGAAAATCTCTCGGATCCAAAGACACATTGTAAGATTTGTTCCATAGAGGGTAGTGGATGGCAGTCTTTTAATGAGGCCCTATTAAGATCCCTAAAGTCAACACATAACCTTAGCTCCCCATTCTTCTTCCTAACAGGAACAAGGTTGGAAACCCAACTAGTATGCTTGATGGGGTAGATGATACCACTTTCTATTAGTTTGAGTACTTCTTTATGCATAAGTGGCTCAAGCTTGGGATTAACAAGCCTTTTCTTTTGCCTCACTAGTTTGGCATTTGGTTCTAACTCAATAGTGTGCTGAGCAAGGGAAGGATCAAAACCTTTGAGATCCTCATATTGACATGCAAAAACATCACTGAATTCTTTGAATAACTAAGTATAAGCTTGTTTCTCCAATTCAGTGTTTACCTTCCCAAATTGTAAGCTCCTACCTGGTTCCAACTCTAATTCAACACAATGTTCTTGTTGGACTACCAGGCCAGCTTTTCTTTTCTTGACTTCATCATCCTTGTTGAAGATAGTTTCCAAAGTAATAAGACCTCTAGGAATCTTATTAGACTTGAGTTGTATCACTTGATCACCATAGTTTTGTGATAGCCTATCTTGATTGCACTCTGAAAAAACATCCTCTTCAAACAAGAATTGCAAAATTTGTTCATCATTGTCAAACACCTGCCAATTGACATCATTATCAAAAATAGAAGGTCTGACAATCACTTTGATATGTTGTTGATCCACTTCTTTTGAAATGCTATTTGGGATGTCATATTGGGATCCAACAGCAGCTAATCTATCTACATTTTGATTTAACTTTCTAGGGATAGCAACAATATTGAAAGCATGAAATTCTTCAATAGCATCCCAAACTCTATGTTTGTATGCTTTCATGGTGTCATTTTTTGTTGCACTTATCCCTCTTACTTGACTGACAACTAACTCATTGTCACCATAAACTTTTAAGGCCTTAAGCCCTCTTTTTCTAGCCCATTCTAATCCATTGACTAGGCTTTCATACTCTGCAGTGTTGCTAGTGCAGGAGAAACTGAATCTAAAGGCAGTATAATACCTTTCTCCTTTTGGGGACACTGTCATAGCACCACCACCAGAACCATGCCTACTTCTAGCTCCATCAAAAAATAGTTCCCAAACCTGATTGCTCTGATCTTCTGAATCAGTATCTTCCTTGAGAAGGCTTGGCTCTATGACATCACTCTCTTGTATCAAATAACTTCCCAAACCAAAATCCCAAACAAGACTTTCTTGGGCCTCTGAAGCTCTTTCATCTAGAAGGATATTAGGGATATTCTCTATCTTGGTGCTTGCTTCACTAATGGTTTGGAAGTCACTATTATCAAATATAGGGCAATTTACATTGATGACATTGGATACATATGGCTCTATATGGTGTGCTACTAATGGTTCTAACTTAATGGTGACCTTCGCCCCATATCTTGTATGAAATAACATGTGAGACCAATCAGAAGATAGATAACCTCCTATCTTGGTTGTAAACTCCCTTGAAAGACATATAGAAAATAATGCAGGGAGATCTATGATATATATATCAAGGAGAATTGAAAAATTAGGACTAGCATGAAGGATTAGACTAGTATCCTTGGCCACTCCTATAGTATTGACTGAGGATCCATCAAGTTGGGTAACCTTCTTTTGGAAGGGTTCATACTTTAGTCCTAACTAGTTAGCTACTTTCTTGGGCATTACAGTGCTAGTAGCTCCACTATCTACCATACAATTATGTACTAAAGATTTCCCAATAATTAAAGATACATAAAACAAAGGTGGCTTTGAGTTCCTACCTTGAATGGCATTATTTTTAGAGTTGCTACTTAGAGCCTCCTTTTCTTGATCAGTGTTAACCAACATTGACTTTGCAGGTTGAGGAGTTTCTACCTCTGACATAGCCTTCTTCAAAATTTTAGGCTGTTCTGGAAGAGCCAAAGAGTCCCACATGGACATGGTGACATTCACCTTCTTCATGTTGTCTACAATATTATAAGGTGTTACAGTGTGTACTCTTTGTTGTGTCTTTGGCATGATGGGCTCTACCTCTTTTGAATGCTGGCCTTCTTTTCTTGTAACGATAGGAGCCTCCTTAGGTGTGATGGGATCAGCTTGCTATAGTGGCTATGCAGATGTAGTAGCTTTGGAGTTGGAATCTGCTCTCTCCATGTCCTGAGCTCTTCTTTTTGCTCTTGTAAACGCAACAAAAGCAGCTTCGTCATTGACTCCATTGAAGTCTAGTTGCTCCCAATTGAAGAGGGAAGTCTCATTCTCTTTTGATTCTTGTTGAGGCACTGACCCACTGGATGAAAACTCTGATTGAGCTTGTGAGGCATTTTGAACCATTAGAGCTTGGTTCATCCATCCATTTGAACATGTAGCCTGATTATGAGGCTAATTACAAGGAAAATGATATTCATTATCAATAGCCAAATTATTTTGACTAGGAACCACATCCCTCACCGGATTTGTAGAATTTAGAGGTGTAGGGTTATATGGTTGAAATGGTCTTTGATTAAAACTTTGTCTTTTTCCTTGATAGCCTCCCTGGTATGGTGGCCTATTTTGTTGATAAGGTTGTCCTTGATTTTGATATTGCTGATTAGGACCTTGGCCTTGTGTCTAAAATGGTGGTCTGATTCCTTGACCTTATTTCTTCAAATTTGTGACCTCTTTAGTCAAGGTCTGCAGCAAGTTACTCATTTCTTGCTAACTGCTTTGCTGACTATTCTTTATCTCTTGCAGCTCTTGAGAGAAGCTAGTTGTTAAATCTTGGCCACTAGTACTAGCTTGAGGTGATGTTATAGTGGGAATATGGGTAAATGGGGGTACTTGTGTAGGTGCAATGGGTTGAAGGCTAGGAAAAATGGGCATTGGTGGTCTTCTAGAAATCATGCCTACTTGAATCAAACAATTTTCAGCCTTGACATCTATGTCAAAAGCTTGGGGTAAAGAAGTACCACCCATAGACTGGATCATGATAGAAATTTGACCATTCAAACTTTGTAAATAATAAATGAAAGCATGGTCTACTAATGGTCTTACTAAGACTGGGATTCTATTCCATGTTTTAAGGAATCTACTATTGTAATCTATCATTTGCTCTTGAGGGTCTCTCTTAATAGTTGTTAACTACTCAACTAGAGACAAATTATCTGATTTATCCTCAAAATTCTTACTTAATGCATCCCCTAATTCATCCCAAGAAGTAATAGAACCAACCGTTAGGGTTCTAAACCATTATAGAGCCTTACCTTTTAAAGAGGCTGCTAATAACTTTGTGGCCACATCTTCTTGAGTGATGTTGTGTATGCTGCATATGGTAGTCACATCTCTGATCTGTTCAAAAGTAGTTGTCTGCCCTTCACCTGTGAAATTAGGTATACTTTTAAGTGCCACCAAAGGCACATCATGATGTTGAGCAAAACTTAGTGGACTACCTTGGTTGAATGGTGCAAAAGCAAATGGCCTTGCCATTGTAGGTGCTGGAATCTGAAGATTGACAACTATATGAGTTGTATTTGCTGCTTGATTTGAATCCTCCTCTAGATCTCTAGTTAGAGATCTCCCTCTTCCTCTGGAATGAAAGGGAAAAAGTCTCCTTTCTGAGGTATCAGGAGGTGTGGATTGAACTCTCCTTGTGGGAGATTTTCTTTGAGTTGACCTACCTTTATGACTTCTTCTTGAGGGAAACTCTAAAAATTCGGTAGGCTTTCAACTTCTAGTCTCAATCTTTCTCATAAACTTTGAACAAGGTAGCCTGGATCTTTGAAATCAGTGGAGTCACCAGATATACTTGATAGAATGACTTCTAAAAGCCTGCACTATGCAATCTGCATATCAAAGATAGCATATCTCTCAAATAATAAACTTCTTGTTTTGTCCCACTGGACATGCTAGAATTGTTATACACTGAGTTTGCGCCTTTGTCTCAAGCTCTCTTGGTCTTGATAACTTAGTATAACATGGGAATCATCTCTAGGTTGTGGGACCTTTGCTAACTAAGATGAAACCTCCAGGTTCTAGGCTAGTTCCTCTTGGATAATCAGCCTAATTTTCTTTTAGACATGAAAGTAAAACTTTTGAGGGAAAGGGATAGAAGGAATGCTTGTAAGGGAAATGACTTGAAAGCAAACTACCTACTAGCTGATGCACCAAAACTAGGGTTTGGATCTTAGTATGTAGGAGTGAAATCAATGAAAAGCTCAGGTCTAGTAGGTCACAACTTACTGAATAGGCTTGCATAAGTATTTCATAAGAGGGCTTGAGAATAAGACACAACTTATGACCTACAAACAGACGTTCACTTCTACAACTCGGTGTAGGATTGAGACAAGATTGTTAAGGGGGCTAAGGTATACCCACAAGAACATCTAAATCAGATCAAACATAGTAACACACAAAATTACAAAAAGCAAGAGGGATCAGGAACCCTGAAATAATCACTAAAAACATGCATATACTTTGATCCAATAAGAGATAATCCAAACAAGGAAGCATAGGGACATGAAGGATTGTCACAAAATACCTCTGCAATATTTGAATCATCAATGGGAGAAATACAACTGTATGAGCCAGAGGGTAGAATTGATACCACAAATGGCCTTTAAGAAAAGGTGAATCTTCTTCTACAAATTGTCCAACTCTTGATCACTAAAGGCTCCAAAACTATATATACATACTCAACTGCATGCAAGCAGGAGTCAAAATTAACCTAACTAGGGTTACAGATCTACAATAATATCAAACCCTAAAGGTACACTGATTACTCATCATGAAAATCTCTGAGAATCGATCATCAAATTAGATCTTTCTCTTTGCATGTTGATCTTGGACTGAGTCCACCCACAGACACAACAACTTTGACCCATCTACCCACCTGCAACTCCATTAAGCCATGAAGGCTTCAAATCTAATCTTATTTCCCTAGAAGAGGTACTGCTTTAAAAGGTGGTGCCAACTCCTTTCAGCACTTCCTAGTGTGAAAACGTGGCACAATACCCTACAATATTGACCAACAGTCACCTCCATCACCCTCTCAACCACAACCGTCCTAAGAAATCAATTCCTAAGCTAACCAACATCATGTATGGCCGAAAGAATGCAAAACCCTAGCAAAACCCTCATAGAGATATTCAAATTTGAATATCAACGACTAGTAGATATATTTTAAAACATAACCATCGATGAATAATCTTCCCGACAAATGAACAGTCTAGATACACCCTTTAAAACAGTCTAAAACCCTTTCTGACAAGTCAACCACCACTGCGGCAGTCAGCAACCAATAAAAAATGAGCAAATCAGCATCCCTGACAAGTCACTAGACCAATGTCATTGAGAACACCATCGGATGGCTATCGCTATACCGCTATGATAATGATCAAGCACTTTAGACCCCTAGTATAACGATGACCACACGCTCTGATCAGAACTTAACCCACTAAGGAAGACGGCCCCACAAGCCCACTGACATCGGCCACATTGCGCATCAAGCAACCAATCAAACTGCACCATTGCGGATACACGTTGTAACTTTCTGACATCAAACCCACTGCTTGAGATACCGATCTAACAACCGACGCATGATCTCATAGCCCCAGAATATTATTTACACTTTTACGTGAGCCGCTAGATCCTTACCTTTCTGAGACCCCTCTGACAATGGACCCATGACAGATCTAGTCATCACCATGTGGACCAACCAAATTTGAGCATATCAGCATATAAGGAGCCACTGTAGGAAGTTCTAATACCAACCAAAATTGGTGGTTGTCGTAAGATCGCAAGCCCTAACACAAACCCTTGAGAACACACGCTGGCTGTCGATCCCCTACAAATGTCAGAGCCTCCCGACCATGGAAAGGGCCCGGACCCACTAACAACCTTCCACCTGTATTCAACCTCAGCCAATGACAAGCCACTAAAATAGATACACGTAGCATTTGTCTCTGACACAGGACCCACTGATAGAAGCCAAGTGATAAAGTAAGATCTACGGTTGTCGCTATACCGCCATGATAAAACACATGCATCTTGAGACCCTGATATAATGACGACCACACAATCTACTCAGAACTTAACCCGCTAAGGAAGACAACCCCACTAACAACCTATCGAATCACTAGACCACTGATGAATCAGGAGCTACCAAATCGGATGAGGTGGAACTAGTCCCACTGACACATTAAACTCTATAGGTAGGAGAAATCGACGATGATTGCAAGATCTCAAGGAATCTTTTGACCCTATGAGATCATGCGACAACTGTCAGATTAAGAATCTTGACCTAGCCCCTTGAACTAAGACCACCAACCTAACCAATAACTACCCGCGGGATCGCTGAGTGTTTAAGGGTTAACCGCCAGGAATCGGAGACTTGGCGACTAAAGGACTTTAAAGGGCATGTACAAATTGGAAAGTTAAGTGATCAGGAAAAAGGTAACATGAAAATATAATGCGGCCAAAGGGTTTTTTGGATTTTTTGAATACCAACGACTAGTTTTCAAACTTTTCAACTGCAGACTAGGGAGTAAAATAATTTGCGGAGACCAGAGAACATGGAATAAATTCATGAAAATTTCAGGGATGGCAGGTAGGGGTAAAATAGAGACCTTGAAATATATTTCAGCCAAATTTGCACAATAGGAAATTTAGGGCAACAGTGACCATCAAGGATAGTGTCATCTGCAAAAATATTCTGCAATATAGTGATCCCCTCTACTAGATCCTGATAAAAAAGATTAAGTCACCTACTATTGATAGTCGAAGAATCCTATACACATCCTCTAGTGTAATAATGATCTCACTAGTGGGAATGTGGAAGGTTTTGTGCTCACTATGGAAAATCTCTACCAAGGTGGTGAGTAACCCATGATTCAAATAGTCATTAGGCATCATAACGAGCTTCCCCAACCCACACTGATCAAGAACAACCAAATCCTCTGGTGATAGGTCTCATACAAGTCTCAATGACTATGGGTATGTGAACTGGAAGAAAGGATTGACAAATTGTATTTATAAGAAGAACATAAGAGATGCATTAGTAATCAATCCAAATTATGAAAAAAATATTTCTATACAGAGCATCAAAGCATCACAAAGTAGTCAATAAGCATTTCTACAAGGTTGCAAATTAGCTACAACCCAAGACATCTTTAAAAACTAAGGAATAAAGTGAAAAATTAGCTCATATGATGAAACATCTAACACAGGTTTATCATACAATGAAACTCTCTAAATGGTACGATACTATTTCTCAGTGCAATAAAGTTCTTAGCATCGTATGATATGCGAGTACCCATCGTACAATACAAGCTAAAAATCCATGCGATACAATTTTATCGACCAGTTTGTCATATAATATAATCCAGAAGGTTATGTGAAAAAATAGTTTTATCACGCAATGAACTCAGCCAAAATCCCTAAAAATGTGTAAAAAAAACTAAAAGTGACTAAAATCTACAAAATTAAAAGATGGGGTCGACTACTTACTGGTGCATTGTATGATCAAGGCCAGTTTTGACACCTCTAAAGCTTGAATTGGTGGTTTCATACTAGAATTGATTTTTTTAATCTCTCTAGAAGTCTTTGGGCTCTCAAAGTCAACTGTAGCAAATAATTTGAAAATGACCCTTCCGGGCTCATTTTATAGATGTTGACCTAAAATTTAAAGCACTCAGAAAGCAACAAAAATTGCGCCCCAAGCTAATTTTGTTATCATGAATCCATTTTTAGGATTGAAATCAAAATCCATGTTCACTCACCTAATCAAATTGTAAAGTCAACCCTTCTTGGTCAAATGTAGTTGACCACTGACGCTATCACTTTCTTCTCACTTTTGTCTTCATTTCTTGAATCTCTGAGGACAATCTCATACAAATCTATCAGATCCTAGTGATTTCAATATGGCCAACCCTAGTCAAACTTGGTCAAATATGGTCAACATGACCTCAAAAAAATTATCAACACTAATCATAATCAATGATCTTCATCTGTCAAATCTTACTTTGACCTCTCTACCTCATTTCAATTTTGATCTTGAGGGGGCATGACAATATATCAAATCTTCTTCAACAATCAAACCTAATCAACAAATCAATTCAAGCTTCATGTCTTGGGGCATCTGAGCTTCATCAAGAATCATATCAAGTTGAGATTCTTTGCATCTTTACGAAAGAGTGATCACATCACTTTATATCAGGTTAGTCCAGAAGATGTATATTCAATCTCATAGGGCATATCAAGTTATTCAACACCAATATCAATCTGACATCATTTCTAGGGCATGTCAAGTTTATCAGGATTTGTTTTAATTTGATGTTTTCTCTCAATCAAGTGATTAGCTTCCCCAAAATATTTTTCAAAGCAATTATCTCAAAATCTTTGACAAATATTCAGTCTCATCGCATCATATCAAGCTGGATACTCTAGTCTCACTCATCAATCTTTGCACAATCAACTCTGAGGCTAATATGTTTGATTTGTGGCACTTGAAGGAAGACCTACCTCATCATCAGACATACTCCTTCCTCTGGTTCCAAGTCTCTAGCATCAGCATTGTCTTCTTGTTTATCTTATTGGATAAGTTGTGCTCTCCTCTCACCTTGGTTATTGTTGTTCCTCTTCTCAGGGCATCTTCCTGCTTGATGTCCCATTTGGTTGCAATAAAAACATTTCAATGGTCCATTACCTCTTCCTAAATTTTTCCTTCCCCTATTGAAAGGCCTCCTTCCTCTATAGTTTCCTCTTGAGTTAGAGTCATTATTTTCTTTGTCTCCTTGGTCAGGGGTCCTACTACTGCTACCATTATTTTGTCCCTTGTTCCAAGAATTACCTTTGCCTCTAAATTTCTTCCCACTATCATTACTCTTCCCTTTGCCAAAATCCTTCTTTCTCTTCCATTTTTCCTCTACCTTGAGTGCCATTTGATAGCACCTATTGACTATGGTAGGGTAGTGTAGAATTAGCTCTTCTTGAATGGATACTTTCAAGCCATTCATGTATCTTGCTAGCTTTTCTTCCTCATCTTCTACCATATTGGTCTTCATACATAATTTTAAGAAATCCTTCGTGTAAGAGCCTACATCCATGTCTTTTTGTTTCAAACTTTGCCTCCTCCTATGGATTTGTACCCCATAGTCCTTAGGTACATATGTCTCCCTGATCAATGCTATCATCTTGTTCCATGAATTGATCATGTTCTTTCCATTCTTCACCCTCTCTGTTTGGATGAAGTTCCACCAAGTTAGGGCTACTCCCTTCAACTTGGATCTTGCTGCCTTTACCCTCTATTTTTCAGGGATGTCCTCACATTCAAAGAATGTTGTCAAAGCCTCTATCCAATCCAAGGCTAAATCTGCATTCATCTTGTCATTGAAGACCGACAAATCTATTTTCTCCTCCATGGTTCTCCTTCCCATGGATTTCAAGGCATTTATGAAAGGCCTTTGGTCTATAGGGATGTTTTGGTCAGGATCATCCTCCTCTTCTTCACTCGCCCTCTTCATTTTCAAACCCATCTTCTTTGCTCTTGTCAAGCTTCTTCTCAAGTTCTTGAAGCCTCTTAGTTAAGGTTGTGTTTGCAGCCCTTTGTTCTCTCACCATCTTTGCTAACTCACTATTTGTGACCCTTGCAAGGATCTCTTCATCCTCAGGAGTAGACATAGCTCTAATACCACTTGATGTAAAGTGGTAGGTGGAAGCTTTCAAACAGTGACAGTTGGTGAGTTTCAAGGTCTCAACTATCCCAAATAAGGATCCAAGTGCCCAATACTTATCACAAGTATGGTAAGTACTAGGGGAAATGGTTATCATAACCCAAATGCCTAAGGAAACATAATCACTAGGCTATGCCAAGTCCAAAACACCAACAATTGAGAAGTTACTAAGAGGTCTCCTTAGCCCAATAGGTAATCAAACCCCATGAAATGAATTATAAGACTAGGGGTGCCCTACAATCATTGATCTAGCCTTTTTAGGTCCTATTCTTTTAGTTCCAATGGTTCTTTCATCTACAAGAAACCCATAGTACTAAGCTACTGCACAAACCTAGGATTTGGCTTGTAGCCCTTCTTAGAAGGAAATCTGAACACAAGTCAAAATGTTCCCAAATGAGATAATGAATTGGTCAGCAATTCTGATACCCTTTTTGGGTTTATAAAACATATCCAAGTACCAAGGAGTGGAGGCAAGCAGAAGTCACTGATGTAGCAATGTTTAGGCTAGGCTAATAGGCCTAATTAGGTCTCCAAATGCACTACAAGTGCTCTTTCTCCTAATCCAAAGCACAAACTAATTATGGAGGCATGTTTGGATATATAAAAAAACTCAGAATCCAAGTTTTTAGGTCTTGATGAATCCCCAACCAAAATCTATAGTGACTGTCCTAAGTCACAAACCGGTGCACACATAGAGATGTACACCTAGGGCTTTGTGGAAAACTCACTCCTCTGAAAATCAACACTCCTAACCTACAAAATATGGAAATACATTGAAAAATTTTGAATTCCACCAAGGGGCATCAATTTCCCATGGTGGAATTGGACCAAACAATCAGGCCCTATTAGAACCCCTAGTTTTAAGCCTCAAATCCAGGTAGTCCTGCTAAAAATCAGATATCTCACAATCTAGGGAAGATCAACACGTGAAATCAATTGAAAATGGAAGAAGACTCAAGGCTCCAACCTTTGGCTTCACTCTTTCATGCCCTCACATCCGTTCCTATCCGTACAATTCAGAACTTCTCGGGAAAATGCAGAGAAATGTTGATGTTTTTATTGATTTAATGCCAAACTTACATATCTTACCTTCCACCTACCTAAAAGGGCTATTTGAAGGCTTCCCCCATCGATTCCAACTGAATTTTAAACCATCTTATCATTGGGGGCATAATTACATCTTTTGGCAAGAAGTTGTTAAAGTTGCTAAGCAACTTTTACAACATTTTGCAACTTTTGCTTTCTAGGAGACCAAACTTGGTCTAAACCTATCCTATTGATCCAACATGGATCTAAAACTCTAAAAACATGAAAATAAGTAAAATCCTATGATTTTAGGCCCATTGACCACTTTTGACCATAGTTAGCCAAGGGCTTATAATTGTGCCAATCCTAGAACTATGCCTCACAACTTGGTCTAGGTGCTTGACTAATGAATCTAAACTAAAGTAGATGTGCTTGGGACACTAAAGAGTTTTATTTGTTGAATCTAGAGTAGGTTCTCCTACACCATTGAGCTAATAATTGTATATTAGTTTTTTTCTTTTTTCTCACAAGCTAGAAAATTTTTATAAGAAACGAAACCTTAAAAATGATTCTAAAGAAGTAATTGAAGAAAAATATTCTTGGATGAAAAGTGTAGTCAACTTATTTTATATAAAACCACCTCAATTGATCAACTTTTGTGTTTTGTTGCCCATGAAGATAGCCTATAGTTTAGATTCACTACCAAAAAAAACTTGACGTTTATTTAATTTTTGAAAACAAAAGACTAATTAGATATCTTCACCTTTTTTATCTAGAATATCTATTTACCTTACACATTACTCAGGAAGTTTGAATTTACTTATTAAATTTTTTTTGCTTTAAAAAAAATCTATTCCAATGTTATAGATTAACCATATTATGTCCTTTATTTATCATGATGAAGTGGAGCTAGGTGGGAATTCTAAGTTTTCCTTGAATCTTTGATTTTTAAATGTCTATAGACTCTTCTAGCTTAAATAGAGAAAAATATAGGCCACCTTTCAACTAATAACCCTCAAAAAAGTGGTTATACCTTTTTTTGGTTCCATTTTTATTTACTAGCTTCACCCTTCCTATAATATAGGAATAGCTAAGTATTCTTCTCAATATTTTGAGAGATTGATGTTCTATTTTTAATTATTGTTTTCATTTATAATCATGAACTCTTTTGAACACTATTTTCTTTATTTTTCTTTTTTTCAAGGATACAAGTAATTTCTTGAATTTTTTTATAAAATTGCAATACTAATGACATTCTAAACTTTTGGCGGGAAGACTTTCAAAATCAAATTATTAAAGCCACTAAAAATATCATGCACATAAAGTGATATTATATGATAAGTATGTTCACAATGTAATATAAAATATATTAAGATATATATGACCTTCTTTAAGGGACCAACAATTATCTCAAAGATATAGGTAGATCAAAAATAATGAGGAAGAATATATATTTAAATTCAAGATAAAGTCATCATTGGGATTTCTTTGAAGGAGTTGAAATATACATACTAATACTACATGAAAAAAAAAGATTCAAGTTTTTATATTGATAAGAAGTTTTGCCAAAATAATCTACCTTTACAAAATTCATTATAAAATATGCTATGAAGTGCCCAAATCTTTACAATAATATATATCATTTTGTTCTATGGTTCCTTTAATTATTTCTTCTGAAGAAAAAATATTTCTTCAAGAGATGGTCGATAAAATATGAATCTAGAAATCAATATAAGACCTTGAAATGTAGAAATAATATTCATAAATTCACTTATAATAAGATTGATAATTAGAAATCATTCAAATGAGAGAACATGTCTTGAGAATATTTTTCTTCCAAGATCCACCTGTGTCATATCGAGAGTCATAAATGATTTATCACTTTCTTTGATTAATTAAGGATTAAAAATCATATATAATCAAAGTATCTCTAGAAAAATTAGAGGGGGATTGTCCTCTCTACTAGGAGCCACCAACCAAAAAAAGAAAAAATTAAAAAAGTGCAAACCAAAAATAAGGCACAACACTTGGTGAAGGTTTATACATACATATAAAATATGGGGGATGAACATGTGAGTATATATGTGCCTGGGATAAGTAAATTGCAAAAGAATGTCCCTAAATTTTTGCAAGAGTCTATCATTTATCAATAGATACATAGATCTTAAAAATACGATAAAAATGAAACAAGAAACATCATGGATATCAATTTTACATTAAGACATTAATTTAAATAATTATATCATTAATTTGAATTAGTAAATTTTTATTATATATATTATATTTATGTTTAATTTCCAAAATAAATGATGGTGAGGGAATAAGTTATTTATGCACTAGCTTTTTTGATATCAATATAGATATAACTTATCTTTACCTTATCTATTCTTATTTTAATAGACATTTTTTCTCCTCTTCTAAAACTATTAATAGCTATGTTTTTGGTAAAAGTAAAAAATAGGGAGCTATACATGGGAAAAAATGTTAAAAGAAAATTTTCAATAAAACTAAAAAATGCTAAGGGAAGATTCATATGTGTAATTAAGTATTCACCTTGATGGTCATAACCAAAGTTGCATTAAACGTATCCATATAAATGTAGCTTCTTCTAATGTTATTTTTCCTCTATCCAATATTGATGTGATTATAGATTCCACTATTGGTCATGAACTATTATCATTTATTGATAGATTGTCTGACTACAATCAAAACATGATATAAATCCATATGAACAACACAAAATGGCACACCATAGAGTATGTTGTGTTATGTTGTCACATAATTTTCTTTGAAAAAATTAGGATTTTACTATGAAAGGACCATGAGATTTATATTTCATAGTTTCATACAAAAGGCATTTGAGAATTGTGTGGGTGATCACTAGTAAAATCAAAGAAAAAAATAGATTACCTTCAAGACTTTAGGAGTTTATTTGAACTATCAAATATAAAGTACTATTAAAATCCAATAATTAGTATTTCCCCTCCAAATAATTTTTCGCTCCTTTTTACCCTAATAGTAAAGAGATGATCTAGGAGACATGACTTATTGACTAGTTCGCTGATAAGACAAGCCATTAACAAAAATATTAATGAAAGGTGTCAAGTTTGAATAGAACAAAGAGTACAAAAAGGTAATTATTGAAATGAAATCGTTCTTGATGAGCCATTTAGTGTTCATGGTAGTAATCCATAAAAAACCTTCTTTTCTATATGTATCAAACACCAAGTGTGCTATTAAAATGTCTAGTACTTGTAAATGACAAAATAAATAAGAAACATATAATGTACTACATTTATTATATCTTATTGGTTGTGAGCATGATCGATTCATACAAAAACATGATGCTTTCTTTCTTGTCTTCTCACCCCAAAAAAAATATTCTATACACAATTGACAATGAGATACATATAATTACAAAATTTTAAATATAGATTATTACAAAAGAATATCATTTAAAATATATTGTTTAAATTCAACCTTTTCGTCATTTTCCAAATGTTAAAATACAAGTAACACGTCCGAAGAAAACACCAACAAAATAACTTCCCATTTGTTTTCATCGTTGATGTGTGATGTGATCAAATTACATTCCAAAAAATGCATTTGTTTTCAGATGTGTTTAACATCAAATTGCAGACGATTTGATTGACTGCAAATTAAAATTCAGAACATTGTTGAAAATGAACTTCACGTTGAATGGTAGACAAGTTGTCTTATTCCTCTTAGCTTTTAATGGAGGGAAGCGTTTAATGACAAATGACTACATTTCAAATTCGAATCTATTGTTGAAAATGAACTTCACGTTGAATGGTAGACAAGTTGTCTTATTCCTCTTAGCTTTCAATGGAGGGAAGCGTTTAATGACCATGTGTATTCCAGTGCTTTTTCTACAGGTCGAAAATGAATGGTCGATGACCATGTGTATTCCTATCCCTTTTTATATAGAGTTTTATTCAGTCTTGAATATGCAAGGGTTGGAAGGAAAGCGTTGTAATCTAAACTTTTAGAAGAGTATTTTGAATAGTTTTTCCTAAAAATTAAAAATATATTTTTTTCTTTGATAATTTAATATTTTAAATATAATATTTTAACGCGAGATTAGAATAACTTTTATCTTTGAAGAGTAATATAAAACATAAAATAATTTGTAAATATTACATAAGAAAATCATGAATTTAGAATTGGAGAGATAATGACTTATTAACATAAACGATGAGAATGAAATAAAAAACATATGTTGTCAATTGAATCATCTTTGAATTTATTTATATTAATTAATCTTATATTTACCTTCTTATCTAAAACATAAAGAAAATTTATAGAATATGTTGGAAATATATGTTTGATATATGTCTAGTTGTCATTGATGTCAAACACTGTGGTCCGGAACTATTTGGTGAAGGTATGTTCAAATATATCTAGTGGTCGGGAAGAAGGAAGTTGGTATGAAAGAGGGTATGTTCAATTATATTATTGCCTTGGAAAGCCAAGTGATCCTTCTAGGATCCTTTAAAGTATAACTCAATAATATATTTTATCTTAACATATTTGAGATTTTCAATCTCAATCTCCCTCACTCAAATATTCATCTTGATTTATTAACCTTTATTAACAAATTGTCTTCTGAAGTTCACATCCTTGATTGCCTATATACTAGGGACACGCATCATCCCTAGATTGCCTACATTCACTACTTCTAAATGGGTTCCATGCATATTTCATTAGTTTTTCTGACTAATTTTTATGTAATCATTATAATATAGTGGTTACATATCTCTTTGTAGGTTGATTGCCACAAATAGATTCTTTATTTATTTTTCTTTATTGGAGTAAACAATTTTTGAAGGGGCCCCGAAACTCTTTACAAAATATTTTGATAGGGATCGGGAACCACAAGAAAATGAAAATCACAAGAGAAAGATCACATGCAAATAGAGCTTATAAATAACATAAAATCAACAGCCTTAAAGGAAGAAGACAAATAAATTTTTGAGTCGCAACAAACAATAGGCCAAAATATCTCAATTTAAGACATAGGATTTTTAAAGGTTCTCTTATCCTCAAACATGATGCAAGCATTTTTCTAGGCTCTCTCAACCTAATTATTGGGATTTGACGAGGCTAGCATAACCTTAGATTTCATAAGAAAAAGGATTAAATAACTTACACTAATTGAGAAAAATTGGACCTCCCAAATAATGAAGAGGAACCAAGGGTTTTGAAAGGATCCCCAAGCCTTCATGTTGGGTTTCAAAATTTCTACAAAACCAATTTTTAATCATTAACAAACTTTCTCCAATTTTTAATCATCAATTTTTAATCGGGTTTCGAAATGGTAAATCCTCTAATTACATTTAATCTAGCTATATTTTCTAAAGGTTAGGAGCTAACTGAGATTTAATTCTCCAAGGTTGCCCCTCTAGAGGATTGTGCCCGAGTTCACGATAAAAGGAGGTCTTCCTCTCTCATTTCGATATATCTTCTTTTGCCATCAAAGAATCAAGTTTTTGTGAGATCATCAAGTTCTCTCTCAAGCTCTCAAGTGCAAGCAAGAATTCAAGCATTCAAGCAAGCCTTCAAGCATTCAAGTGTTCAAGCATTCATCCATCAAGGAGATCCATTGTTAGCCATTGAAGGATTCAATCTCTTTGGAGCCCCCTTGAAGATCCATCCTTCCACATTCATCCAAGCCTCCTCATATGCAAAGATCAATTTGAGATTGGTGTTGAAGATCAAATGCCATTGATTTGAGACATCCTATATCCATTGAAGCATTCCTACTTATGGATTTGAGGATTTTAATCCTCTACAAGGACTTCAACATAAGCAAGGTGATTTGTTTCAATTACTTTGTTTATGCACACTACATTTCAATTCAATTTCAAGGTTAATTCCTAAATTGGGGTTTCACCAAGGCAAACCACCCATACAAATAAAAACCCCATTTTCTTGTAGGTATAGGTGCGGGATTTTGGATCTAAGAGTAGATTTGGATACCCTTTTCGGCGAACTTCCGAGATCTACAAACAAAATCAGAATTGACATTCAGATAAAGAATCTAGCCTTTTACCTTTTATGAGGGTCAAAGTCGACCTGAGCTCATCTTGGCAAAATATTTCTAGGTTTTCTCTCTCAGCATTTCCAATATAAAAGAAGTCACAGAATTGCTTGAAAGTACGCACAAACATCAAAAATTGACATTTTCCAGATCTACCCTAATTTGAGGTTAGTACTTGTATTTCAATTGTTTCAAATTCTAAACACTTCAATTCTACCATAGGGAAATATAGGGCTTTTCTCTCTCTTTCATATTCTTCATAGATTGATTCGATTGTGCATTAACCTTTTGGTTAATCAAATTGGATCTCTCCTTTGGGAATTTTGATTTAGGAGTGGATCTCATATTTCCCCCATACATTTACACAACATACAACATTTTAATAGGTGTGATGCCATTTTACCCCTATTCATTTTGGTGAACCCGATGTACTTACTCTCTTTTCTTTTGTGGAATTGGATGCCTTATTGTGCTTTCCTTTTATCTTGTTAGTATTAGATTTTTCCACTATGTTAGATCTTGCATGCTAATTAGATTTCAAAAATACAAAAATATTCATGCTTTATGTGTTCTTAGTTTAGTTCATTTGCATCACATTGGTTTATGAGCTTTACTACCACTAGTCCTACTTATAACATTTTGATTAGAAGAAGTCGTAGACTCATGGGTGTCTTTGATCCTGAATCTTCCTCTCCTTTCCTTAGGATCCCAAATGATTATTTGATTCTTCATGATTCCAATCCTACTATGGAGAAAAACTCTTCTCACTCATCTCATGATGAGGATGATGCTTTAAGAGTTCCTCCTGAACAAGTCCAAAAACTTTCCAATGAACTTGATAAAATGGGTAATTGGCTTATTCAAGAAAACCATAATCAAGATTCTATTCAAGCTATAGAGGCTCTTAAGAAACTTCTCCGTGATAGTGATCAAGGTGTTAATCTCTTGTGTGGTATTACTCACCTTGTGCATTCGAATGTTAAACCTTTAGTTCAAGAAGCTCAAGATTCAGGGTTGATTCCTCCTATCACTAGTGTTGAACCTCCTTCTAATCCTCCTAGTATTCATACCTATACTCCTTCTTTGGTGACTGTGACAGTTCCCTCTATTCCTATAAGTGTTCCTCCTATGTCCCTTCCTACATCACAACCTTCATATCATAATGTTCCTTTTACTTATTCCAATCCGCTTCCAACTGTAGTTACTAGTATTCCTCTAGTTGTGTCTTCTATTCCTACAGCTTCTTACACTTTACCTAGTGTGTCTAATGTTGCTACTCCTCCTATTTCCTCTAATGATTCAACAATCATCAGTTTGGCTCAAACTGTATCATCCTTACAACAACAATTTGCTTCCTTAACTCAAAACAATTTTAGTATTCCTACATGTGACATGGGAAGTCCCTTGTCCTGAGACATTATTCATACTCTTGTTCCTCAGCAAGGTGAGATGCCTCGTCTTGAGAATTATAATCGAAAAGGAGATCCTATTCATCATGTTAAAACATTCCAAATCCTTTGTAGTGATTATGCTCGTGACCATAGGATTTTATTCAAACTGTTTGCTAGAACCTTCCATGACAAGGCCTTACAATGATATTATTCCTTGCCTCCTTATTCCATTGATTCCTTTCCACAACTTGCTAATGCCTTTATTCAACAATTTCAAAATAATATTGGCCCGCAAGTGTCTTTAACTGATTTAATGCATTGTAAACAAAGTGCTAAAGAAAAATTAACTGAATTTATTTGTAGATTTAAGCATTTGTATGCTCAGATTTCCTATCCTGTTCCTGATATTGATATTCAACATATGTTTATTTCAAATTGACAAAAGGATATTAGAGATAAGATTTTTCTTATTGAATTTACCTCTTTTCAACAACTTTGTGCAGCACTTCATCATTATCAATTACAAGTGAGTCAATTTGAGAGCACAACTCCAATGGCTCCTATTCCAATTGATAAGAGTGATGTTGCTCCTAATCCAAACAAATTTAAAAAATTCAACAACTATGTCAAGATAAACAAACAAATGAATCCAGTTGCTGATCAAGTTGTTGTTGCATCTCACAATACCACTTCTGCATCCACTACTTTTCGATTAAATCGTACATTTACTCCTCTTTCTGAATCTTTACATGCTATTATGAATAGGTTGTTAGCTACTAATATGATTACTTTACCTCCTATTTGTCCTCTTTTGCCTGTTACAATTGCTTCTAAATCTTTTGATCAAAATGTTTTTTGTCAATATCATCGTCAGAATGGTCATGATATTGAGAAATGTTATTCTTTAAAACATAAGGTGCAAGACTTAATTGATTCTAAGGCTTTATCTGTTGATAATATTGATGGTAGTGGGAACAAATTTGTCTCTTCTCCTAATCAAAACCTTCAAATCTATACGAATCCTTTACCTACACATGATACTAATACCATTACTCAGCCATCTGCTATGGAAATTGTGTATGATTCAAAGATGGATGATCTCAATCATGTTGTTAATCAAGTGGAGCGTGTTTTTCAATCTCTATCTCCACCTCAACCTCAACCTCAACCTCAACCTCAACCTCAACCTCAACCTTAGATTCAACCTCAAGTTCAATCTCAACCTCGACCAAAACCTAAACCTAAACTGAAAACTCAACCTAAAACTCGACAAAAATCTAAGAATAAAAGACCTCGGGAACTTTTTATTACCTTTGATGAATCTGAGACTATTAAGGCTCTTGATGGTCCCCTTTACATTGCTGCTAGGATTTCTCAGATACCTACTCGTGGTTGTCTTGTTGATCTTACATCCTTAGTTAATGTTATTACTGAAGAAAATATTTTTATGAAAAGCTTACAACATGATTCTTATGATACATCAGATGTGTGGATTCAAACTTGTAATGGTTTTCTTTATCCATCATTTGGTTCTATTACTTTACCGGTTGAACTTTGTGCAAAATTGTGAACACTACCTTTGTTGTTGTTCCTACTTCTGATCAATTTCAAGTTAAGATAGGTTTTCCTTGGTTGACTTCCATGCATGCTGTTGCTTCACCTATCCATAAGTGTCTTAAGTTCATTCATGATGATGAAATAAAGATGAATAATCATAGTTTATATCAACCTTCTGTTACAAGTAGTAGTTGTCGTTGCACCAAAAGATAAACCTGTTAATGCCCGATACAACCACTAGACTTATAGAACACAGGAGGCTATTAAACCATTTCATGAATCCTGAAGGGAGATGTTGGTAGTTAGTCCAACAATCCCCCCCTCAGCATCACCTGAGGGGATTCAAACCTGTGACCAAGCTCTGATACCACTTGTTACAAGTAGTAGTTGTCGTTGCACCAAAAGATTGAGCTGTTAATGCCTGATACAACCACTAGACTTATAGAACAAAGGAAGCTATTAAACCATGTAATGAATCCCAAAGGGAGATGTTGGCGATTAGTCCAACACCTTCTAGGCCTAGAGATTGTGCTACTATTGATTTCTTTTGGCCTTCATTACCTAATTCATGTCCTCCTCAACCTGATAATCTTTTTCGATCATATCAAGCCTATAAACATTGTAAGATCCTTGAATTAAGCATACCTCCTATGGATCTTAATCATGTTCTTTTGCCTACACCTTCTATACCTCCTTTAACTATGGCTTCTAGTTCTGTTAATTAGGTTCCTTCTACCGAACCTATCAAAGATCCTGTGATTGTTTCTCCTATTGTTAATAATCCTATTGATCTTCCTAAAGAACCTATGAAGGATCCTATGATTGCTCCTCCTAGTTCTCAACCTATTTCACATAAATCAAAATGTAATCGATATTCTAATGAATGTCATAAAAAGTGTCATGCTCATGCTAAAGCTCATAATTCTATTGTTCAAGGATCTCTACATTCCTCAGATAAACCTATGCATGATGTGTTAGAAGAGGTTGTTACTAATAATGATGTTCACATGCATGATTATGATGATTCTATTCGTATCTTAGATCCTATTTTGATTAATTTGGATGAAGAAGATACTCTTGATGGTACTGATGATGTTAATGATGAATATGAGACTATTGACATTGACATTTATTTACCTAATATGCTTTCATCACAATTAACTCTTACACCTAGTGTCAAAAATTGTGATTCTCAAGAGGATCCTTGTTTGGAACTAGCTATTATTCCTACTGTGCTAGATATAGTCCCTCTTGAGAGTTACCCACCTTCCCTAAATGATATACAATGAGATGGGGAGAGTAGGCAGCACGCTTGATCGGCTTGTCCTTCGTGGTAGCTTTGTTGTGTGTTTTCCTGTTGTACTATGCTTCTCCCATAATGTGTTTGCTAAATTTTGTTAGATTCTTTTATACGATCCTTGTTACTCAGTTGGTACAAGGTGATAAAGGAATCGAAACTATTGTTCAAATTCCTCTATATGTATCTCTATTCTTCTATCCATTGTTCAATGTTAAATTGTAATTGTGCTATTGTTCGTAAATGTTTCCTTGTGTCATCTGCTTGGATTCAAGATATGGTAGCACTAATTCTTTTTGGTCTCCATGTCATGCTCCGAAAAGATTCTCCTTCGTATATCTTATGTGATCTTTCCTCCTTTGTGATCGTAGTTCTACTTTCTTTGGGGAATGATGTCAATTTATTTGCGGTAATATCATACATATATTATCTTATGATCATACTGACCCCATGGTAGGTAGATCCCTTATGTGTTCTCTTTATATTTTTGTGATATTTCCCTTCATTTGTCTTCATCTGGGGGCATCTCGATGTGGAAATGTAATCAGTGGAGTTGTTTATGTTTCCATTAAATCCATTGCTCCTGTTAAGGTGTTAGCAATGACTTTAACATGGGGGTATACACTCTGCTCACTTATTGCACACATGCACTTTTCGATACGCACATATTTTTCAAGATACTATTCTCCCTTTTTGGATTAGTAACTAATCCTCAAAGCATGGATTTATATTTTAGGATCTCTTGATCCCTCCAGTTCCAAATATACATATATTTTGATCCCTTAAGGTCAGTGGTGTCCTTAAGACTGGATCTCTTTTTGTTTTTTTTTGGTTTTATTCTTATGGAATAGAATATTCCTAAGGATGAATCCTTGATGGGTTGACTAGTGAGTAGCCACATTCAGTAGGTGGTTCAATTCCATCTTTCCAGTTGCGCCCTTTTCTTGTGTGGTTCAAAATGAGACATAGGTTCTCATTGGCCGAGGTAATCACACCTTCTTTCTCTCTCTAGAGATGTCTCTCTTATTGTGATCTAGGAGTCGACAAAGACTTGAGTCCCTAGGGGCTTAAGGTTTCCCTTTGTCCCTTCGATTATGATAAGATTATCTTTTCATTCTGATCTCCTTTACCAAGAGTTTGCATTGAGTCCATACTCTTGCTAAAGTGGGGGCTTAATGTATGATCTTAAAATGGAAGCACTTCCATGATAAGAGAATTTATCCCTTCAAGTAAGTGGTCTAGGGTCATGTTAAGTGCCTTGATCGGGCCTTTACATATATTTGGCTTTCTCCCCACTTTCCACTTCTTTTATGCTTCGTTATAGGTGAAATTAGGGTTAGGATCTTGAGGATTCTCCTTAATTTACCTCTTTCATGGCTCTATTTTCTAGGTAGGAATTAGAAAATAGGTCCTCCTAGCCTTCATCACAGTAATCATAGGATTTTATGCCTATCCCTGGCATTCTATCCCATTCTGGTATCATTTCTAGGTCTTCGGGCATCCCTGGGACCTCCTATCTGATTCTAACTAGATCTGGGCCTAGGGTAAAATTTGAGGTTGATCATGACTAGGTTAGAATCAAGCTCAAACCTGAATAGGTCAGTCCCAACCTCTATTTTTCCCCCCTCTTTCAAAATTCCAAATTCCTTGATTTTCGGGTGTCAGGTTTCGGGGATATTTGTTTTCCCTCCTCCAGGTTGGCTGTTTCGGGTTTTGAAATGGTAAATCCTCTAATTTCATTTACTCTAGGTATATTTTCTAAATTTTAGGACATAATTGGTATTTGATTCTCCAAGGTGGCCCTTCTAGAGGATTGTGCCCTAGTTCACTATAAAAGGAGGCCTTCCTCTCTCATTTCGATATATCTTCTTTTGCCATCAAAGAATCAAGTTTTTGTGAGATCATCAAGCTCTCTCTCAAGCTCTCAAGTGCAAGAAAGAATTCAAGCATTCAAGAAATCCTTCAAGCATTCATCCATCAAGGAGATCCATTGTTAGCCATTGAAGGATTCAATCTCTTTGGAGCCCACTTGAAGATCCATCCTTCCACATTCATCCAAGCCTCCTCATATGCAAAGATTAATTCAGGATTGGTGTTGAAGATCAAATGCCATTTATTTGAGACATCCTACATCCATTAAAGCATTCCTACTTGTGGATTTGAGGATTCGAATCCTCTACAAGGACTTCAACATAAGCAAGGTGATTTGTTTCAATTACTTTGTTTATGCACACTACATTTCAATTCAATTTCAAGGTTAATTCCTAAATTGGGATTTGACCAAGGCAAACCCCCCATACAAACAAAAACCCCCATTTTCTTCTAGCTACAGGTGCAGGATTTCAGATCTGAGAGCGGATTTGGATACCCTTTTTGGTGAACTTTCAAGATCTGCGAGCAAAATCAGAATCAACCTTCAGATAAAGAATCTAGCATTTGACCTTTTATGAGTATAAAAGTCGACCTGACCTCATCTTGGCAAGAGATTTATGGGATTTCTCCATCTGGGCATTTCCAATCCAGAACAAGTTGCAAAATTTCCCGAAAGTACGCACAGACATCAGAAATTGGCATTTTCTAGATCTGCCCTAATTTGAGGTTAGTACTTGTATTTCAATTGTTTCAAATTCTAAACACTTCAATTCTACCATAGGGAAAATAGGGTATTTCTCTCTCTTTCATATTCTTCATAGATTGATTCGATTGTGCATTAACCTTTTGGTTGATCAAATTGGATCTCTCCTTTGGGAATTTAGATTTAGGAGTGGATCTCATATTTCCCCTATACATTTACACAACATACAACATTTTAATAGGTGTGATGCCATTTTACTCCTATTCTATAGATAAATAGGAACCACTAGAGCTGAGCTAGGAAACCCATCTATATCATCATGGTCAGTCACATCTCCCTCTATATCCCTTGCATTCAAGATCCCTCCTCTTTTCCCTTGCTACTCACATTGGTAAACACAAATAAACAATGGTTCAAGGTGACCATTTTCTTGTTTACCTAATTTCATCTAGGCCATTATCCTATGATCATATTACCCTTCAGCCAAATACTAAAATAAAAGAACATATAATACAAAAATAATGAATTTAAATAATTAACAATATCAAAACCTTCTTGAGGATTTTTATCATGTTATTATGAGATGCAAGCTCTTTAAGAGTTATATTATTATATTATTGTTACCCTAATTTTCATGTGCATGAAAATTTGGCTAAAATCTATCCCCAAGTCTCTATTTTTACCCTGCCAAGTATTCCTGAAAATTTCATGGCTTCATGTCTAGTTTCCTGGCCTCTGCAATTCTTTCTATCCCCTAGTCTACAGGTCAAAATATTTGAAAAAGTAGCCGTTGTGCCAAAAAACCCTAGAAAACCCTTCGGCCTGTTCTTTTTCGCAATTACTTTTTTGGCCACTTAAGTCTCCATTTTTCCATGTGCGCTTTTCATCTCAGGCTAGTCGGGAGATCTCTAAAGCCCAGAAGAATATTCCTTTTTATCTCCCGACCCTGCGACTTCCTTGTATCTCTTTATCTCCTGATCAAAAGGCATATTCCCTTTTCATTCCACAACTTGGTGATGGTTCCCTCAGTCACGTAATCTCCAAATGGCCGGTGGTCAGGTTTTGGAAAGGTTAAAAAAATTTTAGCGATCTAGTGACTGAAGGTAGTCTCGTATTCTCATAATCTAACTCATGGTTTAAATTTTATTCAGTGATCATGAGAATACTCTAGTCACTCATTCTCCAGATCTGACCATAGTTTTTGTTGGGTCTTCATTTCCCTTCAGTCGTGAAGTCTCGAGAAGGCAATGAGTTAAGTTAGATGATTCAGCGACCTGGAGACTTAAGTGTCGTTGATAGATCTCCAAATGTTTATTCAGTGATTCAGTGACTAAGCCTCAGTCGGGTAATCTCATGAAGCAGACCGAATATTCTAATCCATTCAGTGACAATGAGAAAAGCCTTAGTCGCGTAATCTCCAAATGTAACCAAAGGTAAAGAAAGTCATTCAGCGACTTGGTGACTGTGTATTCACGAGATCTCTCATTTTTGGCGGTCAAGTCAACATTCTGCGACCTGGGGAGCAATTATCTTTCCTTTAGTCGCTAAGTCTCCAGATGTTTGGCAGTTACCTTTTAACATCTAGCAACTCAGTGATTCGGCTAACATCTCTTTAGTTGCGTATTCGCTAAGAGGTCCAGCGGTCATTTTATGTGAGGGTCCCAGTTAGGTAGATCTGACAGTTGTTGTGAGTTCACGAGGGGTCTGTCAAAGGCTTGTGATTTCACGATAGCCGTCGATCTTCCCTTTTGCTCAGCACTTCATGCTTATGCGGGTCCACTGCTACGTGTACACAAACGGTAGCTTCTTATTGGTCCACATGGTAATGATTCGGCAATGTGTCAGTGGGACCAGGTTTTTAGCATTTCAAAAGGCTCTAACATCTATAGGAAATCTACGGTTGGTGTATGTTCTCATGAGTTTTGTCAGAACTATGAGATCATGCACCGACCATCAATTTTACTTTATTTTAGGGTGCCTATGCTAGGTGGGTCCCCTGACAATTGATGCTGACTTGCTCGAATTTGATTGGTCCACGTGGTGCTGACTGGATTTTTAGTGGGTTCATTTGTCAGAAGGGTCCCAGTCTAATAAAGATCTACGGTTGGCGTAAAAGTGCAAGGAATCTTTCTGACATATGAGATCATGCACCCACCGTTAGATTAGAATCTAAGCTGCAGTGGGACCGTGTCAAAAAAGTTGAGGTGTCTGCTGATGGAGCGGTCAGGGGTGGATGGAAAGGTGACAAGTGGAAAATGGGCCCAAGGTTAGTAAGACATTCCATGATTCAGTGACTAAAGGGTTATCTCATGTTTTCCAAACTTAACCGAGGTCAGCTAAAGTATTAAATGATTCTATGACTAAAGGAAAATTGTAACCCGAGGTAAATACCAAGTTAATTCTGTAGTCAAATGTCAAGCCTGGGTAAAAAGGAAGATCTGAAAATTACATTTTAAAGTGAGATTGAGTTTCAAATGCCGACCATCAATAGGGATTTTTAGTGCCACCTGTGACCGTTTTATCATTTTTTAAATTCAAATATCTCACAGTATCAGATTTTCGCAGTTATGGCGAGCCTGAGTTGCAAGTAGGTAGATGGATCATGGTGGCTGGATTTTTGTGGGTATAAACATGAAATGGACACGTAAACATAGATATCTAATCAACTGGGATATTTTCATGTGCATTTATGGCTGAGTTTGACATAATTAGGGTTTGATTATTATATGAAAAATTGTGTAACCCTAATTAGATTTTTTTTTTGCTTCTCCCTGCGTGCATTAGAGGAGATGTATATAATGTTTTTGAGAGAGCTTTAGAGATAAGAATTAACTTTTTTGTAAAAGAAGAGTTGGACAATTTTAAAGAGAAAATATATCTTTTCTTAGAAATCTATCTATGGCATTCTTCTTGCCCTCTGGTTTTCTATAGTTGTAAATTCTCATTGATTATTCAGATATTGAAGATATTTTTGTGACATTTCTCATGTCCCTATGCCTTCTTGTGTGAGTTATCTCTTAATGAATTCAATATTTACATGCTTCTCAGTGATATCTTAGGGTTCTTGATCCCTCTTTCTTTCTGCAATTTTTTGTATCATTGTGGATGATTTGATGTGAATGCTTATTTGGGTATACTTCAACCCCTTAACTATCTTGTCTCATTCCTATACCAAGTTGTAGAGGTGAATTTTTGTTTGCAGGTCATAGATTGTTGTCTAACTCCAAAGAGTGTCATTACTTGTGAAAGAATCTCTCTCTTTCCCTGAATACCCTCTTTTATTTGTAGACCCTTTTATGAAATACTTATGCAAACCTATTCAGTGAGTTATGATCTCCTAGACCTAATTTTGTGCATTGAATCCATCTTTTATACTGTAATTCATACCTTCATTTGGGTGCATCACCTAGTAGGTAGTTTGCTTTCAGCCATTTCCCTTTCAAACATTCCTTCTATCCCTTTCCCTCAAAAGATTTACTTTTCATGTCAAGAAGCAAATTAAGGTGATTATCCAAGAGGAACCAGCCTAGAATCTAGAGGTCTCATCTCAATTAGCATAGGTCCCACAACCTGGAGATGATTCCCATGTTATACTAGGTTATCAAGACTACGAGAGCTTGAAACAAGGGTGCAAACTTAGTGTATAACAATTCTGGCACACCCGGTGGGACTACAAAGATCAGATTGAAGTTCAAAGGTGCTCTTGTTGGTTCATCTACAAAAGGATTAAATAATTTCAGTACACAAGGACTATCAGTACAGGCTCAAGCTCAAGTACACCCCACCTTGGTGCTAGTGTATGACAATTCTGGCATGCCCGGTGGGAGTACAAAAGAAATTATTGTTTGAAGATTATGTCATCCCTGATATATAGATTGCATAATACTAACCTTTAGAGGTTGTTCTATCAAGTATATCTGGTGACTCCACTGATTTCAAAGATTTAGGCCAACCTTGTTTAAGGTTTATGAGAAAGATTGAGACTAGGAGATGAAAGCCTGCTCAATTTTCAAAGTTGCCCTCAAAAAGAAGTTACAAAGGTAGGTCAACTCAAAGAACATCCCCTACAAGGAGAGTTCAGTCTCCACCTCCTGATACCTCAGAAAGGAGACCTTTGTCATTTCATTCCAGAAGAAGAGGCAGTTCTCTAACCAGAGATCTAGAAGAGGATTTAGATCTAGCATCAAATACAGCTCATATAGTTGTTAATCTTCAAGTTTCAGCTCCTACAATGGCTAGACAATTTTCTTTTGCACCATTCAATCAAGGAAGTCCCTTGGTATTTTCTCAACATCATGATGTGCCCTTGGTGGCACTAAAGAGTATACCTAATTTCACAGGTGAAGGGTAGATAACTAATTTTGAGCACATAAGAGATGTGAACACCATCTGCAGCATACACAACATAACTCAAGAAGATGTGGCCACAAAGTTATTAGCAGCCTCTTTAAAAGGTAAGGCTCTTGAATGGTTTAGAACTCTAACTATTGGTTCTATTAATTCATGGGATGGGTTAGGAGATGCATTTGAGTAAACATTTTGAGGATAAATCAGATAACTTATCTCTGGTAGAGCAGTTGACAACCATTAAAAGAGACCCTCAAGAGCAAATGACAGATTACAACAGTAGGTTCCTTAAAACATGGAATAGGATTCTAGTCTCAATCAAAACCATCAGCTGACCATGCTTTTCTCTACTACTTGTCATCAGAGTCTGTAGAGTGTCATTTGGAAAATTTTGAGAAGTCAGAAAATTGTCAGAATTGCCAGATACTTAGTTTTTTCAGCCTATTTCCAGAATCTGTCGAAAAAATCACTGTGTCAAGAATAAAGCAGTAAGCTATTGAGAATCCAATCATTATCCTAAAGTGGTCTTTTGAATCTGATCCGCCTTCTATTTAATCAATTTGAGTCCTTTTCATCTTGTGTCAAAACCTTGTCATAACTATCAATCTTCTATCAAATCTTCAAAAATGACTAAGTGTTGTGGTATCTTGTCTGCTATCTTTTGGGAATCTACCCATACATCTAGGGCATAGTATCCTTCACCCATGTCTAATCGAATCTTTAATCAATCAAAACCTTGACAAGGTTGCATCATCTGATCATCTTGATTCAATTCATTCTTCAATTATTTAGATCTTATTCTTTTGTTGCACTCAAAGTTAATGGTAGAAACTAGAGTTTCCTCACACAAGAAATCTAGAGAAGCATCCCAGACCTTACCTATAATCATTGTCAAGGGTCCAACTCTTTAGCAACTCTAGTCTTTATGAAGATGACGGTATTGGTAACTTTTGATTGAAAATTGGTTACATACCTCCTCCATCAACTCATGAAGGTACCCAACAAACCCCACATCAATCTATTCCAAGGAGTCCACAAACTCCTACCATGTCTCAAGTAGGGACAAACTTTGGCTCTTAAAGAACTCAATCTCAACATGGTGCAGATCAGGAACCCACACCTGAAGAAATTGCTCAATATCAAAATGATGATAACTTCAAACAGATGATGAAGCATTTCTTGAAAGAAGATAGAGAGGCATACTTTTTACAATTGGCTCATCAAGGAGCTAAACTTCCTCCCAACTTTAATGTTGAAGCTATCATCACACATGAGGAAGAAACTCCAATAACGGCCATGATGAAACAGATACATGCTTTACAAGTCAAACTGAATCAACTCAAAAAAGAGAAGGAACCTAAAGAGTTCTCCATGGAGGCTCTATGTCCTTTTCCTTTTGACAAAGACTTGTATATGCCACCATTTCCGAAATGAGTGGAGATGCCCAAGTATGATAAGTATGATGGACACTCTGACCCTCAAGATCAAGTCAAAGAATTATGTACCCAATCAATGGAGTTCATGCATGAACCAACCTATCTGATGTGTCTCTTCCCTCGATCTCTGGGAGGAGCAGCCATTCAATGGTTCTCTCGATTACCTTCCACTATCAAAACTTTTGAGGAGTTGATCAAATTGTTTTATCAGCAATACTCCTACAATATTCAACATCTAGTCACCATGATTGATATCTGTAATCTCAAGCAATATCCAAGAGAACCATTCCTAACATTTCTCAAGAGATGGAGGAAGAAGTTCTCTCTATATGCCAGACCTATTCCAGAAATAGAAAAACTGGAAATCTTCATCAATAACCTTGTTCCAGAAATCAATTATCCTCTACAAATGCAAGATCATACATCTTTTGATAAGATGGTGGATAATGCTATCAAAATCGAAAAAGTGCTTGTGAAAAAAGGAGAAATCACACTTCAGAAAGACAAGTATGAATCTGGGTCCAGTTCTAAAGACAAGAACAAAAATTGGAACAAGAACAAAGGCATCATCATAGATGGCATTGTTGATACTATCTATGCCCCATCAAAGGCACCAGCCTACAACCTAGCTCTTGGTTCCCAAGCCAACAAAGCTTCAAAACAAAAGTCATTCGAACCATTTCAAAAGAAGCCAGAGTACAAATCTTGGGATAAACAGTGAAATTTCACTCATCTTGCAGAATCTTTAGAATTAGCTATGAAAACTCTACTGGCTGATAACATCATCTCTTTGCTAGCAATCCGACCACCTGATTTTGAGCCTAAGCCAAAATGGTGGAGAGAAAATGAATTCTGTGATTTCCATCGAGGTAAAGGTCACAAAATGAATAACTGCTTACGGTTGAAACATACTATTCAAGATCTGATCGATAGAGGAGACATCACAGTTGACAATCCTAAGAGCAATAACTATCATACAGCATTTACAGAACCATTTCCACAACATGGTCAGGGAGTTTCAACTTCTCAGCCTAATATGGGGGCAAAAGTCAATTATGCTTACCCTGGAAATAATGCTACCATCAATATGGTTGAGCCCTGTCTCTCAGAGCATTGCAATGTCATCATAATTGTAAGAAGAGATAGACAAAATCAATCCACCAATGTAGTTACTTAATCACAAGCTCAAGCACATCTAAAAGGACAAATCCCAGATTCATCAAATGTCCCTAAGGTGTGCTTCAATCTTTCATTTGCTTCTAATTTAAGGTTGCTTCCAAATCTTCCAATCCAAAGGATACAAGGCCTACATCTTATAGCATTTTTCAAAAACTCCAGCACACTAATGCTAAAATCTCCATGTTTCAGTCACTTCAAATATCTCCAGCTCACCAAGCCATACTAGACAAAGCTTTGCTTGGTTCCAATGGTCCTAATGACCTTGATTTAGATAGGTTCCAGACTATGGTTGGACATCTTACATCTCTGCAATATATCTCCTTTTCAGAGGAAAGTGACAACTCCTTGAGTCACCCACATAATCAGCCTTTGCATATAGAAGTCTTGATCTAGAACTATAGAATCAAATGTGTGTTGATAGATGGGCATGCTGGCCTAAACATTTGTTCTTACAGCTTGATCACACAATTGGGATTTTCAGAATTGGCTATTGATCCTCAAAAGAAGATAACCATAAAAGCCTATGATGAACAAGAAAGATCTTCTAAAGGCACCATTGTCTTACCCATCCGAGTGGGTCCAATTATCAAAGATACCATCTGTCAAGTGCTTGATCTACCTTTGGCCTACAACATCCTCCTAGGGAGACCATGGATACATGAAATGCAAGCTATTCCTTGTACATACCATCAATGTTTGAAGTTTCCTTATGAAGGAGTAGAGGTTACTATCCCCGCAAATCTAAATACAACTTGCAATACCTTAAAGGAAGGTGTAGATAAACTTGTACCCAATAATAGAGAATCTTCCATTGAGTCAACCAAAGAAGCATCCACATCTAGAATGGAAAATGTAGCAAAAGAGGTCAATATCAAAGAAAATGGTATGGGAGAATATACTATAGAGCCAGTCTTATCTTTGACATCTCTCCCTATCTCACCTAAGTCTTATGGACAATCAATGAAATCATCTACAACAGAATCTAGAGAACTTCTTGAAGCATATAAAGGAAATTTTATAGCAGAACAAGTGTCCAAGCAAGAATTTGAAGAGGATGAAGCTGTGCTTGCATGGCTATACAAAGATGAACCTGAATCTCAAGCTGTTCAAACTAGTGACTCTACCATATCCAAAATCCCTTCTAAGGCATATGGTCTAGGAAATAAATTAATAACTAAGATGGGATATCCAAGTAAAGGACCTCTAGGATCAAAGGAAAAGGTCTTGAGGCACCTCTCCCACATATTGGTAGAGCAAATAAAGACAAAGTTGGCTTAGGATTTAAAAAGAAACCCTTCCACCTCAAAGGTAATTGTTCCCATGTCTTAGAGCAGATCACACCAGGAGAAGTCCTTCTTAAGAAAGAAGAAACAGAACCATCAGATAGTGATTCAGACAGCTCAGAACTCATTCCCTATGAAAAATTTCCTAAGGAGATCAAAGACCTTCTTGATGCAGAAGATGATCCAATCAAAAGAATTAATGTAGTAGGAACACAAGAACCTACTATCAATCAAGAGATAGTTGCAACACAAGAACCAGCTAATCTCAAAAATAATCAAGAAGAAGAAGGTGGTAGTTATTCTGAGATAGATTCCCATGAGTATGAATACAAATCTGAATCTGAGGGTAACCCTTCTTGGGGTATTCACCCTGACTTTACTCATGTTATAAGATTTCCTAGAGATCCTAAATCAGAAGATGAATCTAATGAATATGAATGGGGAGTCAATCCAGAACCAAATGAGCTTATCATAGAGAAACATGTTGATGTTATTCACCAATATGCACCTCAACCCAACGTAAGTCTAGAATGAAATGATGAACCTATCGAGTCTAATCCACCTATGGCTGAATTGGACTCCCACAATGACATTGGGCCTATTCATGAATTGAATGTCTTAAGTTGTAATATCATCTTTGAACTTGAGCATCGGGTTAGGACCAATGATGACATATCCATATCCGTAAACACTATCTCCCAATCTTTCCATACTTTGACTATCCAATATCCAAACCTTATTGATCAAACCTCCACAAATCTGAGCCATGGTATTTATACTTTCCTGAATGACTATGCCCTTGCTTGCTACCTAAATGCAGTTGAGCCTATCAGAACTTCCATCAGTGAACCGAGCGTTAGCATGACGGAGTCGGACATCAAGTATCTTAGTCAGAAAAATAAGAATAAGAATAAAAAGAAAAGGAGTTTTGAGGGTGAAAACCACTTTGTGGCAGTCTCAGAACCTACAAAGGTAAAAATAAAAGATGTATCCAAAGGTGAAAACCTCTTTGAGGCACCTAAGGATGAGATATTTGATGTCCTTCTGAGTCATTTATAGGACAGATCTCTAGTTCTAATTGAGCCCACTCAATCCATCAACTTGGGAACAACAGAGGAACCACAATTGGTACATGTAGCACAATCATTATCAGAGGAAAAGAAGTAAAAGTTTACAACATTCCTAATAGAGAAAAGGATCAACTTTGCATGGAAATACTCAGATATGCCAGGGTTGGATCCTAATCTTATCATGCACCATTTATCTATAGATCCTAATGTAAAACCTGTCAAAAAAAAATTGTGAAAGATGCATGCTCATGTTGCACTCTTGGTAAAAGCTGAATTAGAGAAGCTCCTGAAAGCCAGATTCATCTGATTTATTAACTATGCAGAGTGGATCTCTAATATTGTACCTATTTCTAAACCAGATGGTTCAATTAGAGTGTGCACATACTTTAGAGATGTGAATAGAGCGTGCCCTAAGGATGATTTTCCACTACCTAACATTCATATGATAGTGGACATGACTGAGGGTTTCAAGATGTATTCCTTAATGGATGGTTTCTCTGGATACAACCAAATCAAAATTACCCCAGAGGATCAAGAGAAAATAGCTCTCACATGTGCATGGGGTACCTTCTGTTGGAATTTCATGCCATTTGGGCTTAAAAATGCTGGTGCTACATATCAAAGAGCAATGACATCTATTTTCCATGACATGATGCATCGAACTATGGAAGATTATGTTGATGACACATTAGCAAAATCTATGATCAAAACTGAACATCTAAAGGACTTGAGCATGATCTTAGACAGAATGGAAAAGTTTAGTCTCCGACTAAATCCTAAGAAGTGTGCTTTTGGTGTCACTTCTGGAAAGCTCTTAGGATACATAGTTTTAAAGAAGGGCATTGAGGTTGATCTAGCTAAAGTAAAGGCTATAATGGAGATGCAACCACCAAAGAATATCAGTCAGATGAGGACATTGCAAGGAAGATTTCAATCTATCAGAAGATTCATATCACAACTGGCGGACATATCACAACCTTTTACAAAAACATTACATAAAGGTGTGACCTTTACATGGAATGAAGAATGTGAGAAAAAAATTGATCATATCAAACAGTATCTATCAATTCCTCCAATCTTGATGCCTCCTTTTCATGGGAAGCCATTGATCTTATATGTCTCCACTACAGATACATCATTGGGAGCATTGCTAGCACAGCATGATGAGAATAAAAAGGAAAGAGCTATATACTATATTAGCAGAACATTGGTTGCCTATGAAAAGAACTATTCAATGATTGAGAAAGCTTGTCTAGCTGTGATCTTTGCATCATAAAAAATGAGACACTACATGTTAGCTCATACCACTCAATTGGTAGCTAAAATTGATCCACTAAAATACCTACTAAGAAAAGCTTCCCTCACAAGTAGATTAGCTAAATGGGTCATGCTATTGACTGAATTTGACATTGAATATGTTGAGAGAAAAGCTAAAAAAGGACAGGTCATTGCTGATCAATTGGTTGAAGAACCATTGTTTGATGACACACCACTACAAATGGAATTTCTAGATTCTTCTGTCATGCATCTTTCTTCTAGAGAATGGAAATTATTCTTTGATGGCTCCTATACACAGAATGGATCTAGAGCGGGCATATTATTCATAACCCCTCAAGGATACTCAATCCCAAAAGCATTCAAATTAAAATTTCCTTGCACAAATAATATTGCAGAATATGAAGCCCTTTTGAATGGTATGAAAATAGCAATTGAGTGGAGAGTGACAGAGATACACATTCATGGAGACTCACAACTTGTTATCCATCAAGTCAATGATGTGTACCAAACTAAAGATGAAAAGCTCATTCCATACAAAAGAATGGTAGATGATCTTAAGAAATATTTCATATCTAGCACATTTGAGCAGATTCCTAGAATGGAGAACAAGGCTGCCGATGCAATGGAAACACTATCTACTTTATTATAGTAGCCTGAACATGAGCTACGCTACGAGTTCCTGGTGCAAGCACTATCCTATCCTGCATATGATTCCCCTGAAACCCACATGATCTGCACTATTGTAGGTCATGATTCATCTAGATATAAAAACCTATTTTCCTACCTCAAAGACCAAATCATTCCCAATGCCTTCAACCACCATGAAAAGAGATACCTTATCTGAAATGCCTCCCGATATGTCATCATTGGTAATGATCTATACAAACAAGTTCTGGATGGTACGCTACTTAGATGTTTAGAATGGGAAGAGTCTCAACGTGCATTAGAGGAAGTCCATGAAGGTATTTGTGGGTCACACTCGAACGGTTTAACACTAGCTCAAAAACTTATTAGGGCTGGGTACTATTTGCCTAAAATGGAGAAAGAGGCTATCAAATTTGCTAAGAATTGTGAAAAGTGTCAAGTACATGGAAACCTAATTCATGCTCCAGGGAGATATCTCATTCCCTTTACTACACAATGGCCTTTTCATCAATGGGCATTTGATCTTATCGGGATGATTCATCCTCACTCTTCTAATGGACATACCCATATAATCGCAGCTACAGATTATTTTACAAAATGGGTAGAAGCAGTCCCTTTGACACAAGCAACTGGAAAGCAAATATCTATGTTCATATTGAACTATATCATATGCATATATGGGATACCTCATTCCATAATCACAGATAATGGGGGACAATTCAAAAATAAAGACCTAGATGATCTATGTGCCAAGTTCAAGATCACTCAACATTGGTCTTCTATCTACTATCCTCAAGGGAATGGCCAAGCTAAGGCCTCTAATAAGAATCTATTGAAAATCTTGCACAGAACAGTTAATAAAATAGGAAGAGATTGGCATCTCATGATCAATCCAGCTCTCTGGGCCTACAGAACAAGTATCAGAACACCTACAAGGGCTACACCTTTCGCTTTAGTTTATGGGTCTGAAGCGATACTGCCTATTGAGGTTGAAATCCCATCACTAAGAATCAGAATGCATGGTCTAGTAACTGACGATGACTATAGAGTGTCTTGGTTGCAAGAACTTGAACTACCAGATGAGCGCAGACAAGTAGCATATGATCATCTCAAAGTGTATCAGAAGAGAATGTCTAGAGGTTACAACAAGAAAGTCAAACACAGAGAATTTCAGGTTGGTGATCTAGTCTTGAGAGAGAATCCAAAAAATTAATCACGTCAAGAACGCAAGGGGAAGTTCAAACCCAACTGGCTAGGTCCCTTTTTTATCACTACTACTTTTGGCTCTGGTGCCTATCAACTCTCAACGACTGAAGGAGAACAGCTCCGAGAACCAATCAATGTTCTCCATCTGAAGATATTCTATGCCTAAGGCATTCAGTCTATGGTACAATATCCTAAAAAAATCTTAAAAATCTTAAAAATCTGAAAAAGTCCTAAAAAATGAACATCTTGGTGAAAACCTAGTAATAGGCACCTTGATGATTCACAAAAAAAGTAAAAAATATCAAAAGTACAAAAAAATTGAAAAATTGAAAAATACAAAAAAATGAGAAAAAGATAAAAGTGCCTTGGTGAAAACTTGGAAACAGGCACCTTGGTAGCAAAAATAGAATCTCTGCCAAGATGGTGAAAACCCAGCAAACGGGTGCCACTTGTTTCAAAATGCTCCATCTATCAGTGCAATCTTGGTATTTCCCAACTTTTAGTCTTGCTTTAGTTTGTACATATCTCCCAGTTTGTTTTCAATAAGTCGGTTTGTACACCAATTAGCTCAAGCGTCTGTATCCTATCAAAGTTAACAGTTAGGGGAAATCAAAGTCATATCCTATGGTCTCCAGTATGCTCTTAGACATATCATATACAGTCAGAGTCCTTTGAAGCTTCATCTGAGTCAGTCTATCAATTAGTCTCATCTCCAGAAAGGATTTTGCACTACAACAATGCATCCAACATCAAACTGAAAACAATCTGTGCTTTTCATGCTTTTATCTCCTTGTATGCTTACTGATTCACATTGAGATTTTTGCATATTATGTCCACTCGATCTCTTCCATGATGTCCTTTATAGGATTTAAAGAGTGATGACTGGGGGCATAATATTTTCTTTGTTTTCTTCTTGTATGTAAAAATCTAACAGCTTTGAAAATTCTGGATTGAAATGGTGTCCGACTATAAGAGCCTCTATCTCGAATTGGATGGCCATGCATACCTCGACCATTGATACCCACAAAATTCAAGGAAGTTTGATCTAACTATTTTGAGTGAGTTCTTTCTCCTATTTTGAAATGCGATCTTACCTAATGATGTGAACGATAAAGGGTCACTACGGGTAATTCACATTGGATTTAGAATGATCTCTTGACTGTTTGATGTGTTTGTAATGCAAGGCATATTTAGGTCATCACAACGTTTGTGTTTTGATGCTTATACAAATTGCTATATCAAAATGGACATGATATTTAGGTCATCCTGGCATTTGTGCCTTGGTGCTTATATCTAATTTAAAATTCCGAAAATAAAATCAATATTCATATGCCCATGGTTTCATAACTAGTGGGTGTTTTATTGATCCCTGTGCATCCAAATCAATATTCATGTCTATGGTTTCATAACTAGTGGGCATTGTATTGATTTATCCAATTATCTAAAAGTTCAATGATGATAACAAATTGACATATGATCAGTGACTAGGTCCTAGGTTTTAGGTTGCATTTCATTTTGCATGTTTCTTTGCATCTTGCATGTCTGTATAATCTCACAAATGTTTGGAAACACTTCAAAGCTTAAATAATTCTTCATACCAATTCTTCACATCTAATGAGAGTTGAATCTCATATGAAGGTTCCTCCAATGAAATAACAAGTAGAATCCTTTTTCGGGATCAAAATCAAAATCTAAGATCATTCATATTATTAACTACTTGCATATTCAACCTTCAATCATCACAGAAATCTAGAATTCAACTTAACTAATTATCTTACATCAAACTATCAAAATTTCAACTTGGTCACCCATGGTCAACGCATGGTTTAACCTAGTCAAACTTGGTCTCTAGGACCTCTAAATGATGCAGAACACATTCCCAAACATGTTTAACCACTTCTCAAATCAATTAACATGCTTCTAAACCATTTAACGCTGACTTATCTTGTCAGATTTCAATTTTAATCCTGAAGGGGGCATGGTATTGCATATCATTCAAATTCTGTAATCTAATTTGAAATCATATCTTTGCTGAAATCATATCTTTCCTCAGTAATCAAGACAACAACCACGTCTAGTTACTAATTCATCAAAAAGACCTCATCGCTCGGGGAAAATCTATCATCACTTGGGGCATATCAGATTCATCGAGATCCATATCAATCTGGTATTCTCCTAATTTTGTAAACTATATCAGCTTTTCGTAACCAGCAGTTCATTAGTGTTATTTCCTTGGTTCTTCGGTAACTGAAGGGTTCAAATGTGATACCTACATGATTCTTCTAAGGACAATCGAGTCTGGAATCGGTCACTCACTTCTTCGCAATCATAAGGTTCAGAATCAGGTGTTTTGACGCTTTTGTTTCATTGGTTCATCGTTGCTATAGTGAACATTATCTTTGGTCATTCAGGACCTAACATCTTCAAATCTTTCAATCATCATATCTTTTCATATCAGTTTCATATCTTTATCGTACACAGACTATCTTTGAACCACTACGCTTCGCACAGCAATTCAAAGAGGGGCAAAATGTAATACCCCAAAAATGTGCTATAGGTTCATTAACCTCTATATCGACACATCGAATGAAATCGACATCGAAAACCTAACCTAAGGCACATCTGAACATCATTGAATCCTAATTGATTATCTCAAATTTTGCATTGGGGAATATTCCTAGTAATATTACTAATCATCATAATTATCTTTAATTTAATGATTATTTGGCGATAAATCCTATTTATCCTAAAGTTTGATTAATTGAATATTCTCAATATTTAATTAATTAGATTTAATTCTGCCACTTAATTATTTAATTGAAGTTAATTCTATTTATTCCTAAGTTGTATTATTTAATTTTGACAATAAATCCAAAATCCTATGAATAATGGATTGAATTCTTATTTAATTAATTAAAGCAGGTTGTCAATTTTTAATAATATTATTTTTGAATAAAAGTTTGATTAAATGATTGATTAACCCATAAATCAATTGTTTTATTTTTCAAAATCAGTTAAGTTGGAAATAAATCACTTTAATTATAAAATTAATTCATAATAAAATATGCACAATCCTAAAAGCAGATAACTATCAATTATCAATTAAAGCTAAACTCTATTTTGAGTTCAACTCTACTTTTGCATGTTTTTGTGAGTTAATTATTCTTTATAATCAGATAACTCAAAAATCAAGTTGAGTTTATCTGAGTGATTTATGGCTTTTATTTATGCACCTCCAAAGCCCTGGATTTCTATAAGTTAAGGCTTTAGCTCTTCACAAATCATCTCATAATTTTGCGAGCTTACTCTGCCAAAATCATCTACAAATTGCACAACTATTTTGAAGAATTAGAATTTGGAGAATCAAAGCTTATTGCGAATCAAGGCTATTGTGAGATCAATTTGGTTTGTACATTCATTTAGATTCATTTTCATATCATTGTTGATCAATTTCATATCAGTTCATTCTAGATTAGATTTATATCAAGTTTTCATCCTAATTGCATAGAAAAACCAAAGAAATTAGATTAATTGCATACATTCCATATCTAGAATTGCATTCAAATCCTTCATTTAGGTGTTGTCAAGGTCACTGATCTTGATAACAATCTGAGAACATCATACTCACACCTACTAGAAGGTAGTAAATCGCATGGTTAGATTAGTTTTCATTTATTGCACGATTTCGATTTCAACTAACCTCTAATGTTTTACTGAAGTGTTGTGTCTACAGATTAGGTACAAAATTCACACACACAGGTGGTACTTCTTTACCCCAAGCTTTTGACATAGCTGTCAGGGCTGAAAATTGTTTAATCCAAGTAGGCATGATACAAAGAAGGCCACCAATGCCTATTTTTCCTAGCCTTCAACCCATTGCACCTGCACAAGTACCCCCATTTACCCCTATTCCCACTATATTAGCACCTCAGGCTAGTACTAGTGGCCAAGAGCTAACAACAAGTTTCTCTCAAGAGCTACAAGAGATAAAGAATAGCCAACAAAGTAGTCAGCAAGAGATGACAAACTTGTTGCAGACCTTAACTAATGAGGTCACAAATTTGAAGAGGCAGGGTCAAGGAATCAGACCACCCTTTTAGCCACAAGGCCAAGGTCCTAATCAACAATATTAGAATCAAAGATAGACTTACCAACAAAATAGGCCACCATACCAAGGAGGCTATCAAGGAAAAAGACAAAATTTTAATCAAAGACCATTCCAACCATATAACCCTGGACCTCTTAATTCTACAAATCCAGTGAGAGATATGGTTCCTAGTCAAAATAATATGGCTATGGATAATGAGTGGTGTTTTCCTTGTAATCAGCCTCATAATCAGGCTACATGTTCAAATGGATGGCTGAACCAAACTCTAATGGTTCAGAATGCCTCCCAAGCTCAATCAGAGGCTTCATCCAGTGGATCAACCCCTCAACAAGAATCACAAGAGAATGAGACTGCTCTCTTTAATTGGGAGCAACCAAACTTCAATGGAGTCAATGATGAGGTTGCTTTTGTTTCTTATACAAGAGAAAAAAGAAGAGCTCAAGACATGGAGAGAGTAGATTCTAATGCTAAATTCACTACATCTACAGAACCACTACAGCAAGCCACTCCCATCACACCTAAGGAGGTTCCTATCATTACAAGAAAGGAAGGCCAACATTCTAAAGAAGTGGAGCCCATCATAGTGAAAGCACAACAAAGAGTACACACTATGACACCTTTCAATATTGTAGACAACATGAAGAAGGTGAACATTACCATGTCCATGTGGGACTCTTTGGCTCTTCTAGGACAACCTAAAATTTTGAAGAAAGCTATGACGAAGGTATCAACTCCTCAACCTGCAAAAGAAGCCGCAAAGCCAGTGTTGGTTAACACTGATCAAGAAAAGGAGGCTCCAAGTAGCAACCCCAAAGGCTATACCATGCAAGGTAGGAATTCAAAGCCACCTCCCTTTTATGTATCCTTAATCATTGGAAAATCTTTAGTGCATAATTGTATGGTAGATAGTGGAGCTACTAGCACTGTAATGCCCAAGAAAGTAGCTGACCAATTAGGACTGAAATATGAGCCCTTTCAAAAGAAGGTTACACAACTTGATGGATCCTCAGTCAATACTATAGGTGTGGCCAAGGATACCAGTCTAATCCTTCATGCTAGTCCTAGTTTTTCCATCCTCCTTAATATATATATCATAGATCTCCCTGCATTATTTGCTATATGTCTTTCAAGGGAATTTACAACCAAGATAGGAGGGTACCTATCTTCTGACTAGTCTCACATGCTATTTCATATAAGGTATGGGACCAAGGTCACCATTAAGTCAAAACCATTGGCAGCACACCATATAGAACCATATGTGTCCAATACCATCAATGTAAACTGCCCTATATTTGAAGATAGTGACTTCCAAACCATTAGTGAAGCAAGCACAAAGATAGAGAGTATCCCTGATATTCTTCTAGATGAAAGAGCTTCAGAGGCCCAAGAAAATCTTATTTAGGATTTTGGTTTGGGAAGTTATCTGATACAAGAGAGTGGATCCATAGAACCAAGCCTCCTCAAAGAAGACACTGATTCAGAGGATCAGAACAATCGGGTTTGGGAACTATTTTTTGATGGAGCTAGAAGTAGACATGGTTCTGGTGGTGGTGCTATGTTAGTGTTCCCAAAAGGAGAAAGGTATTATGCTACCTTTAGATTCAGTTTCTCCTGCACTAGCAACATTCCAGAGTATGAGAGTCTAGTCAATGGACTAGAGTGGGCTAGAAAAAGAGGGCTCAAAGCCTTAAAAGTTTATGGTGACAGTGAGTTAGTTGTCATCCAAGTGAGAGGGATAAGTGAAACCAAAAATGACACCATGAAAGCATACAAACATAGAGTTTGGGATGCAATTGAAGATTTCCATGCTTTCAATATTGTTGCCATCCCTAGAAAGCTAAACCAAAATGCAGATAGGTTTGCTACTGTTGGATCTCAGTATGACATTCCAAATAGCATTTCAAAAGAAATGGATCAACAACATATCAAAGTGATTGTTAGACCCTCTATTCCTGATAATAATGTCAATTGGCAGGTGTTTGACAATGATGAACAAATTCTACAGTTCTTATTTGAAGAGGATGTCTTTTCAAGGCATAATCAAGAGAGGTTGTCACAGAACTATGGTGACCAAGTGATACAACTGAAGTCCAATAAGATGCCTAGAGGTCTTGTCACCTTAGAGACTATCTTCAACAAGGATGATGAAGTTAAGAAAAACAAAGTTGGCCTGGTAGTTCAACAAGAACATTGTGTTGAATTAGAGTTGGAACTAGGTAAGAGCTTACAATTTGGAAAAGTGAACACTGAATTGGAAAAGCAAGCTTACACTCAATTATTCAAAGAATTTAGTGATGTATTTGCATGGCAATATGAAGACCTCAAAGGTTTTAATCCTACCCTTGCCTAGCACACCATTGAATTAGAACCTAATACCAAACCAATGAGGCAAAAGAAAAGGCCTGTTAATCCCAAGCTTGAGCCACTTATGCATAAAGAAATTCTCAAATTGATAGAAGGTGGTATCATCTACCCCATTAAGCATACTAGTTGGGTTTCCAACCTTGTTCCAGTCAGGAAGAAGAATGGGGAGCTGAGGTTATGTGTTGACTTCAGGGATCTTAACAAAGCTTCATTAAAGGACCGCCATCCACTACCCTCTATGGAAAAAATCTTACAATGTGTCTTTGGATCCAAGAGATTTTCATTATTGGATGGCTATTCAGGATACAATCAGATCCTGGTTAATGAAGAGGATCAATATAGGACTACATTTACAACCAAGTGGGGAACCATGGCTTATCAAAAGATGCCCTTTGGTTTGTCAAATGCAGGTGCTACATTTCAAAAGGCAATGGATATGGCCTTTAAAAGTCTCATGTACAAATTTGTGTTGGTCTACTTAGATGACATAACTGTCTATTCAAAACATGCAGTAGATCACATCAAACATTTGAGGCAGATTTTTGAAAGGTGTAGAGAATTTGGGATATCTCTTAATCCCAAGAAATGTGTGTTTGCAGTTCATGAAGGAAAACTATTGGGATATGTAGTATCCAAAGAAGGAATTACAGTGGATCCTGAGAGAATTGCAACTATCTTAGAGCTACCATTGCCACACCATAAGAAAAGTCTTCAATCTTTCATAGGAAAGATTAATTTTTTTAGGAGGTTCTTGCCTAACATTGCAGATTTACTCAAGCCCTTGACAGCCATGCTAAAGAAGAGTTTGACTTTCAGTTGGACTAAAGAAGGAAAAGCTAATTTCCAGGCTATCAAAGAGGCCTTAATAGAAGCTCTTGCCCTCTTAAACCCAAATTTTAGTAAGGATTTTATCCTTTATGCTTATGGAGGTCAAGATGCTATATTTGCAATGCTAACTCAAGAAAATTTAGATGGATTGGAGTAGCCTATTGCTTTCTTTAGCAAAGGTTTATAGTAGTATAAACAGAGGTACTCTTTTGTAGAAAAACATGTACTTGTTGTGGTGAAGAGCCTTAAGAAATTCAGATATCTATTGACCCATAGCAAGGTACACTTGAAAGTCACTCATCCAAGTGTCAAAGAATTTTTTCTTTCCAAGGACCTAAATGAGAAAAGAGTTGGTTGGATCATCAAGGTGATGGAATATGACATTGATATTCAAACTACTAAGCTGGTTAGAGAAAGAGGTCTTTGTGAGCATTTGGCAGAGGATGAAAGTTCAAAGAAATCAGAGCAAATAGATGCATCTCTGGTGGTGCATTTTACAGAAGAACAAGCCAAGGCAACAAGCTGGTTACCCAATATGATCAATTACTTAAGGATAGAACAATGTCCTGCAGGCCTAGATTCAACAAAAAGAAGGTATTATAGGTTACAATATATTCCTTTTGTGCTGATAAATGAAGTTATTTTTAGGAAGGATCACAATGGTGTCCTCCTAAGATGCATAGATTCAGAAAAGATAGCTGATGTCCTATTTGAGTTTCATGATGGACCTTCTGGAGGTCACTTTTCTCCTAGGACTACTGCTTTAAAAATCATGAGGGCTGGATACTATTGGCCATATATCTTTAAGGATAGTCATGATTATGTGAGAATATGCATCAAATGTGCTATGTTTGTAAGAAAAGAAAGGCTTACAACCTTACCCCTACAGCCAGTCAGAACAGAGCAACCTTTCATGAAATGGGGTATAGACTTCATTGGAATGATCAATCATCCATCTAGTGCAGGACACAAATGGATAATTACTGCAACTGATTACTTCACCAGACGGACAGAAGCAATTGCTTTAAAAGAATCAAATGAGAGTGTTGTCTTAGGTTTTTATAATGATATAATTCACAAATTTGGCACTCCAGACTCCATAATATCAGATAATGCATTGGCATTCACAGGCCTCAAAGTCTCAGAGTGGGCAGTCAAGAATGGCATATATTTGAATACCAGTTCCAATTACTACCCCCAAGGCAATGGCTTAGCAGCATCAACAAATAAGAATTTGATTAGGATAATCAAGAAGACTCTATAAGACAACCAAAGGGATTAGCATACCAAACTCAGGTCTACATTATGGTTAGAAAGAATTACCCCAAAGAAGATCATTGGTAATTCTCCTTATGTGCTAGTGTATGGAAAAGAGGCTAAGTTGTCCATCTCAATTGAATTACCAGCTTTGGATCAAGCTACACAATATGCTTTGTCAGAAGAGGGAGATCCCTTACAGATCAGACATGCTCAGCTCATGGAGTTAGAAGAACTCAGAGACAAATCCATGAAAGATATGGAGTTCCATTAGATTCAGACAAAGAAGAGCTTTGATAAAAGAGCCAGGATCAAAAATTTCAAGGTTGGGGATGTAGTTCTCAAATGGGATGAATTCAGATCCAGACTTAGCAAACATACAAAATTTGACTCCTTTTGGGGTGGACCATTTGTAATCACAGAATGCAATGGCCCTAATGCCTTTCAACTAGCAACTCTGGAGGGACTTGCCCTACCAATTTCAGTCAATGGATTCCACTTGAAGCCCTGCTTTGAGGTTAATCCCTCTCTGTAAAATTCTTGTAAATATGTGTTTTGCTTTGTTTCCCTATTTTCTAGGTTAGTTTTCTACTTTTCAAGAAGTGCATGTGCACAAGTTCATTCTTCTGGTTTAGTTTTGTCTCTCTGTCAAAGTGTTGTATTCCTGACATGACCCCATGCCAAATGAATTATGTCAAGGCCACTGATCAATGTCTAGCAGGCTGACATACAGTAGGAATTCACCAAAATGTTACCCTAATTTTCATGTGCATGAAAATTTGGCTAAAATCTATCCCCGAGTCTCTATTTTTACCCTACCAAGTATTCCTGAAAATTTCATGGCTTCATGTCTAGTTTCCTGGCCTCTGCAATTCTTTCTATCGCCTGGTCTACAGGTCAAAATATTTGAAAAAGTAGCTGTTGTGCCAAAAAACCCTAGAAACCCCTTTTGCCTATTCTTTTTTGCAGTTACTTTTTCGGCCACTTAAGTCTCCATTTTTCCATATGCGCTTTTCATCTCAAGCTAGTCGTGAGATCTCTAAAGCCCAGAAGAATATTCCTTTTTATCTCACGACCCCGTGACTTCCTTGTATCTCTTTATCTCCTAATCGAAAGGCATATTCCCTTTTCATTCCGTAACTTGGTGATGGTTCTCTCAATCACATAATCTCCAGATGGCTGGTGGTCAGGTTTTGGAAAGGTTAAAGGTTTTTCAGTGATCTGGCAACTGAAGGCAGTCTCGTATTCTCATAATCTAACTCATGGTTTAAATTTTATTCAGTGATCATGAGAATACTCTAGTCACTCATTCTCCAGATCTGACCATAGTTTTTGTCAGGTCCTCATTTCCCTTCAGTTGCGAAGTCTCAAGAAGGCAATGAGTTAAGTTAGATGATTCGGTGACCTGGAGACTTAAGTGTTGTTGCTAGATCTCCAAATGTTTATTCAGTGATTCAGTGACTAAGCCTCAGTTGGGTAATCTCGTGAAGCAGACTGAATATTCTAATCCATTCAGTGACAATGAGAAAAGATTTAGTCGCGTAATCTCCAAATGTAACCAAAGGTAAAGAAAGTCATTCAGTGACTTGGTGACTGTATATTCGTGAGATCTCTCATTTCTGGCAGTTAAGTCCATAACATCCTGTGACTTGGTGAGCGGTTATCTTTCCTTCAGTCGCTAAGTCTCTAGATGTTTGGCGGTTACCTTTTAACATCTAGCGACTCAGCGAAACGGCTAACTTCTCTTTAGTCACGTATTTTCTAAGAGGTCTGGTGGTCATTTTATGTGAGGGTCCCAGTCAAGAAGATCCGACAATTGTCATGACTTTGTGAGGGGTATGTCAGAGGCTTGTGATTTTGCGATAGCCGTCGATCTTCCCTTTTTCTCAGCACTTCATGCTTTTGCGGGTCCACTGCTACGTGTACACAAACGGTGGCTTCTTATTGGTCCACATGGTAATGATTTGGAAATGTGTCAGTGGGACCAAGTTTTTAGCATTTCAAAAGGATCTAACATCTGTAGGAAATCTACAGTTGGCGTATGTTCTCATGAGTTTTGTCAGAACTATGAGATCATGCATCGACCATCAATTTTACTTTATTTCAGGGCACCTATGCTAGGTGGGTCCTCTGACAATTGACGCTAACATGCTCAAATTTGACTGGTCCACATGGTGATTACTAGATTTTTAGTGGGTCTGTTTGTCAGAAGGGTCTCAGTCTAATAAAGATCTATGCCTAGCATAAAAGCACAAGGAATCTTTCTGACATATGAGATCATGCGCCCACTGTTAGATTGGAATCTAAGCTGTAGTGGGACCGTGTCAAAAAATTTGAGGTGTCTGCTGATGGAGCGGTCAAGGGAAAATGGAAAGGTGACAAGTGGCAGATGGGCCCAGGGTTAGTAAGACATTCTGCGATTCAGCAACTAAAGGGTTGTCTCATGTTTGCCAGACTTAACCAAGGTCAGCTAAAGTATTAAATGATTATGTGACTAAAGGAAAATTGGAACCCAAGGTAAATACCGAGTTAGTTCTGTAATCAAATGCCGAGCCCAGGTAAAAATGAAGATCTGACGATCATGTTTTAAAGTGAGATTGAGTTTCAAATGCCGACTGTCGATAGGGATTTTTAGCGCCACCTATGACCGTTTTATCATTTTTTAAATTCAAATATCTCACAGTATCAGATTTTTGTAGTTATGGCGAGCCCGAGTTGCAAGTAGGTAGATGGATCATGGTGGCTGGATTTTTGTAGGTATAAACATGAAATGGACATGTAAACATAAATATCTGATCAGCTGGGATATTTTCATGTGCATTTATGGCCGAGTTTGACAGAATTAGGGTTTGATTATTATATGAAAAATTGTGTAACCCTAATTAGATTTTTTTTTTGCTCCTGCTTGTGTGCATTAGAGGAGATGTATATAATGTTTTTGAGAGAGCTTTAGAGATAAGAATTAACTTTTTTGTAAAAGAAGAGTTGGACAATTTTAAAGAGAAAATATATCTTTTCTTAGAAATCTATCTGTGGCATTCTTCTTGCCCTCTGGTTTTCTACAGTTGTAAATTCTCATTGATTATTCAGATATTGAAGATATTTTTGTGACATTTCTCATGTCCCTATGCCTTCTTGTGTGAGTTATCTCTTAATGAATTCAATATTTACATGCTTCTCAGTGATATCTTAGGGTTCTTGATCCCACTTTCTTTCTGCAATTTTGTGTATCATTGTGGATGATTTGATGTGAATGCTTATGTGGGTATACTTCAACCCCTTAACTATCTTGTCTCATTCCTATACCAAGTTGCAGAGGTGAATTTTTGTTTGCAGGTCATAGATTGTTGTCTAACTCCAAAGAGTGTCATTACTTGTGAAAGAATCTCTCTCTTTCCCTGAATACCCTCTTTTATTTGTAGACCCTTCTATGAAATACTTATGCAAACTAATTCAGTGAGTTGTGATCTCCTAGACCTAAGTTTGTGCATTGAATCCATCTTTTATACTGTAATTCATACCTTCATTTGGGTGCATCACCTAGTAGGTAGTTTGCATTCAGTCATTTCCCTTTCAAGCATTCCTTCTATCCCTTTCCCTCAAAAGATTTACTTTTCATGTCAAGAAGAAAATTAAGGTGATTAGCCAAGAGGAACCAGCCTAGAATCTGGAGGTCTCATCTCAGTTAGCATAGGTCCCACAACCTGGAGATGATTCCCATGTTATACTAGGTTATCAAGACTATGAGAGCTTGAAACAAGGGTGCAAACTTAGTGTATAACAATTATCAACATAGGGAAGATTTACTACACCTTGAATCTTAACATCACAACATGCCTTATTAATCCCTTGTTATTATAGGGTTGATACAATTACTATTTCTTCTTTAGATTTAGTAGTTTACTCATGATATTATCCAATAGAATGAGCTAGAGGTACCATTATACTAGGTTTCCTTAGTTTTCTACTCTTGAATTAACTAAAGGGAAAGATCATTATGTCTACAAGTTGAAGAAGACATTGAATGGCCTCAACTAAAAACCAAGAGGATGGAATGCTAGGATTGATGGTTAATTTTAGGACAATGGCCCTTCAACATAAATAAGAGTTGATGCCAACCAAGGTAGGGAGGATCCAATTAAGGACAATCTAGCCTTGTAGCTTTAGAATTACACAGTGAAAAACTCAACCCACAAGATGTTTCAAATAAATTTTCATTAACATGCCCGACTGTAAGGCCTTTCGAGTTAGGGCCAATTATAAACATAACAAGTTCTTCAAAATACACACAGATCCAATACAATCTCAACTAGTTCAGCCGTGAAATAATCAGTAACTATTGGAAACCCTAAGGCAGATCTAAACTTGAGCTCGCAAGCCTCCAAGCAATCTCCTTGTCTCCAAGTGTGCAAACCACTAGCTCTGCAACTACAACTATCAAATAACAATCTGATCTGCAAGATCATGCCAGATCTTTTCCACAACTTCACCAACTCCAGCTCTCAAAACCTTAGATCTGACTCGCTAAGTCTTTCAAGTCATGAACTCCCACCCCTCCTAAACATCTACCCAAACATCCTCTAAATACTAATCATCAGCCACAAGTCGGCTGGATGAAACCATTATCTGCCCCCAACAATTATTAAATTTAATAAAAGTTGGCTTCAAATAGCCTTATAAACATTTAATTCAACATTTCGACCTATAACAATAGCTACCAACAATAAATGCACCAAGTCAGCCCAACAAATCACATAGAACTCCAGTCGGTAAACCAGAACTACCGAGCAATAGTGAGATAACTGAGCATTCCAAGCATCACTGAGCACTAGTGTCGACCAAACACCATAGACATCATCTAGTAACACTTTCACTGAGTGCCAAAGATTACCAAGTTCCTTCAACGACTAAGATTCCTTCAATGACCAAGCCCGTCAGTCAAGGCTACAACCAAGTAACACTGGCCAAACAACACACCTCCATGTAGATTCAATGAGTACCCTAGAATGCCCCTGCATCAGACACCCCAAGTTTGAAAATATTTTCATATGTGAGACAAACATCTTCTGGGATTCAACACATAAACCCTGAACTAGTTCTTCACATACAAGTCCTCCACCTTTTCAGCTTGCATACTCTTCCACTTCAACTTTCTCCATCTCTTCAAGTCTTTCCTCAAAAACACACAGGTCTGTCCTCCATACTGATCATTCATTTTCTTTGGATCTACCATCTTAACTATGCTACCAATACTCAGGCTTCTCCTACCGAGCATTGTATCTAGAAAATGCATCAAGGAAAACTTCCAATCATCCTTCTCAATAGTAAACACATTTCTGACATAGTCATACATAGCTCTGCAATCATATTTCCAAGGTCTATCGAGCAATATATCACAACTATTCATCTTCATAATGTCACATAACACAATATTCTTATACTGGCCAATCTGAACATCAATAAAGCATTATTCTCTTACTTCTAGAGCATGAACATCTTGTAACCATCCAATCCTATAAGGACAAGGATGCTTCACTCTACTCAACCCAAGTTTCTGAGCCATGTCCTCAACAACAAGGTTATCAGTACTACCACTATCAATAATAACATCACAGAGTTTACATCTAGACTTGCATCGGGTCCTAAACAAGTTACTCCTCTGACAAGGTTCATCCTTTGTACCGAGAAATGTTCACCGAAGCAGCAAGTTCTCAGATTCAGGTTCATTCTCATTCACCATAATAGTTCATGGGTCACCAAGCTTCTTCTGTGTATAGTCAAAAGAACAGCGTCCTTCCTCTCCATAGTTATAGTAAGTACCCTTAAAGATAACTCTACATGTCTTCTTCTTCAGTTCCACAGGTTTCTATCCATCTTTTGCATCAGTCGATTTATCCTTCACCGAGTGATCAATCTTTTCTTTCCCTTGGGGATTACTATGTTGTTTCCTCTTAAACTTATCTTCTACCTTCAGAGCAAACTGATAATCATCTTCAACATAATCAACCTTCAACATAACAAGCTCATCCTGAATATTGAATCTCAAACCATTCACATACTGAGCTACCTTTTCCTTAACAAGCTCTCGATGTCTAGACTGAATATTAAGTTTGTAGAATTCCTTGGTAAAATCTTCAACAGACAGATCCTTCTATTTCATATTCTGCAACTTCTTAAACAAGTCAAGCTCATAGTCCACCGGTATGAACTTAGCTTTCAATTTTGTCACCATCAACCTCCACCGATTGATCTTCATTTCATCTCAATCTTCTCTATCTCTTTGTAGTTCTTTACACCAAAGAGTAGCATGTCCTTTCAACTTTGTCTGTGGTAATCTCACTCGAAGAGGATCTTCAATTTCTTCTAGCTCAAAGAAATCTTCAAGTTCACTGATCCAATCAATCAATTTCTCAGGCTTTAGAGTACCAGAGAAAGTAGAAACTTCCATTCGGTAACTAATACTTAACTAAGCTCCAGATCTATGCAACTGAGTAGTTCTATCCTCACTAGATCTATCCCTCTGGTCATCACCACTAGATCCAATAGGTTCAAAGTTTTCAGCAACTTCCTCATAACTATCTTTAGTACCAACATTCTGAGGTACACCAGCAACAGCTCTCATGATCTCAGCAACCATGTCATTCTTCATCAACTCCATCTCGGATCTGAAATCTGATTTCACCTTTTTTGTAATCCTAGATTCCATAGTATTACAAAGATCTACAAGTACTCTAGGGTCCAATCTTCTCAGAGGCATACTTAAAGACAAGAGAAACCCTCTGCAACAAACCCTACACTAACCACCTTGTGAAAATCTCCAAGTTGTATGCAAGTCAAATCTCATCCTGCCACCTTGAACAAACAACTAGGGCAAGATCCATAAGTTCAGTGCTCTGGATGTGCAATCCAAATCATACGATCTCTTCACCAACAAGATCAACTTTGCAAGATCAACCTTGCTAGGTCAACCTTTTCTCCACCAGACCAACTCTCACTTTGATACCACCTGACACAGACCAAGGTAGGGAGGATCCAATTAAGGACAATCCAACCTTGTAGCTTCAAAATTACACAATGGAAAACTCAACACACAAGATATTTCAAATCAATTTTCATTAACATGCCCAGCTGTAAGGCCTTCCGGGTTAGGGCCGATTACAAACAGAACAAGTTCTTCAAGATCCACATAGATCCAATATAATCTCTGCTAGTTCAACTCTGAAACAATCAGAAACTAATGGAAACCCTAAGGCAGATCTAAACTTGAGCTTGCAAGCCTCCAAGCAATCTCCTTGTCTACAAGTGTGCAAACCACTAGCTCTGCAACTACAACTATCAGATAACAATTTGATCTATAAGATCATGCAAGATCTTTTCCACAACTTCACCAACTCTAGCTTTCAAAACCTCATATCTGACTTGCTAATTCTTTCAAGTAATCAACTCCCACCCCTCCTAAACATCTACCCAAACATCCTATAAATACTAATCATCTGCCACAAGTCGGCTAGATGAAACCATTAACTCCCCCCAACAATTATTATATTCAATACAAGTCAGCTTCAAATAGACTTACAAACATTTAATTCAACATGTCAGCCTGTAACAATAGCTATCAACAATAAATGCACTGATTCGGCCCAACAAATCACATAGAACTCCAGTTGGTAAACCAGAACTACCGAGCAACAGTGGAATAACTGAGCATGCCAGGCATCGCTAAGCACTAGTGTCGACTGAGCACCATAGACATCATCGAGTCACACTTTTATTGAGTGCCAGAGATTATTGATTTCCTTCAAGGACCGAGCTTCCTTCAATGACCAAGACCATTGGTCAAGGCTGCAACCGAGTAACACCGACCAAACAACACACCTCCATGCAGATTCACTAAGTACCCTAGAATGCCCTTGCATCAACAGTGAAGCTATCCTTTACTACAAGAAAGAAGGTAAAAACATTCTTTTATAAGTTTACATGTTGATGATTTTTTGTATATGGGAAGTAGTTCTAATATGAAAGATGAGTTAGAAATTTCTATGATGAATGAGTTTCAGATGAATATGTTGGTCTCGTATCATATTTTCTAGGAATAGAGGTTTATTAAAGTAAGGATGAAATTTTCATTTGTTAAACAAGCTATGTAAAGAATTAGTTGAAGACATTTGATATGGTTTATTGTAATATATTCTTCACTTTGAAGGTTCTCATGGAGTTGTGTTGTATAGAGATTACGGTGTTTAAATAGTTGATGGGACAATTTATAGAAGTATTGTCTGAATTTTGGTGTTTCTAACCCACACAAGCTCTAATATTGAATATTCAACTTCATTTATTTCAAGGTACATGATAGATCCATAAAAAATACACATGAAGGATGATAATAAATTTTTTGAGGTATGTTAAAGGAACCCTAAATTTTGGTATTCATTACTGTTCTTTCACAAGGTTACATTTTGTTAGCTTTAGTAAATCAAATAAGAGATGTAGTTTGGATGATTGTAAATATACGTCTAGACATTTTTTTCTCTTTTGGTTCTAATCTAATTTTATCAAGCTCAAAAGCATGAATCATTGTTTCCCTTTCCTCCACTGAAGCAGAGTATGTTTTAGTCACTTCAATAGGTACACAAGCTCTTTGGCTTAGAAAATTTATAGAAGAAATTGGAAAGAAGAAAATTTAGCCTAAAGTGATTATTTGTGATAATGTCAGTTCCATCAAATTAGAAAAAAATATAGTCCATCATAGTAAGCCAAATAATTTTGACCTAAAATATCATCTGAACTAGGATTTGGTGGAAAAGGAATGAATTATAACTAAAATAAAAAAACACTCAAGAACAACTAGAAAATGCCTTTGCCAGGGAAGTTGCAACATTTCAATTTTTGACACTACATGATCAGATTGCGATTCATCTCCACATCAAGGTAGAGTGCATGGATAACTAATTCTCTATGATGAAGAACTAGAGATCTACATGTAGTTCCACCACCGTGCAACTCAAATATCAACTCCTCATTATAACATACAATCCACCATAACCTCTTTACTTAGTTTGTTTAGACAAAAGTTGATATTTGTATTAGTTTAATTCAAATAAAGCATGTCCATTCACATGTGTGCAGCTAAAATATAGTTTTGGATTACAATTTTAGCTAACTTTTTAATTATTTTTGCAAATAATACATGTCGTGCATACTATATTGATTTTCCCCCTTGATTTGTCCATCTTAAGGCACTGCAAAAAAATATTGAACAACTTGTTATCAGGCAAAGTTAACTTATGATTTTCTATGTAGTATTTTAATACATGTTTAACTATTAAACATTCTATAAAAAAATAGATTTTTGTTTAGTTGTATATCTAGGTAGTAATAAAATAGATATCTCAATAATAAAAATAGAGCATTATTTACAATTTTAGATTTTATTGATAATTTTTCTTGTGTGAAAAAGCATGAAGAAAGAATTATTTTCTTTCATTATAGTTATTTCTTTCTATGATGTCATTAATTTTTATAAGTTGTGTTTAGGGGTGAAATAGATACTAATGAATCTAACAGTATAAACTATGTGAGATGAGTTCATTAATTAACCATTTCAACACCAACACTCAAAATAAAAGAGAAAGAGGGGCTTCCAAACATAACTCTAAATATAACACAAGTTATATTAGCAAAACCCAAGAAGATGAAGAGATGTCAGTGCTAAACCCAAATTATATCAAGGAAGTACACAAGACAGTCCTCTTTCATGCAATGTAGGATTTGAGTAAAGATGTCTAAATACAAATGTGAAATTGAACCAATTGATTTAATGAGAAAAGTAAGATAGATCTAGATGCAAAGTATATGCAATTAGCCCAATTAAGATATGAAAATAGGTCTAGACTAAGAAATGAAATGAATGATAGAGTACTCACCTTGAAATGTGTAAAGGAACGTGCCTTTTTCTCTGAAAACTATAGATCTGAACTACTGACAAAACTTTTGACTACAGATTTGTGATCACAATAGAAAACCCAGAAAATGTTGTTTTTCTCAGACCTCTAGGAACAGGTCGACATGGTGCAACATGTTCCAGAAAATTTTCCACAAATTCACCATTTTTATGGGATACTGTATAAAATTTGACCTAACTTCTTTGGAAATGTCATGGTGAGTGGTTTCCAAATCTATGGTTGCAATTTTGATATTGTACTCCTGCACAAAGGAAAGCTTGTTTTGGGGTTTGGGTGGATGAGGGCTTCCCTTAGTCAAGTCCTAGATTCAGGAATCAATCTTGAAATTTAAATGTGAATATGAAAAGGAAACAAGAAAAATGTAAGTATTCACCTTGCTTGTAGAAACCCTTTTCAATAAGGATTTTTTAATGCTTGTATGTTGTAGATGTTGAATTTGCAATGACGGATGTAGGAAATCTCCACAAATGCAATGGATCTACCAAAACCATATCATGGAGACATGGATGTAAATGTGCATCAATGAAGAAGATGAAGAATTTCTTAATGTAAATATCCTCTCTTTTTGGCCAAAACAATGTTAGATCTTGAAGAGGAAATGCTCATAAAGGATCCTTGAATCTTCAATGTTTGATGAATGCTTGAACATGCTTGTGTGATTTTTGGATGAAAATGAATCTCTAATTTGTCAAATGTATGTTCATTGATGTTAATGAATTATCCTAGATGTAAAAATGAGGTTCCTAGGCTTCCTTTTATACTAGTTTTTAAGAGGGAAAACAAGGAAAGTCGATGGGGTTACCTAATTTTGTAATTGAATTCCCCAAGACAACACTACCCTTTGGATTAAAAATTTTTAGAAAGTAAAGTCCACCAAGATAACTAAGAGGGGGGGTGAATTGGTTATCAGATAAAAACAACTTTTACTACCATTATCAGATTTCAACCATGTAATAAATATAAGCAACAACCATAGAAAGATAAACATACACAACACAATAACACAAGATATGTTGACTAGGTAACCTCTTGATTAGAGATTAAACCCCGGTGGAAATGCTGCCCAAAAAATATGTACTAATATGAAAATTCCTTGTGAGAGGATGGATTCCGTTAGGAGCCTTATGAAATACATTCAGTACATATGAGTCCCTATTAGGAGACTTTGAATCGCTGCTAAAATATTCTAACCCAGTTAAGAGTTATGGAAGACAGAAGGACCCACTATCCAAAAAGCTTCAAGGGAAAGATCACTAACCACACTATCCAACTGATATTTGTATTATTTGAATATAATAATACCAACAATTACTGATCTCAACAACTTATCTTTTCTCCTCTTCTTGTGCCAAACCACACCAACTGCTTCACCAGATCTCTGCAATTCGCATATCCTCCTACAATATCAACATCAACATATATTTCTCAATTCCATAATTCATATCATATCTCATATGACAATCAAGGAAAATAATCCTTCCTTTATACCACACTCAAATAATTAGAAATGAGTCGGCCAACAAGGCTTAACCAATTACAAAATATAAACCTTCACACGTTACATAATATTTCATAATCACATAAAAATGTCATCTTCAAAATAAAATAAATCTTCATTGGTGTGAACTCAGACCATGTTTTCTCATACAGGTTACCACAGAAATATATTTATCAACTATATAACTCCACATGCCTAGATTCTATCCCGGTTAGGAGATATAATCTAGTTATCACAAGCCGCTTCTTAGGAACATTGTCTGAATACTATTACTACTAAATTACAGATAATTTTCATGGATAATTGAATTTTTATGCGTTCTCTTGACCACAATCTTAGGACATGATATAGAATAAATCCTCAACTTCACATAGCTTGATCTGCAATACTCCATGTGCGCTAATTAAAACATTGTCTTCTTCTCTGCTAATCTCCAGTAGATCATTGTGTTGACATCAATGGCAATCACAGTCATAGATGAAACATACAACTACTACATAATGACTCTGAATACTCCCCCGTAGGACATATTCAACATTCATTCCTAACAATCTCTCCCATTAGAATTGATGGCAACATAGATGAAAAACATCCAAGTTCCATAAATACCAAACTGCAACACTACTACTCTAAAATATCTTCACATCCTCTTCATCAATCAAATTAATCAATAGGTATTGTCCTTCTTTTCAATTCATCTTCATCAATCAAATTACTAAGTGTAAGATATAAAATGTATGGTATGGAATGGATCTTAAAGATGTAATATAAAATAGTGTAGTGGATAGGAATGGGGGAATGTAAGATCTACTTCTTAATCCAAATTCCCAAAGGAAAGATCCAAATTGATCAACCAAAGTAGACTGGTTAATGCACAAATGAATCAATTGATGAAGAATATGAAGAAAGGAGAAAACCTTATATTCTATTATAGAAAGTATGTATTGAAATCTTGATTGAATTGAAGACAAGTACTAACCTCAAAATAGGATTGATCTGGAAAATGTTGTTTTCTGGTGTCTGTGCACAATTTCAGGAAATTCTGCAACCGGATCTGGTCTGGAAGAGCAGAAATAGAGAAAGGTCAACCTTGACCCAAAACAGGGGTAGGATCTTACCCCAGGGCACAGTCTTACCCCTAAAATTCATCCTTGACCTGTACTACTCCAACGGAAATTATGTTTGCAGATCCTGAAAGTTCATTGAAAAGGGTATTCAGATCTGAACTACAATTCGTTGTTCCACACCTGCACCTAGAAGAAAAAGGGGGTTTTTTGTTTGGATGAGGGGTTTTCAATGGTCAAACCCTAGTTTTGGAATCAACCTTGAAATATAATTGAAATTGAGAAAGCTAGCAAGTATTAGAAATAGATCTAACAATGAAGCTATGATATTCAATAAATATACAATTATATTTGAAATGTAAACAAGTATGTTGATATGAAAGCTTGGACTCAACACTAAAAAGAATAAATGTAAATCAAAACCTCCATGATTGTATGCTTGAAATCCACCTTGAAGGAAGAATGAATAGATCTTGAAGATGAACAAAGGATCTTGAAGGAAGATCACACCACCATGATGGCTAGATCTAGGGTTTGAATGATGAATCTTGAATGCTTAAACCAAATCCCTTTAAAGGCTTGAATTCTTGAATCATTGATCTTCAATGGAGAAATTGAATTCTTGAATGGATGATTTCTTGGTCACTTTATTTTCTTTCTTGAATTTTCTTGAGAGTGCTTGATAATCAATTCATGAGTGATGGAGAAAATGAGGAGAAGACTTCCTTTTATAGAGTTCTAGGGAACAAACTCCTAGAGAGGCTGACATATGGGAAATAGATTCCCATTGTGCCCTTACCCCTAGAAATGGACCTAGATTAAATGAAATTTAAGAGTTTACCATTTTGGAGACCAAAACATCTGACCTGGAAGTGGGAAAACAATTCTTTCCGAAACCCGACATCCAAAAATATTGGGACCTTGAACTTTGGACCTTGGGTCAAGGTCAAGGTCCAACTTGACCTAGGTTAGGGTTGAGGTCATCCTTGACCTAGGTCAGGGTCAAGGTCGACCTTGATCCTGAGGTTAGGAATCTCAAGATCTTAGTCCAGAATGCCAAAAAAGTGCAGAAAGAAGGTGGCAAATAGGGTAGAAAAAGGGAAAAAGCTAGCAGCAAGCCAGGGACCTACCTGAGGCATTTGACATGACCCCAAACTAACTACTTAGAGGGCTAAACCAGTCCTAAATGGAATTCCTTCCCTTTTTTGACGATACATTTAGCCACCACTTTAGAAAGAGTATGGATTCAATGCAAACTCTTGGTAAAGGAGAAGAAAGATGCCAGTGGATTGCAATGAGATAGAATGTCACTTAGTTGAGGACATGAGCCCCCAAGCTAAGGATTCTAACTCAACATACACACATGAGGGTGTGAAAAGAAAGATAAATAAAGATAAATCTAAAAGACACAAAAAGAGGGGTTAGTACTAAAACAAACCCAAATCAATTAGTAAAGGAAACCTTGCAAAGAAAATGCTTCCTATACTAATATCATATTTGGAAAGCTATCATAAAAGCATAAATGATTACATAAGAAAGACAAGAGAAACACTATAAATAACATAGCTTAATGATCCAATCCTACTAGCATGAAAGTGGAAAGAGAGAGAAGAGAGAGAATGATTACCTCACCCAGTAAGATGCCCACCTTACCATGAATCACCAAGGAGGGAGAGCCCAATAGGTGGCCAACCTGATAATTCACCCAAAAATTGTGCTTTGAAATTGTAATGCATCTTCTGATGGCTTTTGGAATACCCATAAATCCACATTCTTGTATCACCATAGAATATACAATACATTTCCCTTCAGGATTTAGCAACTTATGTGTGTTACCTTCCACAAATTTAGCATGTTTGAACTTTAAAATGTGTGTCTCTTTAGGATGTAGCAACTTATGTGTGTTACCTTCCAAGGATTTAGCATATTTGAAATTGAAAATGTTTGTCTCTTCGGGATTTAGAAACTTATGTGCGTTACCTTCCGAGGATTTATCATATTGCAAAATAAAAACTATAGCATAAGGGAGACCCTATATATGCCCCCCTCGTTATCATGGCTATTCGCTAGACAAGTGATGCAGGAGCATTCTAAGGTACTCGATGAAACTACATGAAGGTGTGTTGTTTTGGTTCTGTGTTACTCGGTTGCAGCTTTAACCGATGGTCTCGGTTATTGAAGGAAGCTCGAATGCTGAAGGAACTTGATGGAACCTCTTGCGCTTGGTGGAACTTGTACTCGGCGATTCCTATGGTGCTCAGTGACATGCTTTCTTAGTGATTCTTGGCATGGTCAGTTGTTTCACTGGTGCTTAGTTATTTCTCTAGCGCTCGGTAGTTCTGGTTTACCGACTAGAGTTCTTGAGGATTTGGTTGGCCAACTTGGTGCATTTATTGTGGGTAGCTTTTGTTGTATTCTCCTATGTAGATCTAGAGGCCGACATGGAGAATTAAATATTTGTAAGGATATTTGAGAGCTGGCTATTGTTACATTTAATATTTATTTGTAATAGGAGCTGACTTGGCTTAGGAGTTAATTATTTCTTCCAACGGAATTGTGGTTGAAGATTAGTTTTTAAGGAGTGTTTGGGTAGATGTTTAGCTAGATATATCCTGAAAAGATAGAAGTGTAGATCTAGATCCTGCGAGATCTTGAAGATCAGATTATTTTCTGATAGTTTATAATAGCGAAGATAGTGGTTTTCATGCTTGGAGACAAGGAGATTACTTGGTGTCTTACAAGCTCAAGTTTAGATTTGCCTTAGGGTTTCTATCAGTTGTTGATTGTTTTAGAGCTGGACTAGCTGAGAGATTGTAGAAATACTTGATTATATTTGGCCCTAACCCAGAACGCCTTACAACTGAGAATGTTAATGAAAATTCAGTTGAAAAAATTGTCTTGTTGTGTTATTCCACATTGTGGTATTTGGTTGCTTGTTTGGGCTATCCTTAATTGGATCCTCCTTAGTTGTCCTATGTCAGGTGGTATCAGAGCTTGAATATCTTGAGTGTGTAAACCGGTCTCCAAGTTGAGGCTGTTTGTACCAGGACCTTTTTGGCGACTTATTGCTTTGGATTTTCAAAAATCGTGAAGGATGCCTCTGAGAAGATTTGACCCTAGAGCAATTTTAGATCTCTGTGATGTTGTGGAATTGAAGATTATAGAGAAAGTTAAAGTTGATTTTAGATCTAAGATGGAATTGATGAAGAATGACATGATCATTGAGGTCATGAGAGCTATTGTTGGTATGCCAAGGAATCTTGGTAATGATGATTATTATATTGAAGCTGCTGAAGACTGTGAAGCTACTGGATCTAGTAGTGATGACCAGAGAGATAGATCTGGTGAAGATAGAACTGGGCAGTTGCATAGATTTGGAGCTCGGTTAAGTAATAGTTGTAAAGGATAAAATATGGATGGGGTCCTAGAAAAATGGTTTGCACATAAAAGAGACCCCAAAACCAATATTTTACACTTACATTTGAATTGTATTGATATGGAAAGTAAATGTAAGTGACTAATGTTGAAATGAAGAGATAAAGCTACTTACCTCTGAAAAAGAACATGCTAAAAACACTGTCAAACAGTCTCAGAAATTGTTGATTTCTGCAATCTTGAATCAAAACTGCGAGATCTACAAAACCCAGAAATATTTTCCAATTCTAAGGGGCGTCATCTTTGACCTTCATAAAAGGTCAAAGGCTACATTTTTATTCTTAAGGTCGACTTTGACTTTGTTCGAAGATCTTGAAAGTTTGCCAAAAGGGGTATCCAAATCTAAGGTCAAATCCATAGTTTCGCACCTGTACCTGCAAGAAAAATGGTTTTGTTTATTTGTTTGGGGGGGATTTGCCTTGGTCAAACCCCAGTTTGGAATCAACCTTAATATTGAAATTGAAATTGAGAATGCTAGCAAGTAGTAGAAATAGATCTAACAATGAAGCTATGTAATTCAATAGATATGCAATTGTATTTGAAATGTAATCAAGTATGTTAATATGAAAGCTTGGAATCGACACTAACAAATGTGAATCAAAACCTCCATGCTTGTATGCTTGGAATCCACCTTGAGGGAAGAATGAATGGATCTTGAAGATGAATTGAAGGATCTTGAAAGAAGATCACACGACCATGATGGCTAGATCTAGGGTTTGAATGATGAATCTTGCATGCTTGAACCAAATCCCTTCAAAGGCTTGAATGCTTGGATCCTTGATCTTCAATGGAGAACTTGAATGGAGAAGAGGACTTGAATGGATGATTTCTTGAATGGAATGCTTGCTTGATCACCAATGTCTCCTTTAGAATGCTTGATCTTGCTTGAGAGCTTGAGAGATGAGATATGAAAACTTGATTGAGAAAATGAGAGGGGAAGGCTTCCTTTTATAGTGATCTAGGGCACAATCCTCTAGAGGGTCCACCTTGGGGAATTAAATTCTAATTAGGCCTCAACCCTTTAGGAATGGACCTAAATTAAATATAATTTAAGAGTTTACCATTTCAGAGACCAAAACAGCCCACCCAGAGACACACTCAAATCTCATAAGGAAGTGTGTGAATCTCCAAAAAATTACTCCTTTGAAGATGATATGTGACATCGTCAGATGATGATGTACCACAAACCCGCCATTACATTCCCATTGTCCTCTTTCTTCTTTTCACGAACATTAAGCGAGGCAACGACAAAAATGGTGCGTCAATCATATGACAATACTCGACAAAGCTAATAATCGACAAAGTGGCCAGCACAATAGCATAATGATCTATAAATTTCCAAAGAATTACATTAGAGTATCAAATATAATTTTTTTGGTATTTAATTTTATCTAAAATCCTCTAGAAATGCCATATCTGATAGGAAATTTCTATACATGGAAAGCATGCATATTAATTCTATTAAATCCTAACAGATACATACATACATACATACATATAAAATATGGGGGATGAACATGTGAGTATATATGTGCCTGGGATAAGTAAATTGTGAACAAATGTCCCTAAATTTTTGCAAGAGTCTATCATTTATCAATAGATACATAGATCTTAAAAATGGGATAAAAATGAAACAAGAAACATCATGGATATCATTTTTTCATTAAGACATTAATTTAAATAATTATATCATTAATTTGAATTAGTAAATTTTTATTATATATATTATATTTATATTTAATTTCCAAAATAAATGATGGTGAGGGAAAAAGTTATTTATGAACTAGCATTGTTGATATCAATATAGAGATAACTTATCTTTACCTTATCTATTCTTATTTTAATAGACAATTTTTCTCCTCTTCTAAAACTATTAATAGCTATGTTTTTGGTAAAAGTCAAAAATAGGGAGCTATACATGGGGAAAAATGTGGAAAGAAAATTTTCAATAAAACTAAAAAATGCTAAGGGGAGATTCATATGTGTAATTAAGTATTTACCTTGATGGTCATAACCAAAGTTGCATTAAACGTATCCATATAAATGTAGCTTCTTCTAATGTTATTTTTCTTCTATCCAATATTGATGTGATTATAGATTCCACTATTGGTCATAAATTATTATCATTTATGGATAGATGGTCCGACTACAATCAAAACATGATATAAATCCATATGAACAACACAAAATGGCACACCATAGAGTATGTTGTGTTATGTTTTCACATAATTTTCTTTGAAAAAAATAGGATTTTACTATGAAAGGACCATGAGATTTATATTTCATAGTTTCATAAAAAAGGCATTTGAGAATTGTGTGGGTGATCACTAGTAAAATCAAAGAAAAAAATAGATTACCTTCAAGACTTTAGGAGTTTATTTGAACTATCAAATATAAAGTACTAGATTAAAGTCTAATAATTAGTATTTCCCTTCCAAATAATTTTTCGCTCCTTTTTACCCTAATAGTAAAGAGATGATCTAGGAGACATGACTTATTGACTAGTTAGCTAATAAAACTAGCCATTAACAAAATATTAATGAAAGGTGTCAAGTTTGAATAGAACAAAGAGTACAAAAAGGTAATTTATTGAAATGAAATGGTGCTTGATGAACCATTTAGTGTTCATGGTCGTAATTCATAAAAAACTTTGTCTTCTATATGTATCAAACACCAAGTGTGCTATTAAAATATCTAGTACTTGTAAATGACAAAATAAATAAGGAACATATAATGTACTACATTTATTATATCTTATTGGTTGTGAGCATGATCGATTCGTACAAAAACATTATGCTTTCTTTCTTGTCTTCTCATCCCAAAAAAAATATTCTATACACAATTGACAATCAGATACATATAATTACAAAAAAAATAATCTTAAATATAGATTATTACAAAAGAATATCATTTAAAATATGTATGGTTTAAATTCAACCTTTTCGTCATTTTCAAATGTTAAAATACAAGTAACACCAACAAAATAACTTCCCCCGATAAACAGAAATGGCCATTTGTTTTCATCGTTGATGCGTGATGTGATGAAATTACATTCCGAAAAAGGCATTTGTTTTCAGATGTGTTCAATGACATCAAATTCCAGACGATTTGATTGACTGCGAATTAATGGTTGAAAAGGATTTCATTGACTGCAAAGTTGCCGTATTCTACAGAACATTTCAATATGTGAGTTAATGGTTGAAAATGAATGGTCGATGACCATGTGTATTCCTATCCCTTTTTATATAGAGTTTTATTCAGTCTTGAATATGCAAGGGTTGGAAGGAAAGCGTTGTAATCTAAACTTTTACAAGAGTATTTTGAATAGTTTTTTCTAAAATTAAAAATATATTTTTTTCATTGATAATTTAATATTTTAAATATAATATTTTAATGCGAGATTAGAATAACTTTTATCTTTGAAGAGTAATATAAAACATAAAATAATTTCTAAATACTACATAAGAAAATCATGAATCTAGAATTGGAGAGATAATAACTTATTAACATAAACGATGACAATGAAATTAAAAACATATGTTGTCAATTGAATCATCTTTGAATTTATTTATATTAATTAATCTTATATTTACCTTCTTATCTAAAACATAAAGAAAATTTATAGAATATGTTGGAAATATATGTTTGATATATGTCTAGTTGTCATTGATGTCAAACACTATGGTTTGGAGCTATATGGTGAAGGTATGTTCAAATATATCTAGTGGTCAGGAAGAAGGAAGTTGGTATGAAAGAGGGTTGTGTGTTGAACATAATTGGGCTACAAAACAACATAATTGTGCTATAGAACAATAGAAGACACTCATGTATTATAATTAATCCTATACCTACCTCCTTATCTAAAAGATATAGAAAATTTAGAGAATAAATATAGATGAAACTGTGGATCTATAATGATGGATAGTGCCATCACGTTCAAGGGACTACTAATAGAAGTTAGTTTGAACCTTGTGATATTAGAATTTGATTTCGAGCTTATAAATAACATAAAATCAATAGCCTTAAAGGAAGAAGACAAACAATTTTTGAGTCGCAACAAACAATAGCCCAAAATATCTCAACTTAAGACATAGGATTTTTAAAGGTTCTCTTATCCTCAAACATGATCCAAGCATTTTTGTAGGCTCCCTCAACCTAATTAATGGGTTTTGACGGGGCTAGCATAACCTTAGATTTCATAAGAAAAAGGATTAAATAACTTACACTAATTGAGAAAAATTGGACCTCCCAAATAATGAAGAGGAACCAAGGGTTTTGAAAGGATCCCCAAGCCTTCATGTTGGGTTTCAAAATTTCTCCAAAACCAATTTTTAATCATCAACAAACTTTCTCCACTAGAAAATCCAAGACTTTCCTAAAAAGAACCTCTCTGCCTCAATGGGAGAGAAACCCACCTCAATAGAAATAAAAGAGAAAGAGACAACCAGGAAGAAGAAACACTCAATCTAATCCCATGTTCAAGAATCCAGAGATAGTAGAAAACCTCATAAAAAAACTTCCATCCTCTCCCACCAAGAAAATTTTCATCTCCATAGAAGATGCCCCCACCTCAATAGGAACAAAAATAGAGGGAGAACTGATAAAATAGAAACACACCAAGTTCGTAGCCACAAGAAACACCCCCACCTCTATAGGAGAGGAATCCACCCCCATAGGAGTCACACAGGTAAGGAAAGAGGGACAACCAACAAAAGCCTTTTTAAATGAGACTAGATAACCCCATGCTTTAGCAAGGTTAAGAAAAATTCCAACACCATTAAGAAAAATCTCCACAAATATAACATTAAAACTATAAGAGTAGCAAAAAGAAATCTAAAAGATAGAGCCTATAAATAAACTCCCTATCCAAGCCAACTAAAACACCTACAAATAGAGAAAACGTGACCAAAAAGACCAAAAAAGTCCAAAGAACCTTCAAGAAAAATAAATATTGAAGCACATAATTGAATGAAATCTAAGGAGTACAAGTGGAAATAACTACCTCTAGGCTCAGAGATAACAACCACACCTCAAAAAAAGATCCTCCCAATACCACCACTCCTCCACCCTGTACAAGGCTCGGGCAAAACCAAAACCACACAACCTAGGAAGGGAATGGGTCTTCTATGAGTAGAGGCTTCAACCACAATAGAAACATGAAATATTTTCTATTCTATATAGAAACAAAAGGACTGCAATCCTAGCAGGAAATCTCAACCCAAACCACCACCCCTAAGAAAACACATCCAAATAAGATGAACTTGTGATTCCTAAGTATAATTGAAACCTCTGCAACGATGGCACATGAAAAGTCTACAACTAGACAAACCCCCACATGAAATGCACAAGCATATCCCATAGATGATGCACACATGAAAAAAGAGGCCACTAAAACCAAACATTCCTATAATAGATGTGTCATCTTAAAATGGAAGCACTTTTATGATAAGAGTGTTTAGACCTCCGAATAAGTGGTATGGGGTCATGTTAAGCACCTTGATTAGATCTTTGCATGTATTTGGATTTCTCCCTGCTTTCCACTTCTTTTCTACTTCGTTATAGGTGAAATTAGGGCTAGGATCTCGAGGATTCTCCTTAATTTCCCTCTTCCATGGCTCTATTTTCTAGATAGGACTTAGAAAATAGGTCTTCCTGGCCTTCATCATAGTAAACATAGGATTTAATGCCTATCCCTGGCATTCTGTCCCATTCTGGTATCATTTCTAGGTCTCTGGGCATCCTCGTGATCTCCTGTCCTGATTCTGACTGGATCTAGGCCCAGGGTCAAATTCAAGGTTGATCCTGACTAGGTTAGGATTGAGCTTCAACTTGACTAGGTTAGGATCAAGCTCAAACCTAACTAGGTCGGTACCAACCTAAATTTTTCCCCCCTCTTTAAAAATTCCAACTTCCTTGATTTCTGGGCATCGGGTTTCGGGGATATTTGTTTTCCCACCTCCAGGTTGGCTGTTTCGGGTTTCGAAATGGTAAATCCTCTAATTACATTTAATCTAGGTATATTTTCTAAGGGTTAGGACCTAATTGGGATTTAATTCTCCAAGGTGGCCCCTCTGGAGGATTGTGCCCTAGTTCACTATAAAAGGAGGCCTTCCTCTCTCATTTCGATAAATCTTCTTTTGCCATCAAAGAATCAAGTTTTTGTGAGATCATCAAGTTCTCTCTCAAGCTCTCAATTGCAAGAAATAATTCAAGCATTCAAGTGTTCAAGCATTCATCCATCAAGGAGATCCATTGTTAGCCATTGAAGGATTCAATCTCTTTAGAGCCCCCTTGAAGATTGATCCTTCCACATTCATCCAAGCCTCCTCATATGCAAAGATCAATTCAAGATTGGTGTTGAAGATCAAATTCCATTGATTTGAGACATCCTATATCCATTGAAGCATTCCTACTTGTGGATTTGAGGATTTGAATCCTCTACAAGGACTTCAACATAAGCAAGGTGATTTGTTTCAATTACTTTGTTTATGAACACTACATTTCAATTCAACTTTAAGGTTAATTCCTAATTTGGGTTTTGACCAAGGCAAACCCCCCATACAAAAAAAAACCCCCATTTTATTGCAAGTATAGGTGCGGGATTTCAGATCTGAGAGAGGATTTGGATACCCTTTTTGGTGAACTTCTGAGATCTGCAAACAAAATTAGAATTGACCTTCAGATAAAGAATCTAGCCTTTGACCTTTTATGAGGGTCAAAGTCGACCTGAGTTCATCTTGGCAAAATATTTTTGGGTTTTCTCCATCTCGACATTTCCAATCTAGAACAGGTTGCAAAATTGCCCAAAAGTATGCACAGACATTAGAAATAGGCATTTTCCAGATCTACCCTAATTTGAGGTTAGTACTTGTCTTTCAATTGTTTCAAATTCTAAACACTTCAATTCTACCATAGGGAAATATAGGGTTTTTCTCTCTCATTCATATTCTCCATAGATTAATTCGATTGTGCATTAACCTTTTGGTTGATCAAATTGGATCTCTCCTTTGAGAATTTGGATTTAGGAGTGGATCTCATATTTCCCCCATACATTTACACAACATACAACATTTGAATAGGTGTGATGCCATTTTACCCCTATTCAATTTGGTGAACCCGACGTACTTACTCTCTTTTCTTTTGTGGAATTGGTTGCTTTATTCCGTCCTTTTATCTTGTTAGTATTAGATTTTTCCATTGTGTTAGATCTTGCATGCTAATTAGATTTCAAAAATACAAAAATATTCATGCTTTATGTGTTCTTAGTTTAGTTCATTTGCATTACATTGGTTTATGAGCTTTACTACCACTAGTCCTACTTATAACATTCTGGTTAGAAGAAGTCGTAGACTCATGGGTGTCTTTGATCCTGAATCTTCCTCTCCTTTCCTTAGGATCCCAAATGATTATTTGATTCTTCATGATTCCAATCCTACTATGGAGCAAAACTCTTCTCACTCATCTCATGATGAGAATGACACTTTAAGAGTTCCTCCTGAACAAGTCCAAAAACTTTCCACTGAACTTGATAAAATGGGTAATTGGCTTATTCAAGAAAACCATAATCAAGATTCCATTCAAGCTATAGAGGCTCTTAAGAAAGTTCTCCATGATAGTGATCAAGGTGTTAATCTCTTGCGTGGTATTACTCACCTTGTGCATTCAAATGTTAAACCTTTAGTTCAAGAACCTCAAGATTTAGGGTTGATTCCTCCTATCACAAGTGTTGAACCTCCTTCTAATCCTCCTAGTATTCTTAGCTATACTCCTTCTTTGGTGACTATGATAGTTCCCTCTGTTCCTATGAGTGTTCCTCCTGTGTCCCTTCCTACATCACAACCTTCATATCATAATGTTCCTTTTACTTAGTCCAATCCACTTCCAACTGTAGTTCCTAGTATTCCTATAGTTGTGTCTTCTATTCTTGCAGCTTCTTACACTTTACCTAGTGTGTCTAATGTTGCTACTCCTCCTATTTCCTCTAATGATTCAACAATCATCAGTTTGGCTCAAACTGTATCATCCTTACAACAAAAACTTGCTTCCTTAACTCAAAACAAGTTTAGTATTCCTACATGTGACATGGGAAGTCCCTTGTCCTGAGACATTATTCATACTCCTGTTCCTCAGCAAGGTGAGATGCCTCATTTTGAGAATTATAATGGAAAAGGAGATCCTATTCATCATGTTAAACATTCCAAATCTTTTGTAGTGATTATGCTCATGACCATAGGATTTTAGCCTAACTATTTGCTAGAACCTTCCATGACAAGGCCTTACAATGGTATTGTTCCTTGCCTCCTTATTCCTTCAATTCCTTTCCACAACTTGCTAATGCCTTTATTCAACAATTTCAAAACAATATTGGCCCGCAAGTGTCTTTGACTGATTTAATGCATTGTAAACAAAGTGCTAAAGAAAAATTAACAGAATTTATTGGTAGATTTAAGCATTTGTATGCTCAGATTTCCTATCCTATTCCTGATATTGATATTCAACGTATGCTTATTTCAAATTTACAAAAGGATATTAGAGATAAGATTCTTCTTACTGAATTTACCTCTTTTCAACAACTTTGTGTAGTGCTTCATCATTATCAATTACAAGTGAGTCAATTTGAGAGCACAACTCCAATGGCTCCTGTTCTAGTTGATAAGAGTGATGCTGCTCCTAATCCAAATAAATTTAAAAAATTCCACAACAATGTCAAGATAAACAAACAAACAAACAAATGCAGTTGTTGATCAAGTTGTTGTTGCATCTCACAATATCACTTCTGCATCCACTACTTTTCAATTAAATCATATGTTTACTCCTCTTTTTGAATCTTTACATGCTATTATGAATAGGTTGTTAGCTGCTAATATGATTACTTTACCTCTTATTCATCCTCTTTTACCTGTTACAATTGCTTCTAAATATTTTGATCAAAATGCTTTTTGTCAATATCATCGTCATAATGGTCATGATACTGAGAAATGTTATTCTTTAAAATATAAGGTGCAAGACTTAATTGATTCTAAGGCTTTATCTGTTGATAATATTGATGGTATTGGGAACAAATCTATCTCTTCTCCTAATCAAAACCTTCAAATCTCTAAGAATCCTTTACCTACACATGATACTAATACCACTGCTCAGCCATCTGCTATGGAAATTGTGTATGATTCAAAGATGGATGATCTCAATCATGTTGTTAATCAAGTGGAGCATGTTGTTAAATCTATATCTCAACCTCAACCTCAACCTCAACCTTAGATTCAACCTCAAATTCAATCTCAACCTCGACCAAAACCTAAACCTAAACTGAAAACTCAACCTAAAACTTGACAACAATCTAAGAATAAAAGACCTCGGGAACTTTTGATTACCTTTGATGACTCTGAGACTATTAAGGCTCCTAATGGTCCCCTTTACATTGTTGCTAGGATTTCTCAGATACCTACTCGTGGTTGTCTTGTTGATCCTACATCCTTAGTTAATGTTATTACTGAAGAAAATCTTTTTATGAAAATCTTACAACATGATTCTTATAATACATCAGATGTGTGGATTCAAACTTGTAATGGTTTTCTTTATCCATCATTTGGTTCTATTACTTTACCGGTTAAACTTTGTGGAAAAATTATGAACACTACCTTTTTTGTTGTTCCTACTTCTGATCAATTTCAAGTTAATCTAGGTTTGCCTTGGTTGACTTCCATGCATGCTATTGCTTCACCTATCCATAAGTGTCTTAAGTTCATTCATGATGATGAAATAAAGATGATTAATCATAGTTTATATCAACCTTCTAGGCCAAGAGATTGTGTTGCTCTTGATTTATTTTGGCCTTCATTACCTAATTCATGTCCTCCTCGACCTGATAATATTTTTTGATCATATCAAGCCTATAAACATCGTAAGATTCTTGAATTAAGCATACCTCCTATGGATCTTAATCGTGGTCTTTTTCTTACACCTTCTATACCTCCTTTAACTATCACTTCTAGTTCTATTAATCAAGTTCCTTCTACCAAACCTATCAAAGATCCTGTGATTGTTTCTCCTATTGTTAATAATCATATTGATCTTCCTAAAGAACCTGTGAAGGATCCTGTGATTGTTCCTCCTAGTTCTCAACCTATTTCAAATAAATCAAAATGTAATCAATCTTCTAATGAACATCATAAAAAGCATCATTCTTATGATAAAGCTCATAATTCTATTCTTCAAGGATCTCTACCTTCCTCGGATAAACCTATGCATGATGTCTTAGAAGAGGTTGTTACTAATAATGATGTTCACATGCATGATTATGATGATTCTATTCCTATCTTAGATCTTATTTTGATTAATTTGGATGAAGAAGATACTCTTGATGATACTGATGATGTTAATGATGAATATGAGACTATTGACATTGACATTGATTTACCTAATATGCTTTCATCACAATTAACTCTTACACCTAGTGTCAAAAATTGTGATTCTCAAGAGGATCCTTGTTTGGAACTGGCTATTATTCTTGTTGTGTTGGATATGGTCCCTCTTGAGAGTTACCCACCTTCCCTAAATGATATACAATGAGATGGGGAGAGTAGGCGGCACACATGATCGACTTTTCCTTCATGGTAGCTTTTTTGTGTGCTTTCCTATTGTACTATGCTTCTCCCATAATCTGTTTACTAAATTTTGTTAGATTCTTTTATACAATCCTTGTTACTCAGCTGGTACAAGGTGATAAAGGAATCAAAACTATTGTTCAAATTCCTCTATATGTATCTCTATTCTTCTATGCATTGTTCAATGTTATGTTGTAATTGTGCTATTGTTCGTAAATGTTTCCTTTTGTCATCTATTTGGATTCGAGATATGGTAGCACTAATTCTTTTTGGTCTCCATGTCATGGTCTGAATAGATTCTCCTTCGTATATCTTATCTGATCTTTCCTCCTTTGTGATCGTAGTTCTACTTTCTTTGAGGAATGATGTCAATTCATTTGTAGTAATATCATACATATATTATCTTATGATCATACTGACCCCATGGTAGGTAGATCCCTTATGTGTTCTATGTATGTTTTTGTGATATTTCCCTTGATTTGTCTTCATCTTGGGGCATCTCGACGTGGAAACATAATCAGTGGAGTTGTTTATGTTTCCATTAAAGCCATTGCTCATGTTAAAGTGTTAGAAATGACTTTAACATGGGGGCATATGCTCTACTCACTTATTGCACACATGCACTTTTCAATACGCACATATTTTTCAAGATACTTTTCTCCCTTTTTGGATTAGTAACTAATCCTCAAAGCATGGATTTATATTTTAGGATCTCTTGATCCCTCCAGTTTCATATATATATATATATATATATATATATATATATATATATATATATATATATATATATATATATATATATATATATATATATATATATATATATATATATATATATATATATATTGATCCCTTAACGTTAGAGGTGTCCTTAAGACTGGATCTCTTTTTGTTTTTTTTTTGTTTTATTCTTATGGAATAGAATATTCCTAAGGATGAATCCTTGATGGGTTGACTAGTGAGTAGCCACATTCACTAGGTGGTTCAATTCCATCTTACTAGTTGCGTTGTTTTCTTGTGTGGTTCACAATGAGACATAGGTTCTCATTGGGTGAGGTAATCACACCTTCTTTCTCTCCTTAGAGATGTCTCTCTTATTTTGATCTATGAGTCCCTGGGGGCTTAAGGTTTCCCTTTGTCCCTTGGATTACGATAAGATTATCTTTTCATTATGATCTCCTTTACCAAGAGTTTGCATCAAGTCCATACTCTTGCTAAAGTGGGGGTTTAATGGATCATCTTAAAATGGAAGCACTCCCATGATAAGAGCATTTAGCCCTCCGAGTAAGTGGTTTGGGGTCATGTTAAGCACCTTGATCAGGTCTTTTCATGTATTTGGCTTTCTCCCCGCTTTCCACTTCTTTTATGCTTCGTTATAGGTGAAATTAGGGTTAGGATCTTGAGGATTCTCATTAATTTCCCTCTTCCATGGATTTATTTTCTAGGTAGGACCTAGAAACTAGGTCCTCCTGGCCTTCATTATAGTAATCATTGGATTTTATTCATATCCCTGGCATTCTATCCCATTCTGGTATCATTTCTAGGTCTTCGAGCATCCTCGGGACCTCCTATCCTAATTCTGACTACATTTGGGCCCAAGGTCAAATTTGAGGTTGATCTTGACTAGGTTAGGATCAAGCTTGAACCTAACTAGGTCAGTCCCAACCTCAATTTTTCCTCCCTCTTTCAAAAATCCAAATTCCTTGATTTCTGGGTGTCAGATTTCGGGGATATTTGTTTTCCTGCCTCCGGGTTGGCTATTTCAGATTTCAAAATGGTAAATCCTCTAATTAAATTTAATCTAGGTATATTTCAAAAGGTTAGGACCTAATTGGGATTTAATTCTCCAAGGTGGCCCCTCTAGAGGATTGTGCCCTACTTCACTATAAAAGGAGGCCTTCCTCTCTCATTTCGATATATCTTCTTTTGCCATCAAAGAATCAAGTTTTTGTGAGATCATCAAGTTCTCTCTCAGGCTCTCAATTGCAAGAAAGCCTTCAAGCATTCAAGTGTTCAAGAATTCATCCATCAAGGAGATCCATTGTTAGCCATTGAAGGTTTCAATCTCTTTGGAGCCCCCTTGAAGAGCCATCCTTCCACATTCATCCAAGCCTCCTCATATGCAAAGATCAATTCAAGATTGGTGTTGAAGATCAAATGTCATTGATTTGAGACATCCTACATCCATTAAAGCATTCCTACTTGTGGATTTGAGGATTCGAATCCTCCAGAAGGACTTCAACATAAGCAAGGTGATTTGTTTAAATTACTTTGTTTATGCACACTACATTTCAATTCAATTTCAAGGTTGATTCCTAAATTGGGGTTTAACCAAGGCAAACTCCCCATACAAACAAAAACCCCCATTTTCTTGTAGGTACAAGTGTGAGATTTTGGATCTGAGAGCGGATTTGGACACCCTTTTCAGTGAACTTCCAAGATCTGTGAACAAAATCATAATCAACCTTCAGATAAAGAATCTAGCCTTTTACCTTTTATGAGGGTCAAAGTTGACCTGAGCTCATCTTGGCAAGAGATTTATGGGTTTTCTCCATCTCAGAATTTCCACTCCAGAACAAGTTGCAAAATTGCCTGAAAGTATGCACAGACATCAAAAATTGGCATTTTCCAAATCTGCCCTAATTTGAGGTTAGTACTTGTATTTCAATTGTTTCAAATTCTAAACACTTCAATTCTACCATACGGAAATATAGGGTTTTTCTCTCTCTTTCATATTCTCCATAGATTGATTCGATTGTGCATTAATCTTTTGGTTGATCAAATTGGATCTCTCCTTTGGGAATTTGGATTTAGGAGTGGATCTCATATTTCCCCCATACATTTACACAACATACAACATTTGAATAGGTGTGATGCCATTTTACCCCTATTCAATAGATAAATAGGAACCACTAGAGTTGAGCTAGGAAACCCATCTATATCATCATTGTTAGTCACATTTCCCTCTACATCCCTTGCATTCAAGATCCCTCCTCTTTTCCCTTGCTACCCACAATGGTAAACACATATAAACAATGGTTCAAGGTGACCATTTTCTTGTTTACCTAATTTCATCTAGGCCATTATCCTATGATCATATTACCCTTGAGCCAAATACTAAAATAAAAGAACATATAATACAAAAATAATGAATTTAAATAATTAACAATATCAAAACCTTCTTGAGGATTTTTATGATTTTATTATGAGATGCAAGTTCTTTAAGAGTTATATTATTATATTATCAACATAGGGAAGATTTACTAGACCTTGAATCTTAACATCACAACATGCCTTATTAATCCCTTGTTATTATAGGGACAATAGAATTACTATTTCTTCTTTAGATTTAGTAGTTTACTCATGATATTATCCAATAGAATGAGCTAGAGGTACCATTATACTAGGTTTCCTTAGTTTTCTTCTCTTGAATTAACTAAAGGGAAAGATCATCGTGTCTACAAGTTGAAGAAGTCTTTGAATGGCCTCAAGTAAAAACCAAGAGGATTGAATGCTAGGATTGATGGTTAATTTTAGGAGAATGGCCCTTCAACATAAATAAGATTTGACACGGACCAAGGATCCAATTAAGGACAATCTAGCCTTGCAGCTTCAGAATTACACAACAGAAAACTCAACACACAAGATGTTTCAAATAAATTTTCATTAACATGCCCGACTATAAGGCCTTCTGAGTTAGGGCCAATTATAAATAGAAAAAGTTCTTCAAGATACACACAAATCCAATACAATCTTAGCTAGTTCAGCTCTGAAATAATCAGCAATTGATGGAAACCCTAAGGCAGATCTAAACTTGAGCTCGCAAGCCTCCAACCAATCTCCTTGTCTCCAAGTGTGCAAACCACTAGCTCTGCAACTACAACTATCAGATAACAATCTGATCTGCAAGATCATGCTAGATCTTTTCCACAACTTGGCCAACTCCAGCTTTCAGAACCTTAGATCTGACTCGCTAAGTCTTTCAAGTCATGAACTCCCACCCCTCCTAAACATCTACCCAAACATCCTAAAAATACTAATCATTAGCCACAAGTTGGCTGGATGAAACCATTAACTCCCCCCAACCATTATTAAATTTAATAAAAGTCAGCTTCAAATATCCTTATAAACATTTAATTCAACATGTCTTCCTGTAACAATAGCTACCAACAATAAATGCACCAAGTTAGCCCAACAAATCACATAGAACTCTAGTTGGTAAACTAGAACTACCAAGCAACAGTGAAATAACTGAGCATTCTAGGCATCGCCAAGCACCAGTGTCAACCAAGCACCATAGACATCGTCTACTAACACTTTCACTGAGTGCCAGAGATTACCAAGTTCCTTCAACGACCGAGCTTGCTTCAATGACTGAGACCATCAATCAAGGCTGCAACTGAGTAACACTAGCAAAACAACACACCTCCATGCAGATTCACCGAGTACCCTAGAATGCCCCTGCATCAGACACCCCAAGTTTGAAAAGATGTTCATATGTGAGAAACATCTTTTGGGATTCAACACATAAACCCCGAACTAGTTCTCCACATACAAGTCCTCCACCTTTTCAGCTTGCATACTCTTCCACTTCATCTTTCTCTATCTCTTCAAGTCTTTCCTCAACAACACACAGGTCTGTCCTCCATACTGATCATTCATTTTCTCTAGATCTACCAGCTTAACTATGCTACCAATACTCAGGCTTCTCCTACTAAGCGTTCTATCTAGCAAATGCATCAAGGAAAACTTATTGTCATCCTTCTCAACAATAAACATATTTTTGACATAGTCATACATAGCTCTACAATCATATTTCCAAGGTCTACCGAGCAATATATCACAACTATTCATCTTCACAATGTCACATAACACAATATTCTTATACTGGCCAATCTGAACATCAATAAAGCATTTTTCTCTTACTTCTAGAGCATGAACATCTTGTAACCATCTAATCCTATAAGGACAAGGATGCTTCAATCTATTCAACCCAAGTTTCCAAACCATGTCCTCAGCAACAAGGTTATCAGTACTACCACTATCAATAATAACATCACAAAGTTTACATCCAGACTTGCATTGGGTCCTAAACAAGTTACTCCTCTGACAAGGTTCATCCTTTGTACCAAGCAATGTTCACCGAAGCAGCAAGTTCTCAAATTCAGGTTCATTCTCATTCACCATAACAATTCATTGGTCACCAAGCTTCTTCTGTGTACAGTCAGAAGAACGGCGTCCTTCCTCTCCATAGTTATAGCAAGTACCCTTAAACATAACTCTACATGTCTTCTTCTTCAGTTCCATAGGTTTCTATCCATCTTTTGCATCAGTCAGTTTATCCTTCACCGAGTGATCAATCTTTTCTTTCCCTCAGGGATTACTATGTTGTTTCCTCTTAAACTTATCTTCTGCCTTCAGAGCATACTGATAAGAATCTTCAATAGAATCAATCTTCCGCATAGCAAGATCATCCTGAATATTGAATCTCAAACCATTCACATATCGAGCTACATTTTCCTTACCAAGCTCTTAGTGTCCAGACTGAATAGTATGTTTGTAGAATTCCTTGGTAAAATCTTCAACAGATAGATCCTTCTATTTTAGATTCTGCAACTTCTTAAACAAGTCAAGCTCATAGTCCACCAGTATGAACTTAGCTTTTAGTTTTGTCACCATCAACCTCCACCAATTGATCTTCATTTCATCATCATCTTCTCTAACTCTTTGTAGTTCATTCCACCAAAGAGCAGCATGTCCTTTCAACTTTGTTGGTGCTAATCTCACTCGAAGAGGATCTTCAATTTCTTCTAGCTCAAACAAATCTTCAAGTTCATTGATCCAATCAATCAATTTCTCAAGCTTCAAAGTACTAGAGAAAGTAGAAACTTCCATTCGGTAACTAGTACTTAACCGAGCTCTAGATCTAGGCAACTGAGCAGTTCTGTCCTCACCAGATCTATCCCTCCAGTCATCACCACTAGATCCAATAGGTTCAAAGTCTTCAGCAACTTCCTCATAACTATGTTTAGTACCAACATTCTGAGGTACACCAACAATAGCTCTCATGATCTCGGTGACCATGTCATTCTTCATCAACTCCATCTCAGATCTGAAATCTGATTTCACCTTTTCTATAATCCTAGATTCCATAGTATTACAAAGATCTACAAGTACTCTAGGGTCCAATCTTCTTGGAGGCATCCTTAAAGACAAGAGAAACCCTCTGCAACAAACCATACACTAACCACCTTGTGGAAATCTCCAAGTTGTATGCAAGTCAGATCTCAACCTACCACCTTGAACAAACAACTAGGGCAAGATCCACAACTTCAGTGCTCCGAATCTGCAATCCAAATCATACGATTTCTTCACCAACAAGATCAACTTCACAATATTAGCCTTGCTAGGTCAACCTTTTCTCCACTAGATCAACTCTCACTCTAATACCTATAATCATCTAAAAATGGTCATCTAGACTATTAGCCCCTTGTTAGCATTATTTGCTAAAATCACCAATTGCTTATTCTTGATCAAATCCTAGTTCTATCATTTATTCGATTATTTTCTATGGGCTAACCATCTTATCCTAAGTATTTATTTAATTAAAAAGAGTTTCCCCCTCTTTTATTAAATAAAAAGCCCCCACTTTTCCTCTTATCTTAAGTTGCACAAATAAAGCATTATTCCTATTTTATAAAAAGGTAAAAGCACTTTTTGTCTCATATGGACACAAAAGTCAACTCTCATTTTCTCATTGGAGGATATTTGTGCACATGGATTGCTCTTCTTTGATGCTCCACACTTGATTAAATATTTTGCTTCTTAATCTCCATGGTCCATTCTTTCTCATTTCCTATAAAAGAAGAGCTATCTTCCTCATTTTACATATCAACTTTTTATGCTAATGTTATGCTACAGGTTTTCTAGGTCACTTTGGAGCTTTTGAAGATTTGGAGCATTCTTGGCTTTTGCATCTATATGCTATCATAGTTTCATTTCTTGCATTATCATAGCATTCATAGCTTCATATTTAGCTTAGTTTCCTTTATGCGTTAGATTACTTCATGTAGCTTAATTAGGAGGCTTTGTAATACTTGCATATTTTCTTTCATAGCATAGCTTGCATTTCCATTTCTAGCATAGTTGCATTGCATTTGCATTCCATTTGGATTTCTTGAGGATATTGGCACTCTAGAAAATTGGCACCCATTTTTAAAAAAATTTCGCATATGGTATCGAAAATTGAAGTGTGATATATTGTTGGAAAGCTCTTTCCAAGCCTAATCCAACCATGTTGGTTTCATTTTCAAATTTTTCCATTTGATCAACTATTTTACTTGTAGATTATCTGATTTTTGATGTGCTAACCATTGTGGGGCTAACAAGTTGTGCTTGTAGGTACTCTTATTGCTTGAAATATTTTGCCAAAAGAACACATGTCAAAGCTTCAAATGCACAAGGGCTACTAATGGTTTTTGCAGGGCTGCCCAAAGCATAAAAACCCAATCAAGAGCTTGTTGTTTATTTCATTTTCAAGTGTGGCAATTACTAGTTGTTTCATTTCATAGGAACGTAATATCTTGTTGTAAGAATTCTTGGGTGGTAGGAGAAGTATGCTCTCCACCCTTGTGGTGAACCAGAAAATCTTGACCCATCTTTGGATTTTGAAAGCAAGAGGGTAATTGAACATTTTCTTTGTGTGTTTGGGAGAAAGCTTTTGGGATAAGGGAGTATGCTCTTCACCCTTGTGGTGAAACAAAATCTTTGAATCTCATAAGTTGATCCATTCTTTGTTTAGATCTTTAGAATCCTTTAGCGGGCCTGCTCTTGAGCAATCAAGAAGAATGACCCAAGTGGGGACAAGCCTTTTGCCGGCTATTCCAACCCACTATAAACTCAAGGCTATCAAGGACACAAAATCTTGGTAGACGTAATGCTTGTCTTCGCTTGATGTGAGTACTTGTGGGATTGTGACCATGAGGAAAGTGTTGAGCAAGAATGCTTAAGGTACTCTTATGGTCGTGAGGTCCCAATCCTTTTTGAGGAGCAAGAGGGGTACTACAAACAGAAGCCCTTACTAAGAACCATAGGTAGAGGCCACCCTATTTTTTTGCTTAGCTTCTTGGTGCAAGGATTGATCCAAGTGGAATAACCCGGATCACCCCAAGATTACTCACCATCTGTGTTCCTTTGGTTGTGTCATTGACACCTCCATGACAAATCCAACATCTATTGTGGGCAACCACTTTGTGTGAGGTAATGGAACATCAAGTGTGGGCCAAGTTTCTAAGTATTAAGCCTTTGTCCTTCTAGGCTAGAAAGTGCTTGAACTATTCTCATTGTTATGTACCTGTGCAAATGTTCTTGAACATACAAACATCGCGGTAGTGCTCATAGAATTTTTCATTTTGATATCCCAACTGCTTGTCTTGGCAAGGTTGCTTTTGCTCTTGCACAAGTGTTTGATGACATGTTTGATCACCTACTATTTGCAAACTTGTCTACTTCCTGATATTATTGTGCTTGAAACCAAGAAATTGTACTTGTAATCTACAACATTGACCAAATTGCTTTCAAAACTGAGTTCTTCATATTCACTGGTCAAGAGTCGTACGATACTGAAACATCATCACATACCTTCAACCAAGAATCCTGAGTTATTCTGATGTCTTGCTACTGTTGCAATTTGAAGCTGCTAAACTTGCATTTTAACCTACTGTAGAGTGTCTTTTTCTGTTCTTATCTGAAGCTAGTTTGTTACCTACATGCTTAGGATTATTCTAGACTGAAATAAATGAGCTAAAACTATTGGATTTGAGCCTATCAAATGTCACTTTTGATCACTTGTCAAAACATGGTTACCTATCTAGCTACTTGCTAATCGAGCTTCTTGCTCACATCTAGGCTTGTGTCAATTGACTGTTGTAAGTTCTTGAGCACTTTGACCAGCCATCTCTATTATTCTATCTCAACAAGTGATCATCATTGGCTTTTGCTTATCTCAGCATTTAAGAAATTTTGTCTCATTTTATTGGTTGAACAACTTTATTTTTCATGCCGGTTACAACTCAGTCTCAATTTGAACAAGGGAGTCACCCTTCATTCAATTATATGCAGTTACCTTCTCCCACTAGATGCTCATGAGTGCCTATTAGAAATGCTAGTTCTAGTTCTGAGGATTCTAAGGCTACCCCATGGTACAAAGGAGGTTTCCTCTTTTCCACATTTAAGTCTTCCAAAAACACAGACAGTGTCTCACTCACTCTCATTGAACAAGAAAAATTCTGTCGTTTGCAAGATCACTTTGAGCATAAGGACAACCAAGCACGCTTAGACAAAGAACACAACCAAACCATAATGGATGCTGCTAGGTACATGGCTTTTAGAGGAATGTCTCACGAGCAACCCAAGACTAGTAGTTATGAGCATAGACCACTTTTTGGTACCAATGGAAATTATGGCAACAACACACCACCAAAGTCCCCTCCAAGATGGGCTTTTGATGTACCTTCTTCACCTCCTAGACCCCCTCCCTCTCACCATGAGGAAGAAGTAGTTGATGAGGTTTCTAGTGAGGAGCTTATGAGATTTGAACAAGATGAGGTCTCCCAAAGAATGATGCATAAACTCTTAGAGTGTAATGGAGACCAATATTTCCAATATATGACTTCTAGAGGATACAAGCTTCCTCCTGGCTATGATGTCAAACAAATTGTCCAACAAAGAGTACCAACTGAATTGGAAGTCCTTAAGGAAGAACTACGTTGGACAAATCAACACCTTACCCAAATGGAAATAGAAAGAGAGCCTCCAAAGGTCTCCTTTGTAGAATCTATTTGCGCTCTTCCTTTTGATAGGAGTCTATACATGGTCCCATTTCCTAGGGATATTGAGGTTTCCAAATATGACAAGTATGATGGAAATGATGACCCCCATGACCATGTGCGTCACTTTTATGCTCTTAGCATGGACTTCCTTCACGAAGACATATTTTTGCTACGATTATTCCCTTGAAGCTTAAGAGGACAAGCTTTAGAAAGGTTTGCAAAGTTGACGCCTCCTTTGAAGACTTTTGATGAGTTAGCTATGCGCTTCACACAACACTATTCATACTACATTCAACAACCTATCACTATGATAGATCTAAGTGCTCTAAGGCAAAATCAAGGTGATCCATTTTCCACCTACTTGCAACGTTGGAGGTCAATGTATTCTCGATATTCTCGTCAGTTACCCGAAAGAGAAAAGATTGATATTTTCATCAACACTCTTGTGCCTGAGTTGTATTATGATCTAAGGAAACAACTATTCTCCTCTTTCAATGACATGGTTGAAAGTGCATATCAGATCGAAGATGTGGCCATAAGAAAGGGGGATATTGTTATTAATAAAGATACTAGAGGCAATGGCAAAGACAAGAGAAAACCTTGGAATAGAAATAAGTATGTTGTCAATGATGGGGTTGTAGATGTCCCTAAAGCTAAAGAGCCTGCTTTCAACCTTTCTAATGCTATTTACATAGCAAAACAACAAGAGGCTGCCAATGCTCAAAATGCTCCTAAGCCTCAATATGCTGATAAGCCAAAGAAGCAATTCCAACGACGGGTCTATACCCCATTGGCTGAACCATATGATGTGATTCTTAAGACTTTAGTTGCCAATAATTATCTTATGCTTCCTGAGAAAACTCATCCCTATGATCCGCTAGTTAAGCCAAATTGGTGGAGAAAGGATTATTACTGCCACTATCACAAAAACAAGGGACACAAGACTGACAATTGTTTCACACTTAAAGATATTATACAAGATCTCATTGATGGAGGCACAATTCTCATAGATGGCTTAGTTAAAAATTATGATCACCAAGCTTTCAAAGATCCTCTACCTAAGTATGACAAGGGGGAGTCCTCTCAACCAAATAAGAAGAATCATGATGCTAAGATCAACTACACATATACTTCTGATTCACCTGTGATCAACATGGTAGAGCCTGTTGAGAGTGTTCTTATGATGCAACCTCAAGATGATAATAAAGCTAATCATGGTATGCCAAAGTTGGTCTTGCAAACATGAGGTAGTTCATCTTCTTGAAGTGAGGCACTGAATGCTGTTACTAGGGGGCAAGCTAAACTGGTCCTTAAAACTGTGTCTGATCCTAAACAAGCCTCATCTTCCAAACCAGCAGTTCCTTCAGCTTTGTCTAGCTATGATCTTGTCCATCAGTTGCAACAGACACCCACACAGATATCTATTTTTGAGTTGCTTGAGCTATCCCCTTTGCACAAGGAGATCCTTGAAAAGGCTTTGCATATAGCTAATTTCCCTAATGACATTGACCCAGATAGGTTCAAAGCTATGGTCAACCACATCTCATCACCTCATTATCTATCCTTTTCTGCAGAAGATGACATATCTCTTAGCCACCCTCACAATCTTTCCTTACACATTGAAGTTATGGTCTACCATACCCGAGTCCGCCAAGTCCTGATAGACAATGGTGCAGGGTTAAATATTGTTTCTTTCAACGTTATACAATAGTTGGGTTTGTCAGAATTTTCTATAGATCCTAAATGGAAAATTACTATAAAATCATATGATGAAGTTGAAAGATCTTCCAAAGGTCTTGTCACGCTACCTGTCTGAGTGGGCCTTGTCATGAAAGATATTATGTTCCAAGTATTGGACATCCCACTTGCTTATAACATCCTTTTGGGTCATCCTTGGATCCATGACATGCAATATGTGCCTTCTACATACCATCAGTGTGTCAAATTCCCACATAACGGAGCTGAAATTGTGATTCTCGGGGATCATTCTATTGCTATCAATACTCTTGCTACTGCTAAAACATTTGTTCCTCACAATAAACCCTCTAATGATCCTACTACATCCCTAGTTGTTGCTAAGAAAACTTTTAAGATGATGAGCCTTGGTATGGGTGAATACACGCTGGATTCCCTTGCTACTATGCCTACTTCTCCTAGATCATATGGGAGACCTTCTGATAAGATGAAGCCTTCTGCTTCTGCCATGACAATTTTTGGTAATTTTCTTCAAGCATCTGTACCCCTAGAGGTAGAAAGAGAAGAACAAGCTGTTAGAGAATGGATCTATAGAGATGAAGAAGATAGTACCACTATTGCTACTCCTATTTCTCCTAAGCGCTATGGTAAAGGCTATAAATTTTTGCAGAAAATGGGTTATCAAGGTCAAGGACCTTTAAATGATAATGGACACACCCTAGTCGAGCCTTTGAGTCATACTAATGGCCGACCCTCTAAAATTATAATAGGCCTAGGATATGGTGCCAATGATGACCTCCCTACATGTTCTATAAATGCTCCCATGATTAGTGATTCAGACATAGATATAGATGAGTCACCACTACACACTATGGCTCAAATGGGAGACAATCTTCCTTCTACTTCACTCCTTTAGGGAGAAGAACACATACCTACTAAGGACACAGCTAAAGCCGCTACACCTAGAAGCCGGCAACGTAGGAATATTTTATGGTTAATGAAAAGAGGAGATCTCACAAATAATGATGCTTAAGTCTCTACTTCTAAAGGTCCTAAACCTTCTTGGTGCAAGCATCCCAGTAGAAGCGTAACAACAGATTCAAATGAATATGAATGTGATACTCTCTCTGACGAATCTTCTACAGTGGATATGGAAGTGGATGTGGTTCATACTTATGGTGACCAACCCAACGTAGTTGATGAGTCTCGCATAGGGTCTGATGAGTTTAATCTACGTATTGTTTTAGTGGACCACGCTGGTCCTTCTATGACAAGTCTAGATCTTAACACTTTCGGAGCTTACCCTATAGGCTCGACCTCTCTTGTCACCAGAGATGACATCCCTTGCATAAATTCTATTGAACTAGTCACTTCATTTCATCTCACAAAATTAGATCTCATAGCTTGGTCCACCCAAGATCAACATGCCATTGAACCTATTACTTCTTCCACCAGCGAACCAGCAACAAAAAGGACTGACTCAAAAATCAAGTATCTCAATCATCAAATCAAAAGAAAAGAGCAATGGTCGGATGGTGAAAACCACATTGTGGCAGTATCCGAACCTAAAAAAAGTAAAAATAAAGACCTACTCAAAAATGATGATTATCAAATAAAAGATGACAAGCTGATTCTTTACAAGTGTACACACTAAAGTAGTGCACTTCTCTAAGTCATTACAACCAAGGAAATCCATGAAGAGGAAACCTTAGAAAGTGACCTAGAGCTCTCTATGCATGGAGTTGCAAGATTATTTTAAGTTTGCTCTTAGCTAGAGCTATTAAGCTAATGACCTTGCTAGTCAACCACACAATGAGAGATTCAAATGAAGACAAGGGCAAGAATGTCAATATCCCCAAGAATCACTATGAAATGCAAATGCAAGCTAGATTAAGATGAATATGCAAGCTAGAAATGAGAGATGCAAGCTAAGCTATGGAAATGAAAGTACAAGCTATGCTATGAAAAGGAAAGATGCAAGAAATGAAACTATAATAGCATGTAAATATGAAAGCCAAGAATGCTCCAAATTTCCAAAATCTTCAAAGTGACCTAGAAAACCTGCAGCATAACATTAGTATTTAAAAAATGGATCTAGAATGAAGAAAAGAGCTCTCCTTTTATAAGAAATGAGAAAGAATGGACCATGGAGATTAAGAGGCAAAATATTTAATCAATGGTGGAGCATCAAAGAGGAGAAATCCATGTGCACAAGTATCCTCCAATGAGAAAATAAGAGTTGATTTTTTTGTCCATATGAGACAAAAAGTGATTTTTTCCTTTTTATAAAATAAGAATAATGCTTTATTTGTGCAACTTAGGATAAGAGGAAAAGGTGGGGGTTTTTTATTTATTAAAAGGGGAGGAAATATTTCTTTTAAATAAATAAAGACTTTAGGATAAAATGGTTAGCCCAAGGCAAATAATCAAAAATGATGAAATAGGATTTGATCAAGGAAATTGATATTATTGAAAAATGCTGATTTTTCAAAATATTGATTCAGGGATTTGGTAAATTGTTAAATGGGGGCCCAAAGTCTAGGCGACCATTTTAGGGTGCATACATTTTCCCCTCTTTGACTAATGTGTGATCATTTTGGGAACACATGCAGTCAAAGAAGTTGAAGTGTGAGTTCATTTTGGGATCACAAAACAACTCAGACATGTGTTCATTTTGGGAAAACGCCTAAACAAAAATAAACAAAAGATTCTAGACATGAGTTCATTTTGGGATCACATCCAAAATAAGAGATAAAAATCTCAAGCTGAACTAAATGATAAAGTTGAATCAAAGATTAAAGCTAATAGGTACTGCCCCCTTAGAATCAAAATCAAAATCAGGTAGAGGAGAATAGCAAATTGATAAACTTGATCAAGTCACTAGAAATCATAATCAAAGGTGAAATATGATAGGATAACCATCAAGCAGTGAAGAGATGCCCCAGTTTGACTAGGTTTGACTGAGAAAGATATAGGATAAAGATGAAGTCAAACCTTAGAGAGGTGAATGAAAATAACTGAAAGACTAGGAGGTTGAATGAGATGGGGGTGAAGGAATGAAGATGCTCTAGCGAAGATCAAAGGATCAGGCCTCAAAAGGTTAGTCAACTGCGCAGAAGAGGGTGAAATTGTGAAATGTGATTTTGACTATCAAGATTAACTCAGATTTTGATTTCAAGTCTGAAAATGGATCCAAGATGTCGAAATTAGTTAGGGGTGCAATTTTCATGCAATTTTGAGGTTTTTTAAAAATTAGGTCAAAAAGTCAAAATGCTATAAAAGGGGTGAAAAAGATGTGATATGAAAGACAAGATGCGAAAGACATGATCGAGAAAAGGAAAGGTGAGCGCAGTTGACCAACAAGTCTATGAAAGATAAAAGGAGAGCTCTCTCCATATGCAAGATGCAAAACTAACTAACATGAACCTAAAAATGCGAGCTACTATGAAAAAGTGGTTGACTTGCAAGGTCACAATGCTTATAGACATCTAATAATCATCATCGAGCTTTATTGGTAGTGTCACAAGATCATACAATACACACTAGTGTGACTATGGGTATATGAATATGATCTATATTAGATAAGAATGTGGGAATCTCACCTAGGCACCAAAGACATGTAGGTCAAGATGACTAGTGTAGTGAGATTACCTAAATTTGATATGGAAAGATTATACTCACACCGAGACACAAGGAAAGTCAAGATGACTATAAGTATGCACTTGCGCAAACAGTCAAAGATAATACTTTGTAGATCCTATTGTCAAGTGGAACAATCATAAATGCTAATGACAATTAGGACTAACAAAATATACCCACAAGCAGAAAAAGCAATAAAATATGTCCTCATGCCCTCAGTCTTCTAGCTCAGCATCATCGAAAACTATCATAGGGAGAGAACACTCATTAAAGAAATTATCATAGACAGCACACAAAGAAATAAAGTCAAATAAGTCTCAGCGAGTCAAGTGTTTAAGTGTGTGTGTGTAGGTCATAGAATCAATCTTTGAGTATCACATCTGCTAGTGAGAAATATCACATCATTCTAGACTACAGGGTAGGATATCTGATAAGTGTTGAGAAACACTCGACGCTAGGGTAGTGTTGAAAAACACTGTTTGGGTGGTGTTGAAAAATACCATTTGCAAGATGTCCTAAAGACCAACGCATCCTAAAAACCAAAGCTAACACAAGTATGCCCCCTAGACAAAAATAAAAACCAATTCTAGACCAAGTCAAATAAGGTCAAGGCATGATGAAGAATGGCTAAGTGTCGAGGATGCATGCTAAAAGACAAGGGTGCAAAAGGCGTCAAGTAGCGCCTATTTCCAAGTTTTCACCACTTGGAGATTTTTTTTATTTTTTCAATTTTTTTGTATTTTTGCTACCAAGGCGCCTGTTTCCAAGTTTTCACCAAGGCACTTTTTTCTATTTTTTTGAATTTTTTGAATTTTTTTTTAATATTTTTTTAAGGACTTTATATGCTTTTTAGGATTTTTTCAGCATCATATATGAATTTTTTTAGAATTTTTTCAGGATCAATAAAATATGTATAAAGGATGCCCCTAGACAGAATGGGCATCAAACTCCCAAGAAAGATCACATCGTGTAGTCCCAATGTCTAGGAAGGTGGAGAACAAGAGGGATTAGCAAGCTGGTGGAAGAGATGGAAGACAAGAGAATGAAGGAGAATGAAGGGAAGAAATCCTCAAGGACAAACTCCTCAAGAGTACCCAAACTTGGGAAAAAATGTCATGTAAAGGACATTTGGACAAGCAATGAAAGGCCAGCATAGGATAAGTCACAAAAGTGTAATGCAAAAGAATGAAAGGATGCAGTCCAAAGGAGGAGACATGTCAAGAGGCCTCATAGCATCATGTTTTACTCTTTTTTATTAGATCAAGACCAAAGGGGAAAAAGATAGCAAAAGGCTAGAATGACTGGAGGAAAATAAATATGAAGGCTAAGCATGAATGGAATGAAAGTAAGATCATCGTAAGATAGCTCACAAGATAGTCAAATATTTGTGTATAGGTCAACATTGTCAAGATCAAAGATGGAATGGAATGGATGAAATATGTAGAAGAACTACGCATGATGCCTGATTGCCAGGTTTTCATCATGGTACTTATCCAAGGTGCCACAAGGGAGTGGTTTTCACCATAGGATGAATTTATTTCTCTTTACTTTTTCTACCAAGGTACCTGGTTCCAGATTTTCACGATGGCACATTTTCAATTTTTTTTGTTTTTGTTTTCTTTTTTTTTTTTAATTTCTCTATTTTTTATTTTTTTTTTAATTTTTTTTTTGGAAGAAGGCAAGCTTTTTAGATAATGCTCCTTGAAAGGATAAACCATGATATGCCAAAGATTCAAAATGATATGCTCAAAGATGCTGATAGGGAAAGGAAAATAAAGGAGAAAAATGGAGGATAAGGTTTTATGTAAAGCAAGTGAGGTTGGAAGATAGGAGGAATAGGCAAATGAGGAAAAATGATAGAAGGTAGAAGGATAATGAATGGAAGGATTGTGAAAGGGTAGATGGAAAGGAAGGCAAGATCAATGTCAGCACACAACTTGAAGGGTGGCGAGAGGATGAAGGAAATGTGAATGAAGGAACACATGAAGGAATATGGTGAATGGATAGCAGAGGTTGTGGTTTAGGCACATGGAATGGAAGAATGTTTTTGGAAGAAGATGAGGCAGAAGCCTTTGGAAGCTTGAATGTCAACTTCACTTTTTGTTCAATATTAGACTCTTTCAAGAGAGACTTTGGAATCTATATAGCCTTAGGCTTTTCATTTCTTTTGGATGATTTAGAGAGAATATCTTCAATGATGGATTTTGGAACCCATACTTGTCTTGTAGTTTTCTTCTTAGATATCTCTTTTGACTTTATGCTTCCATGTCGATTAGAGGAGACATGGTGATATTTTTTTTTTTATGGATTCTTGTATTGCTTCTTTTTCTTGTATTGAACATTCAAGTAACTTCCAAAAGACTTGGGACTTGTGGAAGAAGAAGGACAATATGACTGGTTTAGATGGGTGGATGGATGGAAATGATTCAAGGGTATGCATCTATGTTGATCTTGAGGAAAGATAGGAGATGGAGGGACGTAAGGACCCAAGATGGATGATGAATTAGGAGAGTTAGGAGGGGAAAGTGAAGGGACATAAGGGCCCAAGATGGAAGGAAGACATGAAGCTTTTAGTATTGGTGGAGGAAGTCCAAGGATGGATGTGGAAGTCAGCATTTATATGACAGCCAAGGACATCAGCATTTTTAGAGTGAGCATTAGGATTTTCAATAGGATCATGAACATCTTGAATAGGAGAAACTTCTTCGATAAGAATTTTCAAAGCTTGCAAAGACATAGGAAGAGTAGAAAGTGGAGGTGAACATGGACTAGTAGAACAACAAGATGGAAGACTTTGATCTTGATAAGTTGCTTTGGATAGCGTAAGCGTATCATTTTGCTTTGGATTTTCAATAGGCTTAACATTGGAAGTAATAACACCATTTTTAATAACCTTAATGAAAGTATCATCTTTGGAAAGTGCAAGTGTAGTAAAGTTATTTTGTTTATCAATAAGCTCAATGGTGTGAGTAGTAGCTTGATCTTGCTTAGGAGAAGACTTAAGACATGGTGGAATGAATGAGAAAGGGTGTAAAGGATCAAAAGAACCATGAAACGGATGAAAGATATTATGAACAAGATTGGATGACATGGAGGGTTCTTGATCTTGATCTTTCTTTATATTCTTTTCTTTAACATTTTTAGAGTCCTCTTGACATGGAGCCACTTCTAAGGACAAGGAAGCATGTTGGAATTGTATGGAAGAATTTAGAAAAGATGGTGAAGGATTAGCTGAAGTAGGCATTATAGCACATAAAGGCTTAGGCTCTTTAGGTTTAGCATTATTGAAAGTATTTGCAGCCAAGTGAAGGTTAGCTTGAGTTTCTTTAATAGGTAGCCCTTGAGGATAACTATAAGGAACCGCATGAAAAGTATTAGGATCTTTGTTGGATGAAGGATTTGTGATAGATTTGGAAGACTCGGAAGCTTTAGGAAATATATGGGTATTGGAGGAAGTAGGGGATGGAAGGGAACCATCACAAGAAAAAGGTTCATCATTAACATGATCTTGCTTGGGAGTTTCATCTTTATTTTTAGCATGAGATTTCTTAGAGGAAGGATTCTTATAATATTTACATTTCCAATCAGCGCGGTGCATTTTATAGTCCTCAACAATAGTAGATGGATCATAATCAAGGTATTGTTCACAAAAATTATCAAATTCTTTTTAAAATCAGAATCATATGGATCACCATAACGATCTACCCAATAGGATGATCCTTTAGTAAGCCTAAGCACATGACGAGGAGGACTCTTAAGAATAGAGGCGTCATAGGTATCACAAGGGCTATCATATTGTTCATCATGGTATGCCTTGAGATGAGTAGTAAGACTCTTGGGAGAAGTAGAAGAGGAACGAGATGGTGAAGAAGAGGAAGATGAAGATCCTATGGAGGAAGTAGACTTGGAAAATGAGGAATGTGAATAATTTCTAGAAGAGTCATGATAAGACTTGGAATGTGAAGAAGAATGAGAAGACTTAGAAGATGAAGAATGTTTGGAAGAAGGAGGTCGTGATATGATCATGTCTATCATCCTAGAAAAGGCATCTAATTTAATCATCTTTTCTTTTATTTGTGTCTTAATTTTGTCACCCATGAGATATCCAGAAGGACTATTGGAGGAATAAAATTCTTCAAATTGAGCAATGAGTTCAAGATCATCTATTCTCAAGAGAGGTTCCATAAAAAGATAATTGGCATTAATGATTCTAGAAGAGGAGGAACCAAGCATGGAAGAAATGAATAGAAGAGATGAATAGAAGAAGGTAGACTAGATAATAAGAGGAAAGGAATCAAGAAGACATGAAAAATTTAGGAAGAATCATGAAGAAAGAAGAGAAAGGATGAAAATGGAAGACTAGGAAGACATGGAAGAAGAGGAAGAAAGAAGACCAAGAGTCATTTTGTGCAATTTGATAACATTTGAGTTCATTTGGATGTTGAGCAACATGTCATAGCACTTAAGATCTGAGATCTAGACTGACCAAGGAGGACTAAAAATTGCAAGATGTCCAATCAGACAAGCTGTAAAAGTTGGTTTTGCGACTTGAGAACTCAGTTTTTGTTTGTTTTAAAAGATCAAGTATATCAACAGATTGATCAAGCACATAAGAAAATAATCAAGGAGTTCAAGAAAGCAATTGTCTTCAAACAATGAGCAAGGGGCAAAGCAACCTTGCACATGAACAAGAATAGTGACTTAGTATTTCTACTCTCTAAGGACTCTACCTGTGTATGTTCTTGAGAATGTTTTAGCAGGCACTTAAAACACAACAACATCCTAGCAAGCTGTCTACAAGGCTATACATAGCTCTTCTAAAGGGATTCCTTGATATACGCAAGGTACGTGAGGCCCAAATCCGTAGATGAGAAGAATCTGAAATCACACAGCCGGGGGGAGATGGTAACCCAAATCTCCTCCTTCACTTCTCAAAGGTATAAAGTTCTTTGAGGCTTAGCCAAGAGTGATATCTAACTCATTCCCAAGAGAGGTGTCTTTCAATTCACCACCCGCTATTTATACTCTGCCAGAACACAGAAGTTAAGGTCGTCCCTTGAGGTGATGTGTCCTCAAGTAGGCCTTCTAAAAAATAAAAAGTAAGCAATTCTCTATCAAAAGTATTCGAAAGCACTAAAGGTGGTACCTTTAACTCTTCAAGTGAACGTGAGGTGAGTCCACAAAGTGGTGCATTTAACTCCTCACACAAACTCAAAGTGAGTCCACACTTTAGAACACTAATGAGATCAAGAAAGCACAAAATGGGAAAAACTTTGTGGAGCACTTAACGCTTTTTTAGGTAGACCCATCTCCTGAATATGGTGTTGGGATTGCATCCAAAGGGCTGAATGATGGGTGATTAAAAAAAGTGAGTCCAACAACCCAATTTAGCTAACAAGATCAATCAAAAGTACTCTAAGATTTCTTATCAATACTACTCACAAGCACAAAAGAGTTTTAACAATGGAATATTTAACTTTCCAAGTAAACATGAAGTGAGTCCACAAAGTGGTGCATTTAACTCTTCATATAAACAAGGAACGAATCCATGCCCTAAATTACTCAATGAGATTTTTGATATTGGAACCAAGAATTACTTAAGGTGTAAACACAAGCATTCACTTACACAAACTTGTATGAAAGCAAATCTATGTTCATTCATTTTCCATTAAGAGCATCAATTGAAATGTGTTCTATGAAAGCATGTAAACACTCAAGCCAAACACATGAGAGGTTCATTCTTATTTCCAAAATCCAAATGTTGTAGAGATGTAACAAAATACCTTAAGTCCAAAGCAACATACTTAGTAAATTTTACATCATTTTTTTTTTTTTGTAAAGCATCTCCATGAAAGCAAGCCACGAACCTTCCAATGAACAAGACAAGCAAACAAGATATGCAATGTATACTCAACTTATGCAAACCCTAAGGTGGTTAGATCTGAAAATCAATTGTTAGGAGCAATAATAACTAGCAAATAATCCAAATGACAACTCACATCATGCATTGAACCATGTGAAAAATAAGTGCATAATAATCATCAAATACCCCTTTTTTTAATTTTGATTTTTGACCTTGTCAACAAGATTGGACTTATACCACATGAGTTCAGACCCTAAACCCAAAATGCAGAAAAGAGAACTCTATCAAAAAATAGAGATCTTTCCAAAAATGTAAAAATTTCAGAAAAATCTCTTCATTTGTGCCCTAGAGACCTATTTTATGAAAATAGACCACTTTTTGTAAATCATTTATTTGAGCTATGATATTACATCCAAATTCAAATCACAAAGAATGGACCCCCTATGAAATTAGAAGAGCTTTCCAAAACTATAAAAATTTCTAAAAACTATGCTAATTTGTGCTGAAAATTAATTTTTTATGAAAAATCAAGAAAAATTTATAAAAAATTGAAAATACCTTGAAAATTTTTGAATTTTTTATTGGAGCTTCTCTGATATGCTGCCAATTTGCAAAACAATTTTTAGACCAAAACACCAAGCTGTTTGGGAGATATAATCAAATCTTTGAAAATCTAGGGTTTTAGTCTCCAAGCAAATCTGCACAAGGGGGTTAGCTCCAAAAATAATCAAAACCAGCATGTAAAAGTGGGTTGCCCCATGGTGGGTGCCAAAAATGTACACACTCAAGTAGTGCACTTATCTAAGTCATTACAACCAAGGAAATCCATGAAGAGGAAACCTTAGAAAGTGACCTAGAGCTCTCTATGCATGGAGTTGCAAGATTATTTTAAGTTTGCTCTCAGTTAGAGCTATTAAGCTAATGACCTTGCTAGTCAACCACACAATGAGAGATTCAAATGAAGATAAGGGAAATAATGCCAATATCCCCAAGAATCACTATGAAATGCAAATGCAAGCTAGATTAAGATGAATATGCAAGCTAGAAATGAGAGATGCAAGCTAAGCTATGGAAATGAAAGTACAAGCTATGCTATGAAAAGGAAAGATGCAAGAAATGAAACTATAATAGCATGTAAATATGAAATCCAAGAATGCTCCAAATCTCCAAAAGCTTCAAAGTGACCTAGAAAATCTGCAGCATAACATTAGTATTCAAAAGATGGATCTAGAATGAATAAGAGAGCTCTCCTTTTATAAGAAATGAGAAAGAATGGACCATGGAGATTAAGAGGCAAAAGATTTAATCAATAGTGGAGCATCAAAGAGGAGAAATCCATGTGCACAAGTATCCTCCAATGAGAAAATAAGAGTTGACTGTTGTGTCCATATGAGACAAAAAGTGTTTTTTCCCTTTTTATAAAATAAGAATAATGTTTTATTTGTGCAACTTAGGATAAGAGGAAAAGGTGGGGGCTTTTATTTATTAAAAGGGGAGGAAATATTCATTTTAAATAAATAAAGACTTTAGAATAAAATGGTTAACCCAAGGCAAATAATCGAAAATGATGAAATAGGATTTGATCAAGGAAATTGATATTATTGAAAAATGTTGATTTTTCAAAATATTGATTCAGGGATTTGATAAATTGCTAAATGGGGGCTCAAAGTCTAGGCGACCATTTTAGGGTGCATACAACAAGCACATAGTGAACTTATCTGAAAATAAAGCTGCTAATGCCTTGGTTACTTCGGCATCCATTTTACAATTAAAAAATCATAAATCGCGCTTTGAGTTCCTGGTGGAAGAATTGCCTTATCTGACCTATAATTCCCTTGCTGGATCATCCTGCTATGCCACCATCTTTTCCCATCTCCCAGATCAAGTTATCCCTGAACATCTACCGCGCCATGAGAAGCACCACCTTCTCCACAAATCCTTACACTTTACCCTTGTCTCTGGTGACTTGTATGGGAAGAGTTTAGACGGAACTCTCCTTAAGTGTCTCGAAATAGATGAGTTAGGCAAAGTGCTCACTAAATTCCATGATGGCATATGTGGATCACTCTCTAACGATCTTGCACTAACTCAAAAATTGCTTAAGGTTGGTTGCTACTGGCCGAACTGGTTAGGGCCTTCTATCATCACAACAGCAGCATTTGGGTCTGAGGCCTATCAGCTATCTATGCCAAAGGGAGAAGAGCTTACTAGGCCTACCAATTATCTACATCTGAAGAAGTACTATGTCTGAAGCTCTAGAGCTCTTTGTACATATTTTTATTGATCCTGAAAAAATTCCAAAAAAATTCATATATGATGTTGAAAAAATTCTAAAAAGCATAAAATGTCCTGAAAAAAGGAGCATCCTAGTGAAAACCTCACAATAGGCACTTTGATGTCTCGCCAAAAAAATTAAAACAATGAAAAAATTTAAAAAAATCAAAAAATGTAAAAAAAATAGAAAAAGTGCCTTGGTGAAAACCTGGAAATAGGCGCCTTTGTAGAAAAAATATAAAAAAATAGAAAAAAGTCTTGAAAAAATCTATCAAGTGGTGAAAACCTGGAAACGGGTGCTTCTTGAGACCCTTTGCACCTATGTCTATCAGTCTTACATGGCACTTCTCCACTCCACTATCTGCTTTGCCTCTCCTAGCCTGGAATTGACTCTTGTCTTAGTCTAGGGGGCATACGTTGTTCTAGCTTATCTTGGGTCTCTTTGTGCGTCTAGGTTTCTTAGGCACCTTGAAAATGCTATTTTTCAACACCACCCCAATTATTTTTTTCAACACTACCCCAGCATTGAGTGTTTCTTAACACTTATCAGATATCCTACCCGCAGTCTTGGATGATGCGATATTTCTCACTAGTAGATGCGATACTCAAAGTTTGACTCTATGACCTACACACACACACTTAAACACTTGACTTGCTAAAATTTTCTTGACTTTATTTATTTGTGTGCGGTCTTTGATGATTTCTTTGTTGAGTATTCTCTCCCTAATATTTTTTGATGATGCCGAGCTAGAAGACTGGGGCATGAGGACATGTTTTATTTGTTTTCTGCTTGTGGGTATATGTTGTTGGTCCTGATTGTCATTAGCATTTATGCTTGTTCCACTTGAAAATAGGATCTACAAAGTATTATCCTTGACTGTTTATGTGAGTGCATGCTTATAGCCATCTTGACCTTCTTATGTCCTGATGCAAGCATAATCTCGCTATACTAAACTTAGGTAATTTCACTGCACTAGTCATCTTGACCTACATGTCTTCAATGCCTAGGTGGGATTTCCACATTCAATCTGATATAGATCATATTCATATACCTATAGTCATACTAGTGTGTATTGTATGATCTTACGATGCTACCAATAAAGCTCGATGATGATTATTAGATGTCTATTGGCGTTGTGACCTTGCAAGTAAACCACTTTTCATAGCAGCTTGCATTTTTAGGTTCATGTTAGTTAGTTTTACATCTTGCATATGGAGAGAGCTCTCCTTTCATCTTTCACAGACTTATTAGTCAAACTGCGCTCACCTTTCACTTCTTCCTGATCATGTCTTTCACTTCTTGTCTTTCATATCACACCATTTTCTCTTCATTTCAAGATCGAAACCGAAATCTGAGTTCACCTTGACCGTCCAAATCACATTTCTCCTTCTTCCGTGTAGTTGGCTGAAGTTTTGAGGCCTGATCCTTTGATCTTCACTGGGGCATCCTTTCCTTCTTCATCTCCATCTCTCTCACCCTTCTAGTCTTTCATTCATTTCATTTCATCTCTCTGAGGTCTTGACTAGGGCATATCTTCAATGCTTGATGGTTATTCTCTTATCTTTCATCTTCGATTATGATTTCTGGTGATTTGATCATGTTGCTCTTACTTCTACATTCCCTTTGCCTAATTTTGCTTTCGATCCCGAGGGGGCAGACACATCACATCCTATTGGCTATTCTCCAGAGCATATGCTTGACCGTTCTATTTGCTCTGATCGATCTGTCTTTGTGCTTGACATGTTAATTCTCATCTCGAGTTATGATACTGTCTATCTCTTTCCTAAGTGTTCAGTACTGTCGCTACCAAGCTGACCATACAAGATTTTCTATCTCTCTGCACTTCATTCTTTGGAGTTAGATCTCTATTTCCTTCTTGGCTGATCTATTCTTTGATGTAATGTGTTCTCAAATCGATCACACATTAGTCAAAGAGGGGCAAATGTAATTATCTAAAAATGGTCATCTAGACTATTAGCCCCTTGGTAGCATTATTTGCTAAAATCATCAATTGCTTATTCTTGATCAAATCCTAGTTCTATCATTTATTCGATTATTTTCTATGGGGTAACCATCTTATCCTAAATCTTTATTTAATTAAAAGGAGTTTCCCCCTCTTTTATTAAATAAAAAGCCCCCACTTTTCCTCTTATCCTAAGTTGCACAAATAAAGCATTATTTCTATTTTATAAAAAGAGAAAAGCATTTTTTGTCTCATATGGACATAAAAGTCAACTCTTATTTTCTCATTGGAGGATATTTGTGCACATGGATTGCTCCTCTTTGATGCTCCACCCTTGATTAAATCTTTTGCCTCTTAATCTCCATGGTCCATTCTTTCTCATTTCCTATAAAAGAAGAGTTTTTTTCCTCATTTTACATATCAACTTTTTATGCTAATGTTATGCTACAGATTTTCTAGGTCACTTTGGGGCTTTTAAATATTTGGAGCATTCTTTCCTTTTGCATCTACATGCTATCATAGTTTCATTTTTTGCATTATCATAGCATTCATAGCTTCATAATTAGCTTAGTTTCCTTTATGCTTTACATTACTTCATGTAGCTTAATTAGGAGGCTTTGTAATACTTGCATATTTCCTTTCATAGCATAGCTTTCATTTCCATTTCTAGCATAGTTACATTCCATTTGGATTTCTTGAGGATATTGGCATTCTTGCCCTTGTCTTCTTTGGAATCTCCCATTGCATGGTTTACTAGCAAGGTTATTGGCTTAATAGCTCTACCTGAGAGTATTCTTAAAACCCTTGCACTCTATGCCTAGGGAGCTCTAGGTCACTTTCTCAAGGTTTCCAACCTATGGATTCTCTTGGAAGTAATGACTTAGAGAAGTGCACATCTTAGTGTGTACAATACCACCTGACACAGACCAAGGCAGGGAGGATCCAATTAAGGAAAATCTCAGCTAGTTCAGCTTTGAAATAATCATCAACTAATGGAAACCCTAAGGCAGATCTAAACTTGAGCTCACAAGCCTCCAAGCAATCTCCTTGTCTGCAAGTGTCCAAACCACTAGCTCTGCAACTACAACTATCAAATAACAATCTGATCAACAAGATCATGCAAGATCTTTTCCACAACTTCACCAACTCCAGCTTTCAGAACCTCATATCTGACTTTCTATCTCTTTCAAGTCATGAACTCCCACCCCTCCTAAACATCTTCCCAAACATCCTATAAATACTAATCATCAACCACAAGTCAGCTGGATGAAACCATTAACTACCCCCAACAATTATTAAATTCAATACAAGTCGTATTCAAATAGCCTTACAAACATTTAATTCAACATGTTGGTCTCTAACAATAGCTACCAACAATAAATGCACCAATTTGGCCCAAAAAATCACATAGAACTCTAGTCGGTAAACCAGAACTACCAAGAAACAGTGGAATAACCGAGCATGCCAGGCATCGCTAAGCACTAGTATCGACTGAGCACCATAGACATCACCGAGTAACACTTTCACTGAACACCAAAGATTACCGAGTTCCTTCATCAAGCGAGCTTCCTTCAATGATCGAGACTATCGGTCAAGGTTGCAACCGAGTAAAACCGACCAAACAACACACCTCCATGTAGATTCACTGAGTACCCTAGAATGCCCCTTCATCAAGAGTGAAGCTATCCTTTACTACAAGAAAGAAGGTAAAAACATTCTTATTATAAGTTTACATGTTGATTATTTTTTGTATATGGGAAGTAGTTCTAATATCAAAGACGAGTTAGAAATTTCTATGATGAATGAGTTTGAGATGAATATCTTGGTCTCGTATCATATTTTCTAGGAATAGAGGTTTATTAAAGTAAGGATGAAATTTTCATTTGTTAAACAAGCTATGTAAAGAATTAGTTGAAGACATTTAATATGGTTTATTGTAATATATTCTTCACTTTGAAGGTTCTCATGGAGTTGTGTTGTATAGAGATTACGGTGTCTAAATAGTTGATGGGACAATTTATAGAAGTATTGTCTAAATTTTGGTGTTTCTAACCCACACAAGCTCTAATATAAATATTCAACTTCATTTATTTCAAGGTACATGATAGATCCATAAAAAATACACATGAAGGATGATAATAAATTTTTTGAGGTATGTTAAAGGAACCCTAAATTTTGGTATTCATTACTATTCTTTCAAAAGGTTACATTTTTTTAGCTTTAGTAATTCAAATAAGAGATGTAGTTTGGATGATTGTAAATATACATCTAGACATTTTTTTCTCTTTTAGTTCTAGTCTGATTTTATCAAGCTCAAAAGCGTGAATCATTGTTTCCCTTTCCTCCACTGAAGCAGAGTATGTTTTAGTCACTTCAATAGGTACACAAGCTCTTTGGCTTAGAAAATTTATAGAAGAAATTGGAAAGAAGAAAATTTAGCCTAAAGTGATTATTTGTGATAATGTCAATTCCATCAAATTAGCAAAAAATATAGTCCATCATAGTAAGCCAAATAATTTTCACCTAAAATATCATCTGAACCAGGATTTGGTGGAAAAGAAATGAATTATAACTAAAATAAAAAAACACTCAAGATCAACTAGAAAATGCCTTTGCCAGGGAAGTTGCAACATTTCAATTTTTGACACTTCATGATCAAATTGTGAGTCATCTCCACATCAAGGTAGAGTGCATTGATAACTAATTCTCTATGATGAGGAACTAGAGATCTACATGTAGTTCCACCCCCGTGCAACTCAAAGATCAACTCCTCATTATAACATACAATCCACCATAACCTCTTTACTTAGTTTGTTTAGACAAAAGTTGATATTTGTATTTGTTTAATTCAAATAAAGCATGTCCATTCACATGTGTGCAGCTAAAATATAGTTTTGGATTACAATTTTAGCTAACTTTTTAATTATTTTTGCAAATAATACATGTTGTGCACACTATAGTGATTTTCCCCCTTGATTTGTCCATCTTAAGGCACTGCAAAAAAATATTGAACAACTTGTTATCAGGCAAATTTGACTTATGATTTTCTATGTAGTGTTTTAATACATGTTTAACTATTAAACATTCTATAAAAAAATAGATTTTTGTTTAGTTGTATATCTAGGTAGTAATAAAATAGATATCTCATTAATAAAAATAGAACATTATTTACAATTTTAGATTTTATTGATAATTTTTCTTGTGTGAAAAAGCATGAAGAAAGAATTATTTTCTTTCATTATAGTTATTTCTTTCTATGATGTCATTAATTTTTATAAGTTGTGTTTAGGGGTGAAATAGATACTAATGAATCGAACAGTATAAATTATGTTAGATGAGTTCATTAATTAACCATTTCAACACTAACACTCAAAATAAAAGAGAAAGAGGGGCTTCCAAACATAACTCTAAATATAACACAAGTTATATTAGCAAAACCCAAGAAGATGAAGAGATGCCAATGCTAAACCCAAATTATATCAAGGAAGTAAACAAGAAAGTCCTCTTTCATGCAATGTAGGATTTGAGCAAAGATGTGTAAAGACAAATGTGAAATTGAACCAATTGATTTAATGAGAAAAGTAAGATAGCTCTAGATGCTAAGTATATGCAATTAGCCCAATTAAGATATGAAAATAGGTCTAGAATAAGAAATGAAATGAATGATAGAGTGCTCACCTTGAAATGTGTAGAGGAACATGACTTTTTCTCTGAAAACTATAGATCTGAACTAGTGACAGTTTTTCTAACTACAAATTAGTGATCACAACAGAAAACCCAGAAAATGTTGTTTTTCTCAGACCTCTAGCAACATGTTCCAAAAAAATTTCCACAAATTCACCATTTTTAAGGGATACTATATAAAATTTGACCTAACTTCTTTGGAAATGTCATGGCAAGTGGTTTCCAAATCTATGGTTGTAATTTTGATATCGTACTCCTGCACATAGGAAAGCTTGTTTTGGGGTTTGGGTGGATGAGGGCCTCCCTTGGTCAAGTCCTAGATTGAGGAATCAACCTTGAAATTTAAATGTGAATATGAAAAGGAAACAAGAAAAATGTAAGTATTCACCTTGCTTGTAGAAACCCTTTTCAATAAGGATTTTGTAATGCTTGTATGTTGTAGATGTTGAATTTGCAATGATGGATGGAGGAAATCTCCACAAATGCAATGGATCTACCAAAACCATATCATGGAGCCATAGATGTAAATGTGCATCAATGAAGAAGATGATGAATTTATTTATGTAAATATCCTCTCTTTCTGGCCAAAAAAATGTTAGATCTTGAAGAGGAAATGCTCACAAAGGATCCTTGAATCTTCAATGTTTGATGAATGCTTGAATGCTTGAACATGCTTATGTGATTTTTAGATGAAAATGAATCTCTAATGTGTCAAATGTATGTTCATCAATGTTAATGAATTATCCTAGATGTAAAAATGAGGTTCCTAGGCTTCCTTTTATACTAGTTTTTAGGAGGGAAAACAAGGAAAGCGGACGGGGTTACCTGATTTTGTAATTTAATTCCCTGAGACAACACTACCCTTTGGATTTAAAATTGTTAGAAAGTAAATTGCACCAAGATAACTAAGAGGGGGGGTGAATTGGTTATCAAATAAAAAAAACTTTTACCACCATTATCAAATTTCAACCATGTAATCAATATAAGCAACAACCATAGAAAGATAAACATACACAACACAATAACACAAGATATGTTGACTAGGTAACCTCTTGATCAGAGATTAAACCCCGGTGGAAATGTTGCCCACAAAATATGTACTAATATGAAAATTCCTTGTGAGAGGATGGACTCTGTTAGGAGCCTTATAAAATACATTCAGTACATATGAGTCCCTATTAGGAGACTTTGAATCCCTATTAAAATATTCTAACCTAGTTAAGAGTTATGGAAGACAAAAGGACCCACTATCGAGACAGCTTCAAGGGAAAGATCACTGAACACACTATCCAACTGATCTTTGTATTATTTGAATATAATAATACCAACAATTACTGATCTCAACAACTTATCTTTTCTCCTCTTCCTGTGCCAAACCACACCAACTGCTTCACCAGATCTCTGCAATTCGCATATCCTCTTACAATATCAACATCAACATATATTTCTCAATTCCATAATTCATATCATATCTTATATTACAATCAAGGAAAATAATCCTTCCTTTATACCACACTCAAATAATTAGAAATGATTCGGCCAACAAGGCTTAACCAATTACAAAATACAAACCTTCACAAGTTACATAATATTTCATAATCACATAAAACTGTTGTCTTCAAAAAAAAAAAAATCTTCACTCATGCGAACTCAGACCATGTTTTCTCATATAGGTTACCACAAAAATATATTTATCAACTATCTAACTCCACATGCCTAGATTCTATCCCGGTTAGGAGATATAATCTAGTTATCACAACTTGCTTCTTAGGAACATTGTCTAAATACTGCTACCACTAAATTACACATAATTGTCATGAATAATTGAATTTCTATGCGTGCTCTTGACAACAATCTTAGGACATGATATAGAATAAATCCTCAACTTCACATAGCTTGATCTGCAATACTCCATGTGCGCTAATTAAAACATTGTCTTATGCTCTACTAATCTCCAGTAGATCATTGTGTTGATATCAATGACAATCATAGTCATGAATGAAACATACAACTACTATAGAATGACTCTGAATACTCCCCCGTAGGACATATTCAGCATTCATTCCTAACAATCTCTCCCATTAGAATTGATGGAAACATAGATGAAAAACATCCAAGTTCCATAAACACCAAACTGCAACACTACTACTCTAAAATATCTTCACATCCTCTTCATCAATCAAATCAATCAATAGGTATTGTCCTTCTTTTCAATTCATCTTCATCAATCAAATTACTAAGTGTAAGATGTAAAATGTATGGTATGGAACGGATCTTAAAGATGTAATATAAAATAGTGTAGTGGATAGGAATGGGGTAATGTAAGATCTACTTCTTAATCCAAATTCCCAAAGGAAAGATCCAAATTGATCAATCAAAGTAGAATGGTTAATGCACAAATGAACCAATTGATGAAGAATATGAAGAAAGGAGAAAACCTTATATTCTGTTATAGAAAGTATGTATTGAAATCTTGATTGAATTGAAGACAAGTACTAACCTCAAAATAGGACTGATCTGGAAAATGTTGTTTTCTGGTGTCTGTGCACAATTTCGGGAAATTCTGCAATCGGATCTGGTTTGGAAGAGTAGAAATAGAGAAAGTTTGACCTTGACCCAAAATAGGGGTAGCATCTTACCCCAAGGCACAATCTTACCCCTAAAAGTCAACCTTGACCTATACTACTCCAATGAAAATTCTGTTTGTGGATCCCGAAAGTTCAGTGAAAAGGGTATTCAGATCTGAATTACAATTCGTTGTTCCACACTTGCACCTACAAGAAAAAGGGTTTTTTTTTTTTGGATGAGGGGTTTTCCTTGGTCAAACCCCAATTTTGGAATAAACTTTGAAATATAATTGAAATTGAGAAAGCTAGCAAGTATTAGAAATAGATCTAACCTTGAAGCTATGATATTCAATAGATATACAATTGTATTTGAAATGTAAACAAGTATGTTGATATGAAAGCTTGGACTCAACACTAAAAAGAATAAATGTAACTCAAAACCTCCATGATTGTATGCTTGAAATCCACCTTGAAGGAAGAATGAATAGATCTTGAAGATGAACAAAGGATCTTGAAGGAAGATCACACCACCATGATGGCTAGATCTAGGGTTTGAATGATGAATCTTGAATGCTTAGAGCAAATCCCTTCAAAGGCTTGAATGCTTGAATCATTGATCTTCAATGGAGAACTTGAATTCTTGAATGGATGATTGCTTGGTCACTTTATTTTCTTTCTTGAATTTTCTTGAGAGTTCTTGATAATTGATTCATGAGTGATGGAGAAAATGAGAGGAGAAGGCTTCCTTTTATAGAGATCTAGGGAACAAACTCCTAGAGAGCCTGACATATGAGAAATAGATTCCCATTGCACCCTTACCCCTAGAAATGTACCTAGATTAAATGAAATTTAAGATTTTACCATTTTGGAGACCAAAACATCTGACCTGGAAGTGGGAAAACAATTCTTTCAGAAACCTGACATCTGAAAATATTGGGACCTTAAACTTTGGACCTTGGGTCAAGGTCAAGGTCAACCTTGACCTAGGTCAGGGTCAAGGGCAACCTTGACCTAGGTCAGGGTCAAGGGCAACCTTGACCTAGGTTAAGGTCGAGGTTGACCTTGATCCTGTGGTTAGGAATCTCAGGATCTCAGTCCAGAATGCCAGAAAAGTGCAGAAAGAAGGTGGAAAATAGGGTAGAAAAAGGGAAAAAGCTAGCAACAAGCTAGGGACCTACTCAAGGAATTTGACATGACCCCAAACTACCTACTCAGAGGGCTAAACCAATCCTAAATGGAAGTCCTTCCATTTTCTGATCATACATTTAGCCCCCACTTTAGAAAGAGTATGGATTCAATGCAAACTCTTGGTAAAGGAGAAGAAAGATGCCTATGGATTGCAATGAGATAGAATATCACTTAGTTGAGGACATGAGCCCCCAAGCTAAGGATCCTAACTCAACATACATGCACGAGGGTATGAAAAGAAAGAAAAATAAAGGTAAATCTAAAAGACACAAAAAGAGGGGTTAGTACTAAAACAAACCCAAATCAATTAGTAAAGGAAACCTTGCAAAGAAAATGCTTCCTATACTAATATCATATTTGGAAAGCTATCATAAAACTTTAAATGATTACATAAGAAAGAAAAGAGAAACACTATAAATAACATAGCTTCATGATCTAGTCCTACTAGCATGAAAGTAGAAAGAGAGAGAAGAGAGAGAATGATTACCTCACCCAGTAAGATGCCCACCTTACTGTGAATCACCAAGGAGAGAGAGCCCAATAGGTGGCCAACCTGATAGTTCACCCAAAAATTGTGCTTTGAAATTGTAATGCATCTTCTGACGGCTTTTGGAATACCCATAGATCCACATTCTTGTATCACCATAGAATATAAAATACGTGTCCCTTCAGGATTTAGCAACTTATGTGTCTTACCTTCCACAGATTTAGCATGTTTGAACTTTAAAATGTGTGTCTCTTTAGGATGTAGCAACTTATGTGCATTACCTTCCAAGGATTTAGCATATTTGAAATTGAAAATGTGTGTCTCTTCAGGATTTAGCAACTTATGTTCATTACCTTCTGAGGATTTATCATATTGCAAAATAAAAACTATAGCATAAGGGAGACCCTATATATGCCCCCCTCCTTATCATGGCTATTTGCTAGACAAGTGATGCAGGAGCATTCTAGGGTACTCGATGAATCTACATGAAGGTGTGTTGTTTTGGGTTCTGTGTTACTCGGTTGTAGCTTTAACCGATGGTCTCGGTTATTGAAGGAAGCTCAAACGCTGAAGGAACTCGATGGAACCTCTTGCACTTGGTGGAACTTGTACTTGGTGATTCTTATGGTGCTTGGTGACATGCTTTCTTGGTGATTCTTGGCATGGTCAGTTGTTTCATTGGTGCTCAATTATTTCTCTAGCGCTCGATAGTTCTAGTTTACCGACTAGAGTTCTTGAGGATTTCGTTGGCCAACTTGGTGCATTTATTGTTGGTAGCTTTTGTTGTATTCTCTTATGTAGATCTAGAGGCTAACATGGAGAATTAAATGTTTGTAAGGATATTTGAGATCTGGCTATTGTTACATTTAATATTTGTTTGTAATAGGAGCTGACTTGGCTTAGGAGTTAATTATTTCTTCCAACCAACTTGTGGTTGAAGATTAGTATTTAAGGAGTGTTTGGGTAGTTTTTAGGTAGAGAGATCCTGAAAAGATAGAACTGTAGATCTAGATACTGCGAGATCTTGAAGATCAGATTATTATCTGATAGTTTATAATAGCAAAGATAGTGGTTTTCATGCTTGAAGACAAGGAGATTGCTTGGTGTCTTGCGAGCTCAAGTTCAGATCTGCCTTAGGGTTTCTATCAGTTGTTGATTATTTTAGATCTGGACTAGCTGAGAGATTTTAGAAATACTTGATTATATTTGGCCCTAACCCAGAAGGCCTTACAACTGGGAATGTTAATGAAAATTCAGTTCAAAACATTATCTTGTTGTGTTATTCCACATTGTGGTATTTGGTTTCTTGTTTGGACTGTCCTTAATTGGATCCTCCTTACTTGTCCTATGTCAAGTGGTATCAGAGCTTAAAGATCTTGAGTGTGTAAACCGATCTCCAAGTTGAGGCTATTTGTACCAAGACCTTGTTAGTGACTTATTGCTTTGGATTTTCAAAAATCTTGAAGGATGCCTCGGAGAAGATTGGACCCTAGAGCGATTTCAAATCTCTGTGATGTTGTGGAATCAAAGATTACAGAGAAAGTTAAAGTTGATTTTAGATCTGAGATGGAATTGATGAAGAATGACATGATCGTTGAGGTCATGAGAGCTATTGTTGGTATGCCAAGGAATCTTGGTACTGATGATGATTATATTGAAGCTGCTGAAGACTTTGAAGCTATTGGATCTAGTAGTGATGACCGGAGAGATAGATCTGGTGAAGATAGAACTGGTCAGTTGCATAGATTTGGAGCTCGATTAAGTACTAGTTGTAAAGGATAAAATATGGATGGGGTCCTAGAATAATGGTTTGCACATAAAAGAGACCCCAAAATCAATATTTTACACTTACATTTGAATTGTATTGATATGGAAAGTAAATGTAAGTGACCAATGTTGAAATGAAGAGATAAAAGTACTTACCTCTGAAAAAGAACCTGCTAAAAATGCTATCAAACAGTCTCAGAAACTATTGATTTTTGTTATCTTGAATTGAAACTGCGAGATCTACAAAACCCAGAAATATTTTCCAATTCTAAGGCACGTCGTCTTTGACCCTCATTCAAAGTCTACATTTTTATTCTAAAGGTCGACTTTGACTTTGTTCACAGATCTCAAAAGTTTACTGAAAGGGGTATCCAAATCTAAGGTCAGATTTGAAGTTCCGCACCTGTACCTACAAGAAAAATGGTTTTGTTTATTTGTTTGGGGGGGGGGGGGCGGTTTGCCTTGGTCAAACCCCAGTTTGGAATCAACCTTAATATTGAAATTGAAATTGAGAATGCTAGCAAGTAGTAGAAATAGATCTAACGATGAAGCTATGCAATTCGATAGATATGCAATTGTATTTGAAATGTAATCAAGTATTTTAATATGAAAGCTTGGAATCAACACTAACAAATGTGAATCAAAACCTCCATGCTTGTATGCTTGGAATCCACCTTGAGGGAAGAATGAATGGATCTTGAAGATGAATTGAAGTATTTTGAAGGTAGATCACACCACCATGATGGTTAGATCTAGGGTTTGAATGACGAATCTTGCATGCTTGAACCAAATCCCTTCAAAGGCTTGAATGCTCAAGGATCCTTGATCTTCAATGGAGAACTTGAATGGAGAAGAGGACTTGAATGGAATGCTTGCTTGATCACCAATGTCTTCTTGAGAATGCTTGATCTTGCTTGAGAGCTTGAGAGATGAGATATGAAAACTTGATTGAGAAAATGAGAGGGGAAGGCTTCCTTTTATAGTGATCTAGGGCACAATCCTCTAGAGGGGCCACCTTGGGGAATTAAATTCCAATCAGGCCTCAACCCATTAGGAATGGACCTAAATTAAATATAATTTAAGAGTTTACCATTTCAGAGACCAAAACAGCCGACCCATAAAACACACTCAAATCTCATAAGGAAGCGTGTGAATCTCTGAAAAATTACTCCTTTGAAGATGACATGTGACATCGTCAGATGATGATGTACCACAAACCCGCCATTACATTCCCATCATCCTCTGTCTTCTTTTCACGAACATTAAGCGAGGCAACGATGAAAATGTCGCGTCAATCATATGACAATAATTGACAAAGCTAATAATCGACAAAGTGGCCAGCACAATAGCATAATGATCTATAAATTTCCAAAGAATTACATTAGAGTATCAAATATTATTTTTTTGGTATTTAATTTTTTCTAAAATCCTCTAGAAATGCCATATGTGATAGGAAATTTCTATACATGAAAAGCATGCATATTAATTCTATTAAATCCTAACATATACATACATACATACATATAAAATATGGGGGATGAACATGTGAGTATATATGTGCCTAGGATAAGTAAATTGTGAAAGAATGTCCCTAAATTTTTGCAAGAGTCTATCATTTATCAATAAATACATAGATCTTAAAAATAGGATAAAAATGAAACAAGAAACATCATGGATATCAATTTTTCATTAAGACGTTAATTTAAATAATTATATCATTAATTTGAATTAGTAAATTTTTATTATATATATTATATTTATATTTAATTTCCAAAATAAATGATGGTGAGGGAATAAGTTATTTATGCACTAGCATTGTTGATATCAATATAGAGATAACTTATCTTTACCTTATCTATTCTTATTTTAATAGACAATTTTTCTCCTCTTCTAAAACTATTAATAGCTATGTTTTTGGTAAAAGTAAAAAATAGGGAGCTAAACATGGGGAAAAATGTGGAAAGAAAATTTTCAATAAAACTAAAAAATGCTAAGGGGAGATTCATATGTGTAATTAAGTATTTACCTTGATGGTCATAACCAAAGTTGCATTAAACGTATCCATATAAATGTAGCTTCTTCTAATGTTATTTTTTTTCTATCCAATATTTATGTGATTATAGATTCTATTATTGGTCGTGAATTATTATCATTTATGGATAGATGGTCCGACTACAATCAAAACATGATATAAATCTATATGAACAACACAAAATGGCACAACCATAGAGTATGTTGTGTTATGTTGTCACATAATTTTCTTTGAAAAAATTAGGATTTTACTATGAAAGGACCATGAGATTTATATTTCATAGTTTCATTCCAAAGGCATTTGAGAATTGTGTGGGTGATCACTAGTAAAATCAAAAAAAAAAAAATAGATTACCTTCAAGACTTTAGGAGTTTATTTGAACTATCAAATATAAAGTACTATTAAAATCCAATAATTAGTATTTCCCCTCCAAATAATTTTTCGCTCTTTTTTATCCTAATAGTAAAGAGATGATCTAGGAGACATGACTCATTGACTAGTTAGCTGATAAGACTAGCCATTAACAAAAGTATTAATAAAAGGTGTCAAGTTTGAATAGAACAAAGAGTACAAAAAGGTAATTTATTGAAATGAAATGGTGCTTGATGAACCATTTAGTCTTCATGGTCGTAATCCATAAAAAACCTTCTCTTCTATATGTATCAAACACCAAGTGTGCTATTAAAATGTCTAGTACTTGTAAATGACAAAATAAATAAGGAACATATAATGTACTACATTTATTATATCTTATTGGTTGTGAGAATGATCGATTCGTACAAAAACATTATGCTTTCTTTCTTGTCTTCTCATCCCAAAAAATATATTATATACACGATTGACAATGAGATACATATAATACAAAAAAACAATTTTAAACATAGATTATTACAAAACAATATCATTACAAAAACATAGATTACTTTAAACATAGATTATTACAAAAAATATATTATATACACGATTGACAATGAGATACATATAATTAAAAAAAACAATTTTAAACATAGATTATTAAAAAAATATGTATCGTTTAAATTCAACCTTTTCGTCATTTTCAAATGTTAGATAATGGTTGAAAAGGAACTACACATACAATGGTATTAGAGGATTTCATTGACTGCAAAGTTGCCGTATTCTTCAGAACATTTCAAATTCGAATTTATTGTTGAAAATGAACTTCACGTTGAATGGTAGACAAGTTGTCTTATTCCTCTTAGCTTTCAATGGAGGGAAGCGTTTAATGACAAATGACTACGTGTATTCCCCACCTTTTTCTACAGGTGGAATGGTCGCTGACCATGTGTATTCCTGTCCCTTTTATATAGAGTTTTATTCAGTCTTGAATATGCAAGGGTTGGAAGGAAAGCGTTGTAATCTAAACTTTTACAAGAGTATTTTGAATAATTTTATTTTAGAATATTTTGTTTATGAAAAATTAATCATTACTTTTTCCTAACATTAAAAAACTATATTTTTGTTTTTTGATAATTTAATATTTTAAATATAATATAAAATTAATATTTTAACACAAGATTAGAATAACTTTTATCTTTGAAGAGTAATATAAAACTTAAAATAATTTATAAATATTACATAAGACAATCATGAATCTAGAATTGGAGAGATAATGACTTATTAACATAAACGATGAGAATGAAATAAAAAAACATATGTTGTCAATTGAATCATTTTTTAGTTTATTTTTATTAATTAATCTTATATTTACCTTCTTATCTAAAACATAAAGAAAATTTATAGAATATGTTGGAAATATATGTTTGATATTTGTCTAGTTGTCATTGATGTCAAGCATTGTGGTCCAAGGCTATTTGGTGAAGATATGTTCAAATATATCTAGTGGTCAGGAAGAAGGAAGTTGGTATGAAAGAGGGTTGTGTGTTGAACATAATTGGACTATGAAACAACATAATTGTGCTACAGAACAATATAAGACACGTATGCATTATAATTAATCTTATACCTACCTCCTTATCTAAAAGATAAAGAAAATTTATAGAATAAATATAGTTGAAACTGTCTATCTATAATGATGGATAGTGCCATCATGTTCAAGGGACTACTAATAGCAGTTAGTTTGAGCCTTGTGATATTAGAATTTGATTTCGAAACCACATTAATTGCAAGGGAAGAATGAAGGAGGATTGCTTAATTCAAAATATCTAGGTCACTCTATAATAACCATGATCAGTTTGACATCAAAATTAAATATGTGGATGGGATTTTAGACATTTTACATACATATGAAAGAAAATGTGATATGGGAATTATGTGCGAGAGGGGATCAATAACAAACATAGGGAAAGATGAAGCTACCATCTTCTCCAACATGTGTAACGTTGTTGGTATGTTGTAAGGAAGGGATAATATCAAAGAAGACAAGGAATTATTTGATAGGAAGAATTAAGGAAAATTTGTGTAAGATGAAGTTAAAGGGTTGGATGTTGATTCCATTTTATTTTTCATGGTGGAAGAGATTGGGGAAATTTAATTATAATTTAGAATAATTTATTAAAATTATGGAAGTGTGAATACAGAATGAAGTAGTTTTAGAAAGAATGTGTCATTAATATATAAGTAGGTTATTTTAACTAATAGCATTGTAGTCATTTTTGTTTAAGGCATATACTTATCAAGAAATTTCAAATTAAATTTAGTATAATTTTCTTTATGTATTTATATTATCATTTGTAAAATAGTCTTAGACAAATTTACAAAATATTCTGGCAAATCTAATAGAAAGAAGTATAATATTTTAAATGAATTCAACTTTATAACAATGACATAACTTTTTACTAAAATGTGCCGATTTTGTTTTTATCTTTCTTTTAAATTATTAAGTTTTAATTCATGTGTATCCTCAAGTACTGATACCCATATAGAGTAGTAAGTAGTCCAATTTGGGACAACATCTAACCATATGAGTTAGGAATTTATTTATTCATAATAAGCATTCACTCAATTGAGATAGGTATCTATCACCATTTAGCCATGAGATAGGTATATGCCTTGACTAGAGTTTTATGAGTCATTATGACCATTTGAGTATTGAGTTGCCTCCCTAAAGACTACACTACCTATTGTGATTTCATTTAGATCATCGTCCTTGAAGGTATGAAACTTAAATTGAAACTTGAAATATGCCTCAAGATTTATATTATGGCCTTGGAAAGCCCAGTGATCCTTCTAGGATCCTTTTAAGTATAACTCAATAATATATTTTATCTTAACATATTTGAGATTTTCAATCTCAATCTCCCTCACTCAAATATTCATCTTGATTTATTAACCTTTATTAACAAATTGCCTTCTGAAGTTCACATCCTTGATTGCCTATATACTAGGGACACACTTCATCCCTAGATTGCCTACATTCACTACTTCTAAATGGGATCCATGCATATTTCATTAGTTTTTTTGACTAATTTTTATGTAATCATTATAATATAGTGGTTACATATCTCTTCGTAGGTTGATTGCCACAAATAGATTCTTTATTTATTTTTCTTTATTAGAGTAAACAATTTTTTAAGAGGCCCCAAAACTCTTTACAAAATATTTTGATAGGGATTGGGAGCCACAAGAAAATGAAAATCACAAGAGAAAGATCACATGCAAATAGAGCTTATAAATAACATAAAATCAACGGCCTTAAAGGAAGAAGACAAACAATTTTTGAGTCGCAACAAACAATAGCCCAAAATATCTCAACTTAAGACATAGGATTTTTAAAGGTTCTCTTATCCTCAAACATGATCCAAGCATTTTTCTAAGCTCCCTCAACCTAATCAATGGGTTTTGACGGGGCTAGCATAACCTTAGATTTCATAAGAAAAAGGATTAAATAACTTACACTAATTGAGAAAAATTGGACCTCCCAAATAATGAAGAGGAACCAAGGGTTTTGAAAGGATCCCCAAGCCTTCATGTTGGGTTTCAAAATTTCTCCAAAACCAATTTTTAATCATCAACAAACTTTCTCCACTAGAAAATCCAAGACTTTCCTAAAAAAAACCTCTCTAGCTCAATGGGAGAGAAACCCACCTCAATAGGAATAAAAGAGAAAGAGACAACCAGGAAGAAGAAACACTCAATCTAATCCCATGTTCAAGAATCCAGAGATAGTAGAAAACCTCATAAAAAAACTTCCATCCTCTCCCACCAAGAAAATTTTCACCTGCATAGAAGATGCCCCCACCTCAATACGAACAAAAATAGAGGGAGAACTGAGAAAATAGAACCACACCAAGTTCATAGCCACAAGAAACACCCCCACCTCTATAGGAGAGGAATCCACCCCCATAGGAGTCACACAAGTAAGGAAAGAGGGACAACCAACAAAAGCCTTTTTAAATGAGACTAGATAACCCCATGCTTTAGCAAGGTTAAGAAAAAATCCAACGCCATTAAGAAAAATCTCCACAAATATAACATTAAAACTATAAGAGTAGCACAAAGAAATCTAAAAGATAGGGCCTATAAATAAACTCCCTATCCAAGCCAACTAAAACACCTACAAATAGATAAAACATGACCAAAAAGACCAAAAAAGTCCAAAGAACCTTCAAGAAAAATAAATATTAAAGCACATAATTGAATGACATCTAAGGAGTACAAGTGGAAATAACTACCTCTAGGCTCAAAGATAACAACCACGCATCAAAAAAAGATCCTCCCAATACCACCACTCCTCCACCCTGTACAAGGCTCGGGCAAAACCAAAACCACATAACCTAGGAAGGGAATGGGTCTTCTATGAGTAGAGGCTTCAACCACAATAGAAACATGAAATATTTTCTATTCTATATAGAAACAAAAGGACTACAATCCCAGTAGGAAATCTCAACCCAAACCACCACCCCTAAGAAAATACATCCAAATAAGATGAACTTGTGATTCCTAAGTATAATTGAAACCTCTGCAAAGATGGCACATGAAAAATCAATAACTAGACAAACAGCCACATGAAACGCACAAGCATATCCCATAGATGATGCACACATGAAAAAAGAGGCCACTAAAACCAAACATTCCTATAATAGATATATCATCTTAAAATGGAAGCAGTTTTATGATAAGAGCATTTAGCCCTCCGAATAAGTGGTCTGGGGTCATGTTAAGCGCCTTGATCGGGTCTTTGCATGTTTTTGCCTTTCTCCCCGCTTTCCACTTCTTTTCTGCTTCGTTATAGGTGAAATTAGGGGTAGGATCTCGAGGATTCTCCTTAATTTCCCTCTTCCATGGCTCTATTTTCTAGGTAGGACTTAGAAAATAGGTCTTCCTGGCCTTCATCATAGTAATCATAGGATTTTATGCCTATCCCTGGCATTCTATCCCATTCTGGTATCATTTCTAGGTCTTTGAGCATCCCTGGGATCTCCTGTCCTGATTCTGACTAGATCTGGGCCCAGGGTCAAATTCAAGGTTGATCCTGACTAGGTTAGGATTGAGCTGGAACCTGACTAGGTCAGGATCAAGCTCGAACCTGACTAGTTCAGTCCCAACCTCGATTATGTGAAAGCAAATGTGATATGGGAATTATGTGCGAGAGGGGACCAATAACAAACATAGGGAAAGATGAAGCTACCATCCTCTCCAACATGTGTAATGTTGTTGGTATGTTGTAAGGAAGGGATAATATCAAAGAAGACATAAGGAATTATTTGATAGGAAGAATTAAGGAAAATTTGTGTAAGATAAAGTAAAGGGTTGGATGTTGATTCCATTTTATTTTTCATGGTGGAAGAGATTGGAGAAAGTTAATTATAATTTAGAATAATTTATTAAAATTATGCAAGTGTAAATACAGAATGAAGTAGTTTTAGAAAGAATGTGTCATTAATATATAAATTGGTTATTTTAAGTAATAGGATTGTAGTCATTTTCGTTTAAGGCATAGATTTATCAAGAAATGTCAAATTAAATTTAGTATAATTTTCTTTATGTATTTATACTATCATTTGTAAAATAGTCTTAGACAAATTTACAAAATATTCCATAAAATCTAATAGAAAGAAGTATAATATTTTAAATGATTTCAATTTTATAATAATGGCATAACTTTTTACTAAAATATCACTATTTTGTTTTTATCTTTCTTTTAAATTATTAAGTTTTAATTCATACATATCCTTAAGTACTCATATCCACATAGAGTAGTAAGTAGTCTAATTTGGGACAACATCTAGCTATATGAGTTAGGAATTCATTTATTCATAATAAGCATTCACTCAATTGAGATAGATATATATCACCATTTAGGCATGAGATAAGTATATGCCTTGGCTAGATTTTTATGAGTCATTATGACCATTTGAGTATTATTTTGCATCCCTAAGGACTGCACTTCCTATTGAGATTTCATTTAGATCATTGTCCTCAAAGGTATGAAACTTAAATTGAAACTTGAAATATGCCTCAAGATTCAGATTATGGCCTTGGAAAGACAAGTGATCCTTCTAGGATCCTTTTGAGTATAACTCAATAGTATATTTTATCTTAACATATTGGAGATTTTCAATCTCAATCCCCCTCACTCAACAATTCATCTTGATTTATTAATCTTTATTAACAAATTGCCTTCTGAAGTTCACATCCTTAATTGCCTACATACTAGGGACACACTTCATCTCTAGATTGCCTACATTCACTACTTCTAGATGGGATCCATGGCTATTGCATTAGTTTTTCTAAATATTTTTTATGTAATTGTTTTAATATAGTGGTTGCATACCCCTTCATAGGTCGATTGCCACAGATACATTCTTTATTTAATTTTCATTATTAGAGTAAAACAATTTTCGAAGATGCCCCAAAACTCTTTACAAAATATTTTGATAGGGATCTAGAACCACAAGAAAATGAAAATTGCAAGAGAAATATCACGTGCAAATAGAGCTGATAAATAACATAAAATCAATAGCCTTAAAGGAAGAAGACAAACAAAGATTGAGTTGCAACAAATAATAGGCCAGAATATCTCAACTTAAGACAAGATTTTTAAAGATTCTCTTATCCGCAAACATGATCCAAGAATTTTTCTAGGCTCCCTCAACCTAATTAATGGGTTGTGACAGAGCTAGCATAGCCTTAGATTTCTTAAGAAAAGGGATAAAATAACTTACACTAATTGATAAAAATTAGACCCCCAAAATAATGAAGAGGAACCAAGGGTTTTGAAAGGTTCCCCAAGCCTTCACATTGGGTTTCAAAATTTATCCAAAACTAGTTTTTAATCATGAACAAACTTTCTCCACTAGAAAATCCAAGACTTTCCTAAAAAGAACCTCTCCACCTCAATAGGAGAGAAACCCACCTCAATAGGAATAAAAGAGAAAGAGACAACTGGGAAGAAGAAACGCTTAATCCAATCCCATGTTTAATAATCTAGAGATAAGAGAAAACCTCACAAAACAACGTCCATCTTCTCCCACCAAGAAAATTTGATAGGGAGACGGGATGAACTAATCACTAGTTCATGCTTCTAGTCTTCTACTGAGACTTAAGGTGTCTTCCAAGACCACCAACTGGATTTATAGGACCTCCTCTATGCTTGAGATCCCCTAATCCCAAACCCCACTCTTCTATCTTGAGAAAAACCTTTCTTTTGTCAACTTCTAGGTTCTCAACCTTGATGAAGAACACTCAAGGCTCCTTAGTTCTTCTAGGGTCTTTCTTTTCAAATCTCTACACACTTCTTGTAGGGTCATGGAGATGCTTCAAGACCTCTCAACACACTCCTTTCAATGCTTAAGACAACCCAAAGCATTGATCTTTCTTACCGATTCCACACTTTTTCACCAAAATAGGGCTACTAGAAAAGTGCCCCAATTAGCCCTCCTACTCCGAGAAATCAGGGTATAACTCTAATTTCTTCCATTAAAAATCACAAACTTCCTTTAGATACTTCTAATCATTCAACAAGATCTCAATGATTTTCTAGGTTTTGGGTCTCCGAATGGTCATACTGTACCTCTACACAATTTGAGGGTTTTTGAGGGTTTCTAGGCCTTTCCTAGGCCTGTCTGCTTCTCAACTTAGTTTGATTCCTTCTGAGATTGATATGAACTTCTCCTTCATTCCAAGGGATCTTTATTCATCCCTCTAACTACTCCATTCTTGCTTTCATCTTTATCTTCACAACACTGCATTCTATAATCTCTACAACTTTACTCTTCCCTAACCGGGCATGCACTGGCTCGCCTAGGGCAAGAGCTTAAAAATGCTTCCATGGATTTTGAGGGCCCTTCCTCCTGCAAGAAAAAATTACATAGAGTACACTCACTATCCCCAAGAGGTCATACTATTCTATGGTGGGATAGTGAGTTACATGACTCTCAATACCAACTACTTGGTTCAGGATAGTGAGCTGGCAAAACTAAAGTATTTACAAACTTGGAAAGAAAAACTCACACACACCTAAACTAGTGAATCAAAACTATTCTAAACAAGCCAAAATACAATGCCAAAGTGTTACAGTAATAATTTTAGCACACAAAAGCTTCCATTAATTCATTGTTGTTCTTCTTCACATACAGACTAGCTTCATGAGCACATTGTCCGTACAGAATTCATGCACTTATGGAAATATTAGGGTTTTCCAAGTTTAAATATGGTCTCCTAGGTCTTTGGTTACATCATTTATGGTTCCTATCAGGCTAAGAGTCAAATCCACCATTATAGGAGGTGGTAGCAGAATGTTGTCGAGCAACATTTACAAAAATGCAAAGTTGCACTTTGCAACTTTTACAACTTTCCCAATTTTTGCCAATTAAGCCAACTCTAGGCTTCTTAAGACTTATGACTCTTCTTAGTTGTATCCTAGGTGTTGGATGCTTGATTCCAACTTAAAATGACTTCAAATGTCTTAAAATGTACCTCTGACCTGGTCTAATAGGACTTCACCATAAGAGGTACCTAATTATCCTCAAAGGCCAAAACAAGGAACTTCTAAGACCTTTAGAGCCCTAATTAACATCAAGCCATTACATAAGATGGTCATCAAACCCTTATTGTATTTAAAAGGCTCTCTTGGAGAAAGAAACAACAAAATTCTATTGGTGAGGGCCCTAGGTTGTTCAAGTGCCCCTGCACCATACTCCCCACCTGAAAAGCTATGTCCCCTCTGGAGACAAGAAGTGAAGATCTATTCCCTAAAGTTTGAACTAATTCTTAGGGATCCAAGTAGCCTCTGATTCTAGTTTATCCTACCACTTGATTAGATGTTCCTTATAAGTATCATGTCTGGTCTTGGTGTGTACCCTGGAGTCTAATATCTTCTCTACTTATAGTTTGGGTTTAGGAGGCAGAGCTACTGCTTGGACTTCTTTCTTAGCTTCCTCCACATCTGGATCCATCTCAGTAAGGGGTCCCCTATACTTGACCAAGTTTGCAACATTGAATATGGGAGAGATAGCTAGGTCATCAGGTAGCTCAACTTTGTAAGCATTCTATCCATACTTGGCCAATATAGGACATGGACCAATTCTCCTCATCTGAAGCTTGGTGGGAACTCCTTTTTCCATCCTTGCTTTGTTTAGGTGGACCATGACCAAGTCCCCTACTCCAAACTATACTTCCCTTCTTTTAAGATCAACTTTATCCTTCAACTTCTTAGTGTTTTTCAGTGAGGGCCTATTTTACTTGGTCATGCACCTCTTTCATAGACTGACTAAAATCTTCAGCATATCCAATGTTAGGAACCTAATTTCCCAAATTCCTCAATTCACACACACCCCTAGGATGTATCCCATAAGACAATTTCAAAGGGACTCTTGCCAATAGTTCTATTAATGTTGTCATTGTAGGTTAAATCTTCTTGGTGGATGACTAAGTCCCATGTCAAACCATATTCCTTGGTTAAGCATCTCAAAAAATGACCAAGTGTCCTATTGACCACCTCAGTTTGACCATCAGTTTGAGGATGGTAAGCTGAACTAAATGCTATATTGGTACCTATTCTTTTCCATAAGGACCTCCAAAGGTGTCCCATAAATTTTCTATCCCTATCAGATACAATGCTACTTGGCAAGCCATGAATCCTCACAACCTCTTTGAAAAACAAATAAGCAATATGACTTGCATCATGAGTGACTTTACATGGGATAAAATGACTCATTTTATTGAATCTATCTACTACTACATAGATGCTATCAAATAAACTCTTTGTTCTGGGTAATCCAACCACAAAATCCATACTTACACATTCCCATGGTCTGCTTGGTATTGGGAGAGGCTGATAAAGTCATGCATTTATAGAAGTGCCCTTTGCTCTTTGACATATGATGCATTGTTCTACATAGGTTTTGACATCTCTCTACATTTTAGGCCAATAGTAGTATCTTTGGACCAATTCCAAGGTCTTGTTTAAGCCAAAATGGCCACTCAAACTCCCATTGTGTTTTTCTTGAATGAGGTTCTCCCTCATGGACCCTCTTGGAACACACAACTGCCCTCCTTTAAAGAGTAGTCCATTCTACAATGTATAATCAGCAAACTCACCATGAAAATGATTTAAATGATCTTGGCACACCTTGTATGCTGCTGCAAAATCTTCATTTGTTTGGTACAGCTCCTTGAAGTTATCCACTCCTATGCTTTGCATTTGGATTTCTTGAACAGTGAGTAGTCTTCTACTCAAGGCATCTGCTACTTTATTGAGCTGTCCTTTTTTGTGTTTTATGGTGAAAGTATATGACTGCAAGTACTCCACCCACTTGACATGTCTATGACTCAACTTGTCTTGGGAGTTGAGAAAACTCAAAGCTTGATTATCAGTGAACACTACAAATTCCTTGGGTAAAAGATAATGCCTCCATTTTCTAAGGGATTGAACAAGTGCATATAGTTCTAAATCATAGGAAGAGTACTTTTTTTTTGCTTCATTTAGCTTCTCACTAAAGAAAGCTACTAGTCTATTGCTTTGGCTTAGAACCCCTCCTACTGCTATGTTACTAGCATCACACTCTATGAAAAAGGGTTCATCAAAAGTTGGTAACATTAGGATAGGCTTAGTGGCTACCTCTTTCTTCAATGTTTCAAATCCCTTATTTGTTGTAGTTGTCCACACAAAAAAAAATTTCAATCCACCCTTGATGGTATCCATCATGGGAGCACATATCCTACTGAATTTCCTGATGAAATTCCTATAGTATTGAGCTAGGCCATGGAAAATCCTCACTTCACTGGCATTCTTAGGAGTTGGCCAACTTAATATGGCTGCAACCTTAGCTTCATCCATCTTTAGATCTCCTTGAGATAGAACAAAGCCTAAATAGACTATTTCCCGCTTCATAAAATCAGACTTATCTAGATTGATGGTTAAGTGTTCCTCTTTCAACTTGGATAACACAATCTTGAAATGCATTAAGTGTTCCTCTTTAGTCATACTAAAAATTAAAATGTCATCTAAATAGACTACCACAAACTTACATGTGAAGTCTTTCAACACCTCATTCATGAGCCTCATGAATGTGCTTGGGGCATTGGAGAGGCCAAATGGCATAACTAGCCATTCATAGAGTCCTTCAGTGGTTTTGAAAGTTGTCTTCCACTCATCTCCCTCATTTATCCTTATTTTATGATAACCACTTTTAAGGTCTATCTTTGTATAGTACCTAGCCCCTCCTAGGCAATCCATTAGGTCTTCAATCCTAGGTATGGGAAACCTATACCGGATTGTAATGTTATTAATGGCTATAGAGTCTGTACACAATCTCCATGTTCCTCCTTTATTGGGTGCTAAAATAGTAGGCACAACACATGGGCTAATGCTCTTTCTTATCAACCCTTGTTCCATCAATTCTTGCACTTGTTTTGCAACTTCCCTATTATGTTCAGGAGTTAGCTTGTAAGGTGCTTTGTTTGGCAATGATGCCCTTGGAATCAAATCTATTTGGTGGTGGATTTCTCTCTTCGGTAGTAGGGTTGTAGGTGCTCCATCTGATATGATACCCTTGAAATCCTTCAAAATCTACTACACTTCATGAGGTATGTCTACCTTCTTAGTCTTTGTTTCCTCCTTGGGTTTTACTACAATGGCATATCCCACTCCTTCTTTTTCAAGATTCTTCATGAACTCTTTCCCTTTTAACATCAGCACATTAGGTCCACTTCCTTGGCTATCTGATTCAAGTAGTGACTGAATTTTATAACTCGCTCCATCCTTTATAAAGGTGTATGAATTGAGCTCACCATTGTGCATGGCCTTTCTATCAAACTGCCATGGCCTACCTAGTAATAGGTGATAGGCATCCATTGGAAAAACATCTCATAAAAGCTTGTCTTTATACCCTCCTATGGTGAACTCAATCCATGCTTGCTTATTCACCAAGACATGATGTCCTTTGTTCAACCAAGTGACTTTGTAAGGGTGCTATGAGGTATTTTGGGAATCTTAAGTTTAGTTATGGCCTCTTTTGATATAATGTTATCAATAGACCCTGAGTCTATGATAACCTTGCAAAATTTTCCCATAATTTTACACCTTACCTTGAAGAGTGACCTCCTTTGTTTGGGCTCCTCCTTGACTGGTTCCCTAATTAGGATCCTCTTTACCATCAAATTCTCACCACTCTCTGAATCCAATTGGATATCAAGAGACTTCACACTTGAAGTATCTTCATGCACATAGGCCACTTTCTTTTCACTTTGTGATGTTAATCCCTTTTCAGGACACCTATAGGCTGGATGCCCCAATTGCTGACAGTGGTAAGACTTCATAGTAGCAAAATAAGATGGTCCCCTTCCTCCTGGTGACCTACCTCTTCCTCCAAATCCTCTACCTCTTCTTGAACCACCTCTTTGACTAGTCTCTCCACTTTGTTCAGTCAACTTGGACTCACCTTGGGGTTTGTTGTCATTTCTTCTACCTCCATAGCTTCCCCTATCTCCTCTGCCATCTCTACCTCTTCCTCTACTTTTTGAGGTCTAGTCCTACTTCCTCTTTCCTTTCTCTTCCACCTTTAGAGCTATTTGGTAGCATTGATGGACTATTTTAGCAGTGACAAGACTCATGTCTTCTTGGATGGACCACTTAAGACCATTCAAGTACCTTTCCAACCTAATACTTTCATCTTCCACCACCTTGGACCTTAGGCATAGTTTTTGAAATTCTTCAGTGTAGGAGTGTACATCCATCTCCTTTTGTCTAAGATTCTACCTTCTCTGATGCAACTGTATCTCATAGTCATTAGGAATATAAGCTTGCTTGATTTTAGCCACCACTCCTTTCCAAGTGACTATGGGGCTCTTTCCTTCCTTCTCTCTTTCAATTTGGACAAACTTCCACTAGGTTAAGGCAGAGCCTCTTAACCTTGACTTTTCTACCTTTATCTTTTGAGCGTCAAGACACCATCACATTCAAAATGGTTCTCCATTCCTTCAATCCAATCCATGATGAGATCTGGATCCATCTTGCCACTAAACAAAGGAATGCCTTCCAAAGATTTTCTATTTATTGCCTTTAGTGCCTTTAAGAAAGGCTCCTCTGGTATAACAAGGTCTGGTGTTGGAGCTTCTTCCTCCAACTCAATCTCCTTTTCTTTGGCTTCTTGCTTTTCCTTTTGTTCCATCTTGTCCTTGATTCTATCTACCTTGTCTTGGACATCACTCAACAATTGTTCAATTTGTGCTAACCTTTGCCTCAACAACTTGTTATCCTCCTCTTACTCTTCAACTTTCTTGGCCAATTTTGCATTGGTCACCATTGTGCTTGATCCACTAGATTTAGTAGTTGAAATCATTCACCTTTCTCTTCAATTGCTATTCCCACACCTTTAATAGGCTCTGATACCACTTGATAGGGAGAGGGGATGAACTAATCACTAGTTCATGCTTCTAGTCTTCTACTAAGACTTAAGGTGTCTTCCAAGACCACCAACTGGATCTATAGGACCTCCTCTATATTCTTGAGATCTCCTAACCCCAAACCCCACTCTTCTATCTTGAGAAAAACCTTTCTTTTGTCAACTTCTAGGTTCTCAACCTTGATGAAGAACACTCAAGGCTCCTTAGTTCTTCTAGGGTCTTTATTTTCAAATCTCTACACACTTCTTGTAAGGTCATGGAGATTCTTCAAGACCTCTCAACACACTCCTTTCAATGCTTAAGACAACCCAAAGCATTGATCTTTCTTACCGATTCCACACTTTTTCACCAAAATAGGGCTACTAGAAAAGTGCCCCAATTAGCCCTCCTACTCCGAGAAATCAAGGTATAACTCTAATTTCCTCCATTAACCATCAAAAACTTCCTTCAGATACTTCTAATCATTCAACAAGATCTCAATGATTTTCTAGGTTTTGGGTCTCCAAATGGTCGTACTGTACCTCTACATAATATGAGGGTTTTTGAAGGTTTCTAGGCCTTTCCTAGGCCTGTCTGCTTCTCAACTTAGTTTGATTCCTTCTGAGATTGATATAAACTTCTCCTTCATGCCAAGGGATCTTAATTCATCCCTCTAACTACTCCATTCTTTCTTTCATATTTATCTTCACAACAGTGCATTCTATAATCTCTACAACTTTACTCTTCCCTAATCGGGCATGCACTAGCTCGCCTAGGGCAAGAGCTTAAAAATGCTTCCATGGATTTTGAGGGCCCTTCCTCCTACAAGAAAAAATTACATAGAGTACACTCACTATCCCCAAGATTTTTTACTATTCTACGATGGGATAGTGAGTTACATGACTCAATACCAACTACCTAGTTCAGGACAGTGAGCTGGTAAAACTAAAATATTTACAAACTTGGAAAGAAAAACTCACACACACCTAAAATAGTGAATCAAAACTATTCTAAACAAGCCAAAATACAATTCCAAAGTGTTACAGTAATAATTTTAGCACACAAAAGATTCCATTAATTCATTGTTGTTCTTCTTCACATATAGACTAGCTTCATGAGCACACTATCCATATAGAATTCATGCACTTATGGCAATATTAGGGTTTACCAAGTTAAAATATGGTCTCCTAGGTCTTTGGTTACATCATTTAGGGTTCCTATCGGGCTAAGAGTCAAACCCACCATTATGGGAGGTGGTAGTAGAATGTTGTTGAGCAATGTAATGCCCCGCCAGGCAACCCAAGAGGACAAGACATAAAACCTCTATAAAATGCAAGTAGTGAATTTTTATTTTATTTTATTTATTTATTTTAACTAGAATAATATTCATCATTACACTTCATATTTCTAAAAGAAGAAATAATTTTCTACTACTTGAATGTAAGATTTATACAACTTAAGTCCTCCCGGGTTCCCTAACGTCGCTACTAAAGCAACATCATATAAACCATTTACATGCATAAGATATTCACGGAATCATGAGCTTAAAAGATCTACATTCATTTTAATGCACCAAGTTAAATGTCCCTAACTTATTTCTTTTATTAAACATAGGTTAATCATCCAACATCATTATTCCTTTTATCAACTCATTCCATAAATTCATATTGATTTCATCTACATCTACTATCCTTTATATCACTTTTCTCTAATAATTTAGGTAAGAGATTAATATTCATTAAGGTAGGCATCATCCTAGGTACTTCATTAACATGAACCAAGTATTAACATTAAAATCAAATTACTATTTTATTGCATTGTTTCATAACCATTCATTATTAATAATTCCAATCACTAACCTATCATTTCTCAATAATTTTCTTGGATCCTTTCATCAAGAGAGAATACATTATTTTTTTGTGATACATCATTATATATAACTATATTTAAGATCATTTCCTTTACATATGGACAACATAAGAGGATCATAAACACTTTCTTTTAATGCTAGTAACATGTCCAATATTCCACATTCTTTTCCCTTTTTTTTACCTAGAACTACCCACTCCCTTATGCATTGCTTTGAATTGAGATTATATCAATACTACAAGACTCCTTTTAGGAGATTAAAATTACATGAATACAAATACATAAGTACATCTCATATTAAAATATCCAATAAGAAATCTTCAACTGCAGGTCTGGAATGGAATATGTGCTAGGATCATCCAAAGAATCACGATCAATACCTCGATATAAATATTAACCACCCAACCATGTGGAACCAATAGGCCCACTCCCCCGAGCTAGGAGATAGAACCAAAGGCCCATACAAGAGGTAACAACTAGGAAATTCCTAAGGTGGTGATAAAATTTCCCCAAAGTCACAACACAAAAGAAAAGACAAGAAGACCACAAGGACTACCAGAGGCATGATCAAATTTGGTAGAGACTCTAAGCTACAAGCTAGGTGAGTGTCATCGCATAGCCCTCACCCCTTGGGTTGTCCTGGTACTAGCCACTCTTGGCCCCGGCCCCCAAGTAGGCACATGCGGAACCGAATGCCTCTCGTACAGACAAGGTCATCCAGTCGTACCTACGCATAGGTACCTTCTCCCACTCCCATCCTTAGTCTTTACTAGCACTAAAGGCATGGGCGAGGCACAATTAATCTTGATTAGTGTGTAATTTCTCATTCCAATCCCATTCCCAATTCATTTATTTAGGTTATCACTTGATTAAATAACTCATAGTAGGTTATCCTGGTACTAGCCACTTAGGGCTCCGGCCCCTCACTATGAGCCACTCACCTAGTGTACTTAGGTTCCCTAACATACATATAAAAATCATAAGAACATAATAGATCCATCATCAAGAATTCATACCAATTCCATAACAACATTTGATTGAGTTTAGGAAAATATATGTTGTCCCTAATCCACTTGACAACCCTAAACCCAATATGGCATACAGAATGTTTCAAACATATAAGAAGATATCCAAGTGATATTATAAACATATTCAAAGTATAAATAGATCCAATTAACCAAAAAAACATTCTAATAGCCTCTGGTGACCATACGAAACCTTAAAACTTAATGATGTTCTTAAACTGAATTATTTCAAGCAACGATTAAATGCAAAAAAATAGTCATCATAGAACAGTCATCCATATCTTCCACAAAACAAATAATAAAGGAAATCGCTTCAGTGGAGATTTAGCTAACATAATTATGGACTCTCAATTTGATTTTTAGAAAGATCCAACGGTGGGAAAGAAAGTTATGACTTCTGGTTTAAAACAGAAAATTCTGGTTAGGGTTCAGACCTGCCTTCACTAAAACGGTTGTAATTTTCACAAAACATAATAAAAATTCTCCAAACCAATTGGAAATGAAAGATAAGACTTAATAGAATATTTTATATCAAATTTAGACTTTTATATAATCATATCAGCCTGTAGCATATGAATACATTTGACAGAAAATTCAGAATCGAGAATGGACAGGCATAGTCTGCCAAAACGTCAAAAATAAGGCATTAATTCGACCCTAAAAATAAAATCAGAGAGATACCCATTTGAGATCTGTGAATTTTACTTCCATAAAATCAATTTAGTAAAATCCTAGATGCAATTTAAATTATTATAATAATAGATCTCCAAAAACGGGTTGCTAAAAACCCTAGGAAAACACATGCCAATTCTTACAAACAAAAACTCAAAACTTTAAAATAACCATAGAAATTAAAAGTACAGATATAATAAATAATTATAATATATAAATAGATCCATAATCTATCAGAGACATAAAGTAACTAACATATTCAATCCATACCTCATGTCCTACGAAGGTTGAATCGAAGAAGGAAGGAAACAAAAGAGAAGACAAATCCAAACTTGAGATGCATCTTTCAAACCCTATCCACTTTCAGAAATCTCCATGAAAGAAAGAAATAATTCCACAGCAAAGAATCCCTCTCTCAACTATTGAAATTCTCACAAAAATGTCTCTCTCCCAAAAACAAAGATAACCAAAAATTCTTAAAGACATATGCTTACAAAATCTCCCTCACATCTCCAAGTTTTCTCTCCAAAATCACCATGAAAATTAAGGCCATCCTCTCCTCAATGCTTCAGCCCCAAAATCCCCCCCCTCTTCAAATGAGAAAGTAGTGCATATAAATAGATTTCCAAAGGTTGAGAGGAAACGTAACCAACTCCCAACTAACTCTTAAGTAAAGGGTATTATAAAATAACTTAATATCATACAACTATATTACTCAAATGTACAATAAAAGATTATTTGTATTCATTCATACACATATGTAATATTATCCTAACATATATGCATATGCCATCATTAATTACATCAATATCTATATATATAACCTATCCTCATTATTAATAATTAATAATTGAGAATAATATACCTCTCATTATTTAATATTTAATTATTAATAATATTATACTTTACATTAATCCCAAAATATACACCATCAACAATATCTACAATAATTAACATATAATCACATATAAATTATATATATATAAATACATATATGTGTGCACCCATATATATATTTCCATATATATATATATATATATATATATATATATATATATATATATATATATATATATATATATATATATATATATATTTATATAGATACATGCCAAATACCAAACACTATAATCTATAAGCTTATGAAGTAATAGATCACAATATTATTACCTATTTATAATTACTATAGGATATAATCACTGAGGTAGAATAAAATCACACACCCCAAAATAAACCTAATCATCCAAAGAGGCCTTACAAATCATCTATGAAACATATCGAGAAAACCATAAGATCAAACAAAGTCAACCAAAGTCAACAAGGAAAGTCAAGCCAAACTCCTGAAACACAACATAGAAAGATTAACTAAGAATCATACCAAGAAGGAGAAATAAATAAAATGAGTGAACAAATCATACAATCAAATGAATTCAAGTGGTCACAAGGCACTAACTACAACCATGCCCAACCGGGTGCGTTGGATCTGGATTTTTGACCCAAAGGTTGACTGACAAAGAAGGAACCCTAATATTTCCAAATTGGAATAATGACAAAGGAAGACTCATGTAGGGGCCTTAGTACTATCTCCATAACAACAACCATCGAGGATTTGAGGGCATGCTCAGACCTGTGAGGCCAAGTGAAGTCGATGTCCGGTACCTGCAAGCCTGCATCACAAAGAAGAAATACATATGCACAGATATACATATAAAATAAAACATTGCAGACAGATGACCAGGATCGATACATCGTGTGGACCTCAGCTATGTGAGTAACTACGACTTCGTCCTGAATCATGAAAACACATCATGTATATATATACACTCAAAGCATGTAGCATCATCATAATGAAGGTTAGAATCTCAAGCATTGTGTTAGTCTCTTATCAATACTAATAATAAATTAACATAATCAAATCATCAAGTGAGATACAAGATTCATCTAAGGTAACCTTAATAGAAGAAAATATAAATAACCACTTATATATATCTATCAAGTACATATCATATAACATCCTAACTATGTTCATAAAGGTCTTGTAGGTACTCAATACATACATGGAGATAAATACATACAAAAATGATACCTTTAGATAGTATGTCTGATATTAGAATCATTGAGTACTAGCTTATGAAATTATTATAAACAACTATAGGAATAGATCAAACAAGTATCATGTACAACTTAAGCTGTAAGAAAACATCGAAGGATCTTAATTCTTTCAAAAACACAAAACTTATATTAGGGTTAGAGGGGTATTACATCCTCCCCCACTAAGATTCGACTTACTCCTGGAAGTCAGGAATGTGAACTATATATCACACATTATCTAACAGAATTATATTATTACTATTCTAGATCCTAATTTAATGACTGCACACATTCTTCTCCTATCAAGAGTTTTGGTAAATCCTATCTTATTACAACTTTAGTGTAGATTAACTCAATTCAATTAATAATGACTTTCAAAAAAAATTACCTATGTGATTCTATCACTTTGTGCAGTAAGTTTGTTAACAAGATACTTGAAATTGCATCAAAATTATTGAAACTCTAAGGTATTCATGTTTACTCACTAATATCAATATATTATGAAATTGCATGTTTTACTAACTGAGATTATCACTTCCTTTCACAATATCAAAGTTCCTATCTATGGTAACCAGTATAAAAGAAAGAAAGAATTTATGAAATATTTTCCCTTTTGAGACATAATCTAACCCTACATAATACAACTTGTGAGACCTTATTACAAATAGGGTCTAAAATTTGTGTCCCTTACAAGCTATGAATACCAAACATAGAGAGGTATGTAACATTTATATTTGTTATGATCATGAAGGGAATACATCAAATAATTTTTCATTTACTTTTGTAATCATGAAAATAAAACAATCTAGATACTTGAAACTTACCATTTTCATTAACACATAGTTTTATAAGAAATATTCCTTTCCATCAAAGCTTTAAGTAGAATTCCAATGACATAGGACACACAAATTTTACAATATACATATTCTAAGTCATCTTTCACAATAGTTGTAGTGCTTGATTTCCAAAAACACATTCACCCCCTAGAGGAGATCTAAACAATTTACAATTTATTGCACTATTATTCATTAAGTTGGGATCCCTTCTTAAAGCTTACTATTTATCTATGCACTTTTCCCTAATTTACATGTCAGGCAATTTCCATATGACATTTTCTTAAGAGTTATTTCAAATTTTTTATTGCATAACGATCATAGATCCATTAAGAGAGAAAGAAGTATATGAGTCCTACTACTATCTTCATAACCACAACATCTAAATTAATAACATTAACTACTGTACATAACTTTAATTTCTACCCTTTACCTATTTGAAACATTACCCTCTTACACTTTAAAATTTTGAGATAACATCAGTTCTAAGTAGAAATTGAGTAAGGTACATTTCTATAACATTTATTTACCACAACAAACTCCTTATTCATAGTTGATCAATCACTTAATGTTGTTAATTTCTTACTACTATGGTGTTGATCACAATGTATACAAAACATGAATTTGTTTCCAAAATACCCATCTAGGGTCCTAACTATTCACTAGGCATTTTGCAAGACATATATTTAATAAAAACAACTTCCATCATTAGTACAGATAATCCATCATCGCACATACTCTTCCCTAAAATTTCTTGATTATGTTATCTTAAATTCTTTTTGTGCAATTTAATAAGATATGCAGAAAGGATATAACTTCTTACCAAGATAGGGATAAAAATTTCTCTTCCTAAATGAAAATGTGAATTATAGCCTATGATAAAATCTTGGGGACATAAGTCCTTCACCCAAGGGTTTCCTAATTGAGCATTTACAAATTTTTCTAATATATTATTGCCTTGTCTAAACAATTTTAGTCATGCAAAACTTATTTCTTAAGAGGGGAGAGAGAAAAAGAGAGAAATACATATGACAGTAGATTATTTGTTCCTTATTTATTTATTTATTTTTTTCACTTCTTTCCTAGGTACATATTATTAGCCATGTAATCTAATTATTGCCCTATCATTCCTATCAAGTACTACCACAATCATTTCATTCTTTGAAGATCCAAAAGAAATTTATTTCTAAGATACCTTGAGTAGGATAAAATTCAACTAGGTATTTGTAAGAAGATAGAGTGCACAACATTATATTATAGGTATGATCAAGGGGTAATATTATCTACTACCATAATTAAGATTCAAAAAAATTTAGCATCCTTTAACTTTTGACCCTTCTAGAGATACTAGTACCTTTCAAGAAAACAAACACAAGTCTCAAGAATCCTTCGCCATTCCATTAATATTATAGGAAATATCCACTTAACACATCATTGATCTCATTATGCAAAAACATAAATAATTGTTAAAATATAACTCAATCATAGAAGAATGGGTGTGCCCTTGTAAGACAATACAACATAAGAACACGAAAGGTAGCCTTCGTTTCCTAAGATTCAAATTTTAGCATAACAACAAAATCCAAAAGGAGACAAAGTTAAGATACTCAAGGTTATGCATAGGTGAGCTATGAGTCCCAGAGTTCCCAGTGTAGAAACCTAGGGCTCTGATACCAGATGTAATGCCCCGCCAGGCAACCCAAGAGGACAAGACATAAAACCTCTATAAAATGCAAGTAGTGAATTTTTATTTTATTTTATTTATTTATTTTAACTAGAATAATATTCATCATTACACTTCATATTTCTAAAAGAAGAAATAATTTTCTACTACTTGAATGTAAGATTTATACAACTTAAGTCCTCCCGGGTTCCCTAACGTCACTACTAAAGCAACATCATATAAACCATTTACATGCATAAGATATTCACGGAATCATGAGCTTAAAAGATCTACATTCATTTTAATGCACCAAGTTAAATGTCCCTAACTTATTTCTTTTATTAAACATAGGTTAATCATCCAACATCATTATTCCTTTTATCAACTCATTCCATAAATTCATATTGATTTCATCTACATCTACTATCCTTTATATCACTTTTCTCTAATAATTTAGGTAAGAGATTAATATTCATTAAGGTAGGCATCATCCTAGGTACTTCATTAACATGAACCAAGTATTAACATTAAAATCAAATTACTATTTTATTGCATTGTTTCATAACTATTCATTATTAATAATTCCAATCACTAACCTATCATTTCTCAATAATTTTCTTGGATCCTTTCATCAAGAGAGAATACATTATTTTTTTGTGATACATCATTATATATAACTATATTTAAGATCATTTCCTTTACATATGGACAACATAAGAGGATCATAAACACTTTCTTTTAATGCTAGTAACATGTCCAATATTCCACATTCTTTTCCCTTTCTTTTACCTAGAACTACCCACTCCCTTATGCATTGCTTTGAATTGAGATTATATCAATACTACAAGACTCCTTTTAGGAGATTAAAATTACATGAATACAAATACATAAGTACATCTCATATTAAAATATCCAATAAGAAATCTTCAACTGCAGGTCTGGAATGGAATATGTGCTAGGATCATCCAAAGAATCACGATCAATACCTCGATATAAATATTAACCACCCAACCATGTGGAACCAATAGGCCCACTCCCCCGAGCTAGGAGATAGAACCAAAGGCCCATACAAGAGGTAACAACTAGGAAATTCCTAAGGTGGTGATAAAATTTCCCCAAAGTCACAACACAAAAGAAAAGACAAGAAGACCACAAGGACTACCAGAGGCATGATCAAATTTGGTAGAGACTCTAAGCTACAAGCTAGGTGAGTGTCATCGCATAGCCCTCACCCCTTGGGTTTTCCTGGTACTAGCCACTCTTGGCCTCGCCCCCAAGTAAGCACATGCGGAACCGAATGCCTCTCGTACAGACAAGGTCATCCAGTCGTACCTACGCATAGGTACCTTCTCCCACTCCCATCCTTAGTCTTTACTAGCACTAAAGGCATGGGCGAGGCACAATTAATCTTGATTAGTGTGTAATTTCTCATTCCAATCCCATTCCCAATTCATTTATTTAGGTTATCACTTGATTAAATAACTCATAGTAGGTTATCCTGGTACTAGCCACTTAGGGCTCCGGCCCCTCACTATGAGCCACTCACCTAGTGTACTTAGGTTCCCTAACATACATATAAAAATCATAAGAACATAATAGATCCATCATCAAGAATTCATACCAATTCCATAACAACATTTGATTGAGTTTAGAAAAATATATGTTGTCCCTAATCCACTTGACAACCCTAAACCCAATATGGCATACAGAATGTTTCAAACATATAAGAAGATATCCAAGTGATATTATAAACATATTCAAAGTATAAATAGATCCAATTAACCAAAAAAACATTCTAATAGCCTCTGGTGACCATACGAAACCTTAAAACTTAATGATGTTCTTAAACTGAATTATTTCAAGCAAGGATTAAATGCAAAAAAATAGTCATCATAGAACAGTCATCCATATCTTCCACAAAACAAATAATAAAGGAAATCGCTTCGGTGGAGATTTAGCTAACATAATTATGGACTCTCAATTTGATTTTTAGAAAGATCCAACGGTGGGAAAGAAAGTTATGACTTCTGGTTTAAAACAGAAAATTCTGGTTAGGGTTCAGACCTGCCTTCACTAAAATGGTTGTAATTTTCACAAAACATAATAAAAATTCTCCAAACCAATTGGAAATGAAAGATAAGACTTAACAGAATATTTTATATCAAATTTAGACTTTTATATAATCATATCAGCCTGTAGCATATGAATACATTTGACAGAAAATTCAGAATCGAGAATGGACAGGCATAGTCTGCCAAAACGTCAAAAATAAGGCATTAATTCGACCCTAAAAATAAAATCAGAGAGATACCCATTTGAGATCTGTGAATTTTACTTCCAGAAAATCAATTTAGTAAAATCCTAGATGCAATTTAAATTATTATAATAATAGATCTCCAAAAACGGGTTGCTAAAAACCCTAGGAAAACACATGCCAATTCTTACAAACAAAAACTCAAAACTTTAAAATAACCATAGAAATTAAAAGTACAGATATAATAAATAATTATAATATATAAATAGATCCATAATCTATCAGAGACATAAAGTAACTAACATATTCAATCCATACCTCATGTCCTACGAAGGTTGAATCGAAGAAGGAAGGAAACAAAAGAGAAGACAAATCCAAACTTGAGATGCATCCTTCAAACCCTATCCACTTTCAGAAATCTCCATGAAAGAAAGAAATAATTCCACAGCAAAGAATCCCTCTCTCAACTATTGAAATTCTCACAAAAATGTCTCTCTCCCAAAAATAAAGATAACCAAAAATTCTTAAAGACATATGCTTACAAAATCTCCCTCACATCTCCAAGTTTTCTCTCCAAAATCACCATGAAAATTAAGGCCATCCTCTCCTCAATGCTTCAGCCCCAAAATCCCCCCCCTCTTCAAATGAGAAAGTAGTGCATATAAATAGATTTCCAAAGGTTGAGAGGAAAAGTAACCAACTCCCAACTAACTCTTAACTAAAGGGTATTATAAAATAACTTAATATCATACAACTATATTACTCAAATGTACAATAAAAGATTATTTGTATTCATTCATACACATATGTAATATTATCCTAACATATATGCATATGCCATCATTAATTACATCAATATCTATATATATAACCTATCCTCATTATTAATAATTAATAATTGAGAATAATATACCTCTCATTATTTAATATTTAATTATTAATAATATTATACTTTACATTAATCCCAAAATATACACCATCAACAATATCTACAATAATTAACATATAATCACATATAAATTATATATATATAAATACATATATGTGTGCACCCATATATATATTTCCATATATATATATATATATATATATATTTATATTTATATAGATACATGCCAAATACCAAACACTATAATCTATAAGCTTATGAAGTAATAGATCACAATATTATTACCTATTTATAATTACTATAGGATATAATCACTGAGGTAGAATAAAATCACACACCCCAAAATAAACCTAATCATCCAAAGAGGCCTTACAAATCATCTATGAAACATATCGAGAAAACCATAAGATCAAACAAAGTCAACCAAAGTCAACAAGGAAAGTCAAGCCAAACTCCTGAAACACAACATAGAAAGATTAACTAAGAATCATACCAAGAAGGAGAAATAAATAAAATGAGTGAACAAATCATACAATCAAATGAATTCAAGTGGTCACAAGGCACTAACTACAACCATGCCCAACCGGGTGCGTTGGATCTGGATTTTTGACCCAAAGGTTGACTGACAAAGAAGGAACCCTAATATTTCCAAATTGGAATAATGACAAAGGAAGACTCATGTAGGGGCCTTAGTACTATCTCCATAACAACAACCATCGAGGATTTGAGGGCATGCTCAGACCTGTGAGGCCAAGTGAAGTCGATGCCCGGTACCTGCAAGCCTGCATCACAAAGAAGAAATACATATGCACAGATATACATATAAAATAAAACATTGCAGACAGATGACCAGGATCGATACATCGTGTGGACCTCAGCTATGTGAGTAACTACGACTTCGTCCTGAATCATGAAAACACATCATGTATATATATACACTCAAAGCATGTAGCATCATCATAATGAAGGTTAGAATCTCAAGCATTGTGTTAGTCTCTTATCAATACTAATAATAAATTAACATAATCAAATCATCAAGTGAGATACAAGATTCATCTAAGGTAACCTTAATAGAAGAAAATATAAATAACCACTTATATATATCTATCAAGTACATATCATATAACATCCTAACTATGTTCATAAAGGTCTTGTAGGTACTCAATACATACATGGAGATAAATACATACAAAAATGATACCTTTAGATAGTATGTCTGATATTAGAATCATTGAGTACTAGCTTATGAAATTATTATAAACAACTATAGGAATAGATCAAACAAGTATCATGTACAACTTAAGCTGTAAGAAAACATCGAAGGATCTTAATTCTTTCAAAAACACAAAACTTATATTAGGGTTAGAGGGGTATTACAAGCAACATTTACAAAAATGCAAAGTTGCACTTTGCAACATTTACAACTTTCCCAATTTTTGCCAATCAAGCCAATTCTAGGCTTCTTCAAACTTATGAATCTTCTTAGTTGTATCCTAGGTGTTGGATGCTTGATTCCAACTTAAAATGACTTCAAATGTCCTAAAATGTACCTCTGACAGTCTAATAGGACTTCACCATAAGAGGTACCTAATTAGCCTCAAAGGCCAAAATGAGGAACTTCTAAGACCTTTAGACCCCTAATTAACATTGCCATTACATAAGATAGTCATCAGACCCTTAATGTATTTACAAGGCTCTCTTGGAGCAAGACACAACAAAATTCTATTGGTGAGGTCCCTATGTTGTTCAGATGCCCCTGCACCAAAATTTTCATCTCCATAGAAGATGCTCCCACCTCAATAGGAACAAAAATAGAGGGAGAATTGAGAAAATAGAGCCACACCAAGTTCATAGCCACAAGAAACACCCCCATATCTATAGGAGAGGAATCTACCTCCATAGGAGTCACATAGGTAAGGAAAGAGGGACAACCAACACAAGCCTATTTAAATGAGACTAGATAACCCCATGCTTTAGCGAGGTTAAGAAAAAACCCAATACCATTAAGAAAAATCTCCACAAATATAACATTAAAATTATAAGAGTAGCACAAAGAAATCTAAAATATAGAGCCTAGAAATAAATTCCCTATCCAAGCCAACTAAAATACCTACAAATAGAGAAAAAATGACCAAAAAGACCAAAAGTGTCGAAAGAACCTTCAATAAAAAGAAATATTGAAGTAAATAATTGAATGACATCTGAGGAATAAAAGAGGAAATAACTACCTCTACGCTCAGAGATAACAATCACACCTCAACAAAAGATCCTCCCAATACCATCACTGCACAGCCACTCCTCTACCTTGTACAAGGCATGGGCAAAACCAAAACCACACAACCTACGAAGGGAATGGGTCCTCTATGAGTAGAGGCTTCAAACACAATAGAAACACAAAATATTTTTTATTCTACATAAAGACAAAAGGATTCCAATCCCATCTAAAAAATCTCAACCCAAACCACCACCCCTAAGAAAATACATTGATAGAATATGAACTTGTGATTCCTAAGTATAAGTGAAATGCACAAGCATATCACATAGATTATGCACACATGAAAAAAGAGGCCACTAAAACCAAACATTCTTGCAATAGATAAATAGGAACTACTAGAGCTGAGCTAGGAAACCCATCTACATCATCATTGCCAATCGCATCTCCCTCTACATCCCTTGTATTCAAAATCCCTCCTCTTTTCCTGTGCTACCCATGTTGGTAAACACATATAAATAATGGTTCAAGGTAACCATTTTCTTGTTTACCCTTGATCCAAATACTAAAATAAAAGAACATATAATAAAAAAATAATGAATTTAAATAATTATAAATATCATAACCTTCTTGAGGATTTCTATGATGTTATTATCAGATGCAAGTTCTTTAAGAGTTAGCTTATTATATTATCAATACAGGGAAGATTTAGTACACCTTGAATCTTAACATCACAACATGCCTTACCACTCCCTTGTTGTTATAGGGACAATACAATTATTATTTATTCTTTAGATTTAGTAGGTTACTCCTGACATTATCCAATAGCACGAGCTAGAGGTGCCATTATACTGGGTTTCCTGTAGTTTTCTACTCTCAAATTAACTAGAGGGGAAGATAATCATTCCTACAAGTTGAAGAAGACTTTGAATGACCTCAATTAAGAACCAAGAGGATTTCATGCTAGGATTGATGGTTAATTTTTGGAGAATGGATTCAAGATAAATAAGAGTGAAGCTATCCTTTACTACAAGAAAGAAGGTAAAAACATTATTATTATAAGTTTACATGTTGATGATTTTTTGTATATGGGTAGTAGTTCTAAGATGGAAGACAAGTTCTAAATTTATTTGATGAATGAGTTTGAGATGAGTATCTTGGTCTCGTATAATATTTTCTAGGAATAGAGGTTTCTTAAAGTAAGGATAAAGTTTTCATTTGTTAAACAAGGTATGTAAAGAATATGTTGAAGAAATTTGATACGGTTTATTGTAATATATTCTTAACTTTGAAGGTTATCATGGAGTTATGTTTTATATAGATTACAGCGTTTAAATAGTTAATAGGACAATTTATAGAAGTATTGTCTGAATTTTGGTGTTTCTATCCCATACAAGGTATAATATTGAATATTCAACTTCATTTGTTTCAAGGTACATGATAGATCCATAAAAAATACACATGAAGGAAGCTAGGAAAATTTTGAGGTATGTTAAAGGCACCCTAAATTTTGGTATTCATTACTATTCTTTCAAGAGGTTATGTTTTGTTAGCTTTAGTGATTCAAATAAGGGATATAGTTTGGATGATTGTAAATATACATCTAGGAAAAAAAATCTCTTTTGGTTCTAGTGTAATTTTATGAAGCTCAAAAGAGTGAAGCATTGTTTCGCTTTCCTCCACTAAAGAAGAGTATGTTTTAGTCACTTCAATAGGTACACAAGCTCTTTGGCTTAGAAAATTTATAGAAGAAATTGGAAAGAAGCAATTTAGCCTAAAGTGATCATTTGTGATAATCTGAGTTCCATCAAATTAGCAAAAAATATAGTCCTTCATAGTAGGAAAAATAATCTTGACCTAAAATATCATTTGAACTAGGATTTGTTGGAAAGAAGGAATTATAACTAAAATACAAAAAAACTCAAGATCAACTAGAAAATGTCTTCACCAAGGCAGATGCAACATTTCAATTTTTGACACTTCATGATCAAATTGTGAGTCCTCTCCACATCAAGGTAGAGTACATGCATAACTAATTCTCTATGATGAAGAACTAGAGATCTACATGTAGTTCCACCACCATGAAACTCAAATATCAACTCCTCATTATAACATACAATCCACCATAACCTCTTTACTTACTTTGTTTAGATAAAATTTGATATTTGTATTAGTTTAATTCAAATAAAGCATGTCCATTCACATGTGTGTAGCTAAAATATAGTTTTGGATTATACTTTTAGCTAACTTTTTAATTATTTGTGGAAATAATACATGTTGTGCATACTATAGCTATTTTCCCCCTTGATTTGTCCATCTTAAGGCACTGTAAAAAATATTGAACAACATGTTGTCAGCCAAATTTAACTTACGATTTTCTATGTAGCATCTTAATACATGTTTAACTATTAAATATTCTATAAAAAATATATCTTTATTCAGTTATATATCTAGGTAGTAATAAAATAGATAACTCAATAAAAATAGATCATTATTTACAATTTTAGATTTTATTGATAACTTTTTCTTGTGTGAAAAAGCATGAAGAAACAATTATTTTCTTTTATTATAGTGATTTATTTCTATTATGTCATTAAATTTTATAAGTTTTGTTTAGGGGTGAAATAGATACTAATGAATCTAACAATATAAACTATGTGAGATGAGTTCATTAATTAACCATTTCAACACTAACACTCAAAATAAAAGAGAAAGAGGGGCTTCCAAACATAACTCTCAATATAACACAAGTTAGATTAGAAAAACCCAAGAAGATGAAGGGATGCCAATTCTAAAACCAAATTATATCAAGGAAGTACACAAACAAGTCCTCTTTCATGAAATGTGGGATTTGAATAAAGATGTGTAAATGCAAATGTGAAATTGAACCAATTGATTTAATGAGAAAAGTAAGATAGATCTAGATGCTAAGTATATGCAATCAGCCCAATTAAGATATGAAAATAGGTCTATACTAAGAAATGAAATGAATGATAGAGTACTCACCTTGAATTGTGTAGAGGACTATGCCTTTTCTCTAAAAACTACAAATCTAAACCAATGACAGAACTTCTAAATACAGATTCTTGATCACAATAGAAAATGCAGAAAATGTTATTTTTCTCAAACGTCTAGGAACAGATCAAGACCTGGTATAACATGTGGGTATGTGCAAGATCATGAGGGGCCAAGAAGTGGTGATGTGAAAAATATTCACTTTTCACTCATCCAAAAGTGCATGAAAATGCTTGTTGACTTTTTAGTAGGCCTAGGTGTTAGTACACCTGGGAAAACCTGACACCAAAGCACAGTCATCATCGAGTACCCAAAAATATCAGATACCCAAAACTTGTGGCATAAATCAAAACCCACGAGTCATGTTTCTCATTTCTCTCATTATTTTTGGTTTTTAAAACAGCTCCATATATCCAATACTCAATTTTTTTGGGTATCTGATTTCCCCAACAACAAATTCGACTCTGCAGTATATATGGTAAGTAAATTCTTTGTATATTTTGATTATTTTATTTCATTTTGATGCTAAATGCAGTTTTTTTGGTTGAAATAGGGTTTTGTATTTATTTTTGTAATAATATATGAAATCAAATTGAAATTTAGATTTGTTTTTTATTTAATCAGGCATGGCTGACAACAATGAAGAAAAACACCCTCCCGCACCAAATAACGATCCCCAAAATAATCCCTTATCTCAAAACACTCGATCTTTAGAAGATTTGATACAAGATAATTTGAACACAATACAAGGTTTCCAAAACACATATCAGAATATACCTACATTAGGTCCCATGCTTGCCACCCTAAATACTATTGTTGTAAACATTGACACACTCACATGGCAACATAATGCTGCTCTTCATTGGCGTGATGATATGCACGCCCAATTTGATGATGGGCTTGACCATGATGGGATTGCGGCCCTTAATATAATGACGAAAGATATAGCCTCCCTTTTTTTCAATCCTAAAATTGGATTACAAGTTGACCCCAAAAAGCCCAAATTATCAATAAAATGGTGCACAAATGAAGCAATGCGCACACACTTTTGGGATCACTAGTGGATGGTTTTTGATAAACCACCCCATAGCAATTTAGAGCTTCCTTTTTAATTCATAAAAAAATTGTATGCTGAGTTTGTGCTTGGTCACAATGTTAATTATTTTAGCATGAGGCCCAACATGGGCGTAGGTGAAGGACCTCCTTAGACTAGGCCATTTGCACAGTGCAAAAAGGCCACTACCTTCATCCCCCCCATTGATGTCGTGCCCCCTCCTCCAGTGCAGCATCCCGATATGATTGTAGAGGCTACCTCACAGACTATTAGGGCCATTCATTTGTTGAGTGATTAGTTGATCATGCAAACCAGCTCAGTGTTGCCTCCTAGTGTGGATGATGATGGTGCATTGACATCTCGTTGGAGTTCACATGTATGCGAGCCCCATATTTGCATTATATGCAATAATATGTGCCTCGGATTGCTTACTGATGGTGATAAATATCAGTATGTTATTGATGAGGAGGATATAGGAGACATAGTTGCAAAGGCTACAACACCTCATGGAGCATCTACATCTCATGAGAGTGCTCAGGAGGTGTACACAGAGCCATGGACTCCTATTGATACAGTAAGAGTAAACATTATAAATAAATTTATCACATTACTTATTTAATTTAAAAATAATTTATTTATTTAGATTAGTTTTAATGATTGCATGCACTTATGTATATATATTTTTTCCATTTATGTTCAATCAATGATAGAGGAGGAGTTGAGATAGGTGGATGACTCTACACTTTCGGCCATTTCATTTGGCCTTGATGCCTATACGGTATATTATAAATTATGTACCCATTAGTTTTTTTATATCATTTGGTGTACATGCTTAAATCTCTATCAATTAGAGCAATAAAATTCATACATTTACTAATATATTGACATCTTATTGTACTCTTGCAGGCTATAGTCGATGTTAGTGGGGGGCACGAGGGGGTTCCTTCATCAAGTGTTGACAAAGGAAAGGTAATTAATTGTTTAAGATTAATTATGCATGCATATGTATGACACTTGTGTGTAGTAATAAATATTTTACTTGCACTTTATTGTATAGGGTGTGGCTCTTGATGATGTCCCGACATGGGTTCAGGAGCTAGGCTGACAGGCATCTCGATTCGAAGTGATAGCCCGATTGTACGTAGACTTTTACATATTGTTATTTTTATTTTGTAACCAAGGTTGTTATGATGAAGTACATTTATATATAATTGACAATCTTTTTACTCTCATAGGTTAATCCCAGTGTGAGGGAGGGCCCAGGAGAAACCGTCGTATCTTTGTTGACCCAGCCCACTATTCCAGAGGAGGGATCAGTGGATGTAAGTTTTAATTTTAGTTCAATCAATTTGTAATTTTATTATGCTATCATCCTATTTTGTAGATTTATTACTCTATGTTGCACCACTCTACTAATCTCATTATTGCAAATATATATTTATAGGTTGGAGTTGGTTATGGTGGCATTGTCCCTTCACTACCAAAGACTTATGTTAGGACACCTAATCATGGTAGGCGACCGAGAGGCCAAGTACAAATATTTGTATTCAATTATAATTTTAATTAAATTAGTGTTTGAATTATGAATTATGAATTATATATATATATATATATATATATGTATGTATGTATGTATGTATGTATGTATGTATGTATGTATGTATGTATGTATGTATGTATGTATGTATGTATGTATGTATGTATGTATGTATGTATGTATGTATGTACAAATCATATAAATTAAGCAATCTAGCTTGGGTTTGAACTTATTTTTGATGCAGGATCAATCAGAGCCAAACACTTCTTCAAAGAGGCGACATTTTGATGATCCCCCTACGGCATAGGATGTAGATTTAGTTTTGTGGTCATTTAGAGATGCCACTTGGCACATTTTGAGATGGCATATATGCCACATTGTACACCTTGAAACATTGATTTTGTAGACATTTTGAAATGGCATGTGCCATATTTGTATATGGAAATACTTTTGATACATTTGATAATTTCTATATATAGAACATATTCATTTTTATGTTATATTTGCATCATCTTTTGTATACATATTTATTATTCATGTTTATGGAATTGAATGGTGAAGTTATATCTTGACTATGATTATCATTATGATTTAAATTATATCTTGTTGAAGTTACATTACAAAGACAAGTGCTGATATTATACTCTATATACCCACTCTACTACGTCACAGATCCCAAAACCCTTAACCCAACTTGTAATCCCACTTGAGCCACTTAGTACTACATTGTTTCAATACTATGTATATAGTCACTATGTATATAACTCATCATATTGGGTTTACTAAATCCATAGAGAAATGTAGCACTTGTGATGTTAGGTCACTTGGGTCGAGCATGGTCGTGAGTGTTCCAGTGACTCCGTGGGTGGAATGGGATTGTCACTACCATTTACCTGGCCAACCGGAGCTGATGGAGAAGATGGTTCAATGCCAGGATAGATGGTTTGAAAGATACACTGGTGGGCTACTTTCAACTGACCCTCACTGCAAGTTTTGGCATCGATTAAGATCGCCTTGCCAAATGAAAATGAAGTTGAATCGCCCAAAACTGAGAGAGGTTATTGTAAATGTCAGAAACACAATCTTGTAGCCCCTGATGGTTTGTCAATATCTCTCATGAGGTTTGAGATACAAGCCTTAGAAGATCATTTTCCAATCGTGCTTAGTGCACCTTGGGGTTAGCTGGGTCAAGCGTGGTCGCAAGCATTCCAGTGACTCCATGGGTAGAAAGGGGTTGTCAGTGACATTTACCTAGAAAACCAAAGTCAATGGAGTACATGGTTCGATAATAGGATGGACGGTTTGAAAGATACACTGCTGAGCTACTTTCAATTGACCCTCATTAAAATTTTTGGCATCGACTGAGATCACCTTGCCAAATGCAAATGAAGTTGAATCACCCAAAACTGAGAGAGGTTATTGTAGACCTCAGAAACATGATCTCATAGCCCCTAACAATTTGTTGATAACTCTCATGAGGTCCAAGATACAAGCCTTGGAAGAACACTTCCTAATCATGCTTAGTGCACCTTGGGGTCACTTGGGTCGAGCATGGTGGCGAGTGTTCCAGTGACTCCATGGGTGGAATGGGGTTGTCACTAGCATTTACCCGGCCAACCAAAGCTGATAGAGTAGATAGTTCAATGTCAGGATGGATGGTTTGAAAGATACATTATTGAGCTACTTTCAACTGACCCTCACTGCAAGTTTTGGCATCGACTGAGATTGCCTTGCCAAATGCAAATGAAGTCAAATTGCCCAAAACCGAGAGAGGTTATTGTAGACTTTGAAAACACGATCTTGTATCCCTTGACAGTTTTTTGACACTGTTACCCAAATTTTTCTATGCAAATTTGGCTAAAACCTATCCCAAGGTCTCTATTTTTATCTTGCCAAGCATCCCTAAAAATTTCATGAATTTATGACTTGTCTTCTGGCCTCTGCAAATTTTCTAATCCCCTAGTCTATAGTCAAAAAAAATTTTAAAAGTAGTCGTTGTGCCAAAAACCCTAAGAAGCCCTCGGTCATGTTTTATTTTGTGTTACCTTTTCGGGCCACTTAAATCCCTCTAAATGCACGTGCCCTTTAAAAGTGACCACCTTCATGTGTTAAGTCTCTAGGTTGTCAGGTGGGGTCCCTTTTAATATTTCCTACAAATGCCTAAGTCTCCCGACAATACTTTCCAAGGTGGCTCCCCTTTTAACTTGTGGCTGTCACATGTTCGCATGGAATCTTCTGAGCCCATGCGATCATGCGACAGAGTGACACCTATCTCGACAGGCCTGGTTCTCAGTTGATATAAGATCCAACGGTTATCGCATGATCTCATGGAATCTTCTGATCCCATGCGATCATGTGACAACCATTGATATGGTATCAGCATCGCAGTGCTTCAAATTTGTGTGCGTCCACTGCCATGGTGTCCTACATGGAAGAATCTCATTGGCTGAGGGTGATGATTTGGATAATATGTCAAAGCAATGAGGTGGATCTATTTTCAGGTGGGTTCTCTGCCAGATGGAGCTGACATGCTAGAATATTATTGGATGAGAGTGATGAGGTGGATCTATTGTCAGTGGGCCTGAAGCTTTCTATGACGAGGACAAGATCTGATGGACAGCGTAAGATCTCATAGGGTCTATCAGAGCTATGCAAACTTGAGACAGTCATCCGATCAAAGGCTTATAAAGGTGGGTTCATGCCAAGTCATGCCGACGTGAATGATTCTCATTAGTGAAAAGGATAACAAGGTCATGGGTTTGCGTTGTCAGATGGGCTGATGTGTAAAGCTTTTGATTGGTCACGATCTAGTGATGTGGAAATCTATCAGTGGGGCCGAGTATCCTAGCGAGATGGTAGGGAAGAAAGATCTACAATGGTCACATGATCGCATGGAATCTTTTTAGCCCATGCGATCATGTGACCACCATCCGATGCAAGGTCCAGGTTCCTTTGACTTTTGAGGTGTTGGTCTTCTCTGACATGCTCATTTTCTATTGGGTGCTACTGACGACATGGTCTTTTGACTTTTCAAGGGGCCCGCAACTATTGTAAAATCAATATGAGCCACCCGATCTGTTGGGAAATAAAAGGATCGACGATCATGTTTTAAACCAAATCCAGCTAGCCGTTATATTTCAAATTTAAATATCTCTGCAGAAGGTTTTTTGCCAGTATTTGATTTGCAGGCGGCGGGGTAGCTAAAGAATTTATGTCTTCAGGATGTTTGCAGTTGGAAAAGATGATGAAGAAGCCTGGGTGGCCATCATGAGTCATTTCTTGTCCCTGTGAGGTACCATTTTAGCATTCATGGTAGACCTGTTGCAGAAAGGTTGATGGATCTAGGTTGCTTGTTCACAGATTGATGCAGTACAGAGATGGGCACACAATATCTGATCGGCCATAGTATTATAGAGATGTATTTATGATCAGATTTGATGGGATGAGGGTTTGATTGTTGTATTGCAGAATTATGTAACCCTAATTAGGTTTTGACTCCAGCTTGTGTGCCAAGTAGGATATGTATATAGTTCTTTTGGAGCCTTAGTGCTCAGAGAGTTCACATTTTGTAAAGAAGAAAGTCTCTTTCTTGGAAGGCTATCTGTGGCATTTCTTCCTACCCTCTGGTTTTCCACATTCTATAATCTTTCATTGATGATTCAGATATTGCGGAGGTATTTTGTGATAGTTCTTCATGTCCCTATGCTTCCTTGTCTGAATTACCTCTTATTGAGTTGAAGTATATGTATGTTTTCAATGACAACTTAGGGTTCTTGATCCCTCTTACTTTCAGTAATTGTGTGTTATTGTTTTTGATCTGATTTAGATTTTTTTGTGGGTATACTTCAGCCCCCTAACAGTCTTGTCTCAATCCTACACCAAGTTGCAGAAGTGAATGTCTGCTTGCAGGTCATAGGTTGTGTCTTATGTTCAGGCCCTCCTATAAAACACTTATGCAAGTATATTCAGTAAGTTGTGACCTACTAGACCTAAGCCTTTCATTGATTATATCCCTCTATGTGTAATTCATACCCTAATTTTGGTGTATCACCTAGTAGGTAGTTTTCTTTCAAGCATTTTTACTTTCAAGCATTCCTTCTATCCCTTTCCCTCAAAAGTTTTACTTTCATGTCTAGAAGCAAATTAAGGTGATTATCCAAGAGGAACCAGCCTAGAACCTGGAGGTCTCATCTTAGTTAGCATAGGTCCCACAACCTGGAGATGATTCCCATGTTATACTAGGTTATCAAGACTACAAGAGCTTGAAACAAGGGTGAAAACTTAGTGTATAATAATTCCGGCAGGCCTGGTGGGACAAACAAACAAGAAGTCAATTTCAATGATTATGCTATCTCTAATATACTGATTGCATAATACAAACCTTAGAGAGGTTAGTACTCAAGTATATCTGGTGACTCCATTGGTGTTAAGAGACAGTGACCCAATTTCTGATAGACCTTATGAAGAAAATAGACCCTTCTGATGGCAAGACAATTTGCATTTGCACCCTTTAATCAGGGTAGCCCATTAAATTTTTCTCAACATCATGATGTTCCCTTGGTGGCATTAAAAATTCTACCTGATTTCACAAGTGAAGGGCAGAAAACTACTTTTGAACACATAAGAGATGTGACCACTATCTGCAGTATACACAATATAACTCAAGAAGATGTGGCCACCAAGCTATTAGCAGCCTCTCTCAAAGGTAAGGCTCTAGAATGGTTTAGAACTTTAATAGTTGGCTCTATCACTTCATGGGATAGACTTAGAGACCTCCTTAGCAAATAATTTGAGGATGATTTAGATTCTTTGTCTCTAGTAGAGAAACTCCAAGTTATAAAGAGAGATCCTCGAGAGCAGATGACTAATTTTAATGGCAGATTTCTCAAGACATGGAATAGGATTCCAATTAATATAAGGCCTTCAGCAGATTGTGCTTTCCTTTATTTTTTGAGAGGCCTAACTAGTGATATATCTATCACGATTCAATCTTTAGGAGGTACTTTTTTGCCTCAAGCTTTTGACATAGTTGTAAAGGCAAAAAATTGTTTAATTCAGGCTGGTATGATGACCCCAAGGCCACCCATGCCTATCTCTCCCAATATTTAGCCTACCATACCTCTGCAAATGCCTCCATTTACTCCCATACCTACATTAATAGAACCTCAAGCCAGCACTAGCTATGGGAAGTCCATAGTTGACCTTCCTCAAGAGCTACTCAAGGTGAGAAGTGATCAACAAATAATAAAAAAAGAGATGATGAGCCTGTTGCAGACTCTAACCAAATATTTGATCACTATAAAAGGGTAGAGTTTGGAGGATGGATCACTTTATCAACAACAAGATCAGAGCCCTAACCAGCAGTGCCAAGTTCAAGAGTAATCATATCGGCAAGATAGGCCACAATATCAAGAAAAGCATCAAAGCAAAAGGCAAAATTTGGTAAAAAGGCCTTTCCATCCATATAATCCAGTTAAGAGGACATTCCCAACACAGAGCATCAAAGTAGTTGGTAGTCACCTGAACCCATTTTTTGGGAAGGAGGCTGCAGATTTTCTGCTTGTTCTCTTGAACTATGAGCTTCCTGATGGAGAAAGGTCTGAAGTGTTACAACAAGAGATAGTGGTTTCTCAAACACATCCCCTTAAGGATGAAATGTAACAAGTGAGCAGAATAGAGACTCACAAGATTCAAATCTCAAGATTCCTTCCTGGTAAGTCCACTAACACTTCTGCTGAATTTCCAAGCTTAAGAATTTCCCCTCCAGTTCAGAATCTTAGTCAACAGGAGCCTAATCTCCATGCATTTTTATAGCCTATTCATGACCTTGTCTCATATTTCCAGCCACTTCATCCTATTCCTATAGATGAGATATCTAAAGGGTTTGATTTCCTAAATGATAATGAGCCTATCCTACAGTAGATAAAGCCCTATAAGCCAATTCTTAAAGAGTCCACTACGCCTCATAGCATTTCAAGCCACCTAGAAGAAGATGATTTTTGTCTTTTAGGTATACTTTTTCATGATAATCATGAGGAATGGCTAGGGTTATTACATCAAGATGGATTAGAGCAATCAGATAAGGATAAGAAAGAAAGTGAAGAAGATGAGAGCCTAGCTAATCTTTTTGAGGAGATGCCTTTTTATATTTTTCAAGATAAGGTAGTGCAAAATTTACTAGTTGAGCTCACTGATTATGATAGGAAAGATGATATAAGTGCTGCTAACTTAGAGCAACAAGCTGATTTTGATCTGATCATTAATGCTTTCTGCTCAACTCTTGATGATGATCCTCATCTTCCTGAAAAGGAAAATGGCTTGCGTATGCTTGAGGAGGAGTTTGTGTTTCAGGGGGTTAATTGTGTCCCAACTATAGAAGAGGAGAACATATGGTAGGTTATCATGGAGGGACAAGTTCTTGATCTTCATGTTGAATACATTCATAAGGTACATACTGAGCAGCAAGAGGGGCCTGGTTTTATGCTCTCTAGGGGGTGTCCTATTAGATATCTAGCCCAGGTAGGGGCAAGCAAGACATGCATACTCAGGGACTCAATGGAGGGTGATGTTAAGAGTCCACTCCTTGGTGACTAGGGGCTTATTTAGACTTATCAAACTCCCAAGGAGGATAGCATATGTGATCTAGTTGAGGTTAGTAATCTGGTATACCAAATTCAAACATTGATGTGCCAGGTAGTTCAGTACATTTTTGTGTTCCATGTTCTCTCTATTGGCATCAAATATGAAAAGAGTAATATTTTGATGAGGAAGGGTAGCTATTTCAGCCTACCAGTGAATGGTTTTGTTTGACCAGGTTTCTATAACTGGTTAATTTAGGATAGGTTAGATTTCCTACTTTCTTCCAAGTTTTCTAGCCTAGTTCCCTATTTTGCAAGAAGTGCCTATGCACAAGTTGTGTCTCTCTGTCAGAATTTTGTGCTCAGTATGACCCCATGCCCAATGGATTGCATCAAGGCCACTATTTTTCCATGTCTAGCAAGCTGACATCCAACAAAAATCGCCAAAATGTTACCCAAATTTTTCTATGCAAATTTGGCTAAAACCTATCCCAAGGTCTCTATTTTTATCTTGTCGAGCATCCCTAAAAATTTCATGAATTTATGACTTGTCTTCTATCCTCTGCAAATTTTCTAATCCCCTAGTCTACAGTCAAAAAAATTTTTAAAAGTAGTTATTGTGCCAAAAACCCTAAGAAGCCCTAGGTCATGTTCTATTTTGTGTTACCTTTTCAGGCCACTTAAATCCCTCTAAATGCACGTGCCCTTTAAAAGTGACCACCTTCATGTGTTAGGTCTCTAGGTTGTCGGGTGGGGTCCCTTTTTATATTTCCTACAAATGCCTAAGTCTCCCGACAATACTTTCCAAGGTGGCTCCCCTTTTAACTTGTGGTTGTCACATGTTCGCATGGAATCTTTTGAGCCCATGCGATCATGTGATAGGGTGACACCTGTCTCAGTGGGCCCAGTTCTTAGTTGATATAAGATCCAATGGTTATCGCATGATCTCATGGAATCTTCTGATCCCATGCGATCATGTGACAATCGTTGATATGGTATTAGCATCGCAGCGCTTCAACTTTGTGTGGGTCCACTGCCACGGTGTCCTACATGGAAGCATCTCATTGGCCGAGGGTGATGATTTGGATAATATGTCAGAGCGATGAGGTGGATCTGTTGTCAGGTGGGTCCTCTGCCAAATGGAGCTGACATGCTAGAATATTATTGGATGAGAACGATGAGGTGGATCTATTGTTAGTGGGCCCGAAGCTTTATGTGACGAGGAAAAGATCTGACAGATGGCATAAGATCTCATAGGGGCTATCAGAGCTATCTGAACTTGAGACAGCCATCCGATCAAAGGCTTAAAAAGGTGGGTCTGTGCCAAGTCATGCCGATGTGAATGATTCTCATTGGCAGAAAGGATAACAAGGTCATGGGTTTGTGTTGTTAGATGGGCTAATGTGTAAAGCTTTTGATTGGTCATGATCTAGTGATGTGGAAATCTATCAGTAGGGCCGAGTATCCTAGCAAGATGGTAGGGAAGAAAGATCTATGATGGTCACGTGATTGCATGGAATCTTTTGAGCCCATGCGATCATGCGACCACCATCCGATGTAGGGTCTAGGTTCCTTTGACTTTTGAGGTGTCGATCTTCTCCGATGTGCTCATTTTCTATTGGGCATTGTTGATGACATGGTCTTTTGACTTTTCAAGGGGCCTGTGACTATTGTAAAATTGATATGAGCTACTTGATCTACTGAGAAATAAAAGGATCGACGATCACATTTTAAACCAAATCTGGCTAGCCGTTATATTTCAAATTTAAATATCTCTGCAGAAGGTTTTTTGCCAGTATTTGATTTGTAGGTTGCGAGGGCGACAGGGTAGCTAAAGAATTTATGTCTTCAGGATGTTTGTAGTTGGAAAAGATGATGAAGAAGCCTGGGTGTCCATCATGAGTCATTTCTTGTCCCTGTGAGGTACCATTTTAGCATTCATGGCAGACCTGTTGTAGAAAGGTTGATGGATCCAGGTTGCTTGTCTTTGGATTGATGCAGTACAGAGATGGGCACACAATATCTGATCGGACATAGTATTACAGAGATGTATTTATGATCAGATTTGATGGGATGAGGGTTTGATTATTGTATTGCAGAATTATGTAACCCTAATTAGGTTTTGACTCCAACCTTTGTGCCAAGTAGGAGATGTATATAGTTCTTTCAGAGCCTTAGTGCTCAGAGATTTCACATTTTGTAAAGAAGAAAGTCTCCTTCTTGGAAGGCTATCCGTGGCATTTCTTCCTGCCATCTGGTTTTCCACATTCTATAATCTTTCATTGATGATTCAGATATTGCAGAGGTATTTTGTGATAGTTCTTCATGTCCCTATGCTTCCTTGTCTGAATTACCTCTTATTGAGTTGAAGTATATGTATTTTTTCAATGACAACTTAGGGTTCTTGATCCCTCTTACTTTCAGTAATTGTGTGTGTTATTGTGTTTGATCTGATTTAGATGTTTTTGTGGGTATACTTCAGCCCCTAACAGTCTTGTCTCAATCCTACACCGAGTTGCAGAAGTGAATGTCTGCTTGCAGGTCATAGGTTGTGTCTTATGTTCAGGCCCTCCTATGAAACACTTATGCAAGCCTATTCAGTAAGTTGTGACCTACTAGACCTAGGCCTTTCATTGATTATATCCCTCTATGCTACAATTCATACCCTAATTTTAGTGTATCACCTAGTAAGTAGTTTTCTTTCAAGCATTCCTTCTATCCCTTTCCCTCAAAAGTTTTACTTTCATGTCTATAAGCAAATTAAGGTGATTATCCAAGAGGAACCAGCCTAGAACCTGGAGGTCTCATCTTAGTTAGCATAGGTCCCACAACCTAGAGATGATTCCCATGTTATACTAGGTTATCAAGACTATGAGAGCTTGAAACAAGGGTGAAAACTTAGTGTATAACAGATACCTCTCAAGAGGTTTGAGATATGAGCCTCAAAAGATCATTGCCCAATCATGCTTAGTGCACTTTGGACTCACTTGGGTCGAGCGTGGTCACGAGTGTTCCAGTGACTCCATGGGTAGAATGAGGTTGTCACTCGTATTTACCTAACCAATCAAAGCCAATGGAGTAGATGGTTTGATGCCAGGATGGACGGTTTGAAAGATACACTGCTAAGCTACTTTCAACTGACCCTCACTGCATGTTTTGGCATCGACTGAGATCACCTTGCCAAATGCAAATGAAATCAAATCACCCAAAAGTAGGAGACATTATTGTAGACCTCAAAAACAAGATCATGTATCCCCTAACAATTTTTTGATACCTCTCATGAGGTCTGAGATATGAGCCTCAGAAGATTGCTACCTAATCCTTCTTAGTGCACCTTGGGGTCACTTGGGTCGAGCATGGTTGCGAGCATTCCAGTGACTCTGTGGGAAGAATGGGGTTGTCATTGGTGTTTACCTAGCCAACTAGATCTGATGGAGTAGATGGTTTGATGCTAGGACAGACAGTTTGAAAAATACGTTGTTGAGCTACTTTCAACTGACCCTCACTACAAGTTTTGGCATCGATTGAGATCGCCTTGCCAAATGAAAATGAAGTCGAATCACCCAAAACCAAGAGAACTTATTGTAGACCTTGGAAACATGATCCCATAGCCCCTAATGGTTTTTCGATTCCTCTCATGAGGTCTGAGATACGAGCCTCAGAAGATCGCTGCCAATCATGCTTAGTGCACCTTGGGGTCACTTGGGTCGAGCGTGGTCATGAGTGTTCCAGTGACTTCATGGGAGGAACAGGATTGTCACTAGCATTTACCTGGAACACTAGAGTTGATGGAGCAAATGGTTTGATGCCAAGATGGATGGTTTGAAAGATACGCTACTGAGCTACTTTCAACTTACCATCACTGCAAGTTTTGGCATCGATTAAGATCGCCTTGTCAAATGCAAACGAAGTCGAATCGCCCAAAACTGAGAGAGGTTATTGTAGACCTCAGAAACAAGATCTCGTATCCCTTGATAGTTTGTCAATACCTCTCACAAGGTTCAAGATACGAGACTCATAAGATCATTGTCCAATCATGCTTAGTGCACCTTGGGGTCACTTAGGTCGAGCGTGGTCGCGAGTGTTCTAGTGACTCTGTGGGTAGAATGGGGTTGTCACTAGAGTTTACCTGGCCAAGTGGAGCTGATGGAGTAGACAGTTTGATGTCAGGATGGATAGTTTGAAAGATACGTTACTGAGCTACTTTCAACTGACCCTCACTACAAGTTTTGGCATTAACTGAGATCACCTTTCCAAATGCAAACAAAGCTGAATCACCCAAAACTGAGAGAGGTTCTTGTAGACCTCAAAATCATGATCTCGTAGTCCCTAATGGTTTTTTGATACTTCTCATGAGGTATGAGATACGAGTCTTAGAAGATCACTGCCTAATCATGCGTAGTGCACCTTGGGGTCACTTGGGTCGAGCGTGGTTGCAAGCGTTCCAATGACTCCATGGGAAAAAAGGGGTTGTCACTAGTGTTTACCCAACCAACCAGAGCCAATGGAGTAGATGGTTTGATGCTAGGATGGATGGTGTGAAAGATACATTGATGAGCTACTTTCAACTGACCCTCACTGCAAGTTTTGGCATCGACTTAGATCACCTTTCCAAATACAAACAAAGTTGAATCACCCAAAACTAAGAGAGGTTACTGTAGACCTCAAAATCCTAATCTTGTAGCCCCTAGCAGTTTTTCTATACCTCTCACGAGGTCTTAGATATGAGCCTCAGAAGATCATTGCCTAATCGTGCTTAGTGCATCTTGCGGTCACTTGGGTCGAGCGTGGTTGCGATCATTCCAGTGACTCCGTGGGCGGAATAGGGTTTTCACTGGAATTTACAATGTCATGAAAGTGAACCACCAACTTATAGTCCACACCATTTTCAGTAACAAAAAATTTAACCCTTTTACTCTCTTGTGCAAACTCAGAAAGCACATCACTTGCAGACCATAAAACACACAATGCATTATGGTACACTGGGCAGCCTACAAGAAGTTGTGTTTTACAGATTGAGTAAGTAGTCCTTGGGGACATGTCCTTGCCTATAGTGGAAACAATTAGGTTTTCATTCTGAAACAAGAGAAGACCCAAATGGGAAAGCATGCACACTTCTTTTCTTGACCCAGTTCCATTGCAATGACTGTTAGTGGTATGTTTGAAATTTGAACTGTGAAACTAATCATGATTAAGCCAGTCAACACTCTACTAAAATTCAATTATTTTTAATATTCTGCCACCCCTCCCAAAACCCAATAACAAAGACTGAATATTAGGACATTTGTTTTTCTTTACTCTGGAATACTTTGTTCATGGAGCTTATTATGTTTGAGGTCTAACTTCTATAGATTGTTTGAAATAATAAAAAATAATATCCTTAAAGCATTAGAAACAATAATCAAACATGTAAGAATTCAAACCATGCAAATGACATAAGTAAATGACATGTAAGATCCCTTCTTGGCACTATTGGCCACCCATACATGATTTTGGTCATAAGTCCTTATCAAGACTTCTAGGACATTTAACTTTTAAATCAAATTGATTGTTACAAATTGTCATTATAGGATTCAAAAGATCTCAATTAACCATTAAGGATCCTTTTGTCCTTCTATCTTTGATTGGATCCATCGTGACCATAGGTGTCTTCATAGGTGCTCCTGCACAAGTTACAATCCACATACAAAACCAAGTTGATTGACTCAAAATACAATCTAAGAAAGGTGAAATTAATGTACTAAAATTAAGCTTAACGAACTTAGAAAATAATGCACTAAGTTAACTTATTACCTAGTCAAGTGTTCCTGAAGGGTCATCTCTTTACTTCAGGGTCTCCAATAGTGCTTCATGATCAGTAGTACTAATAGTCCAAAGTTCTTTTGTCTTTGGTCTTCCTTGATGCTTTGACAAATTGACATTTGTTGCTATAACAAGGTGTGAATACATGAGAATAGTTTTGTGCTTCTCATAATCTTCAAATGCAGGAATTCCATTCTTTCTAATCATGTTCGCAGCCATGTTCCTGCAAAAACAACTAAACCAGTATGATATGTGAACCCATCACCATCTATCATTGGTTGTACAAGCTTATGTTTACCTCATACACAATGTGCTAACCAATAATCTGACCTCGCATCATTCCCCTACGGTGCAACCAATGCAAAAACATCTCCTAGCTGTAGAAGATTTGAAAGATGGTCATACTCAATTGAAGTGTCAATGTCATCATTTCTTATAGAGAGTGTCAAAGATAAAGGAGTTAGATACTGTGGAATCCATGTATCCACCCACTCACTTAACTCACAATGATACCAATCATACTGAAAACACATGGGGCAAAAACAAGCCAACTCTCATGTCTAAATGGTCCATGTACTACTATTGGAGCTTTGGAATGAATGCAGTTTGAAGAGTCTTTCACTATTTGACAATCCAATCTATCTCCTATAGTTACCTCCTCAACCAACCAAAATAATCTATGCACTGTAGAATCAAGAGTCCCCCCTGTGACAATGCTAAAGTACACCAATCAACAATAGAATGAGCATCAAGAAGTATAGCACCTAAAATCCTCAATTGTTCCTTAACTAGAGCTCTCTTCACACACTCACCTACTCCATCATGCTCCCCTTTCCCATGCCCTGACTCAAAAAAACTCCAAATATGAGATACACCTCTCTCCACATGCATTCTACACAACCAATAAAATATTCTAGCATTCTTAAATTGATCGGTGCAATTATCCGACCAAATGAGATGCCTATCCATAGTAATACCATTTTCCTACAAGAAGTCAAAATAGTTCTAGAAATAATGTTGAACAAAATCATGAGAGTGAGACCTATCATCGCTCATATAAAAATGGTACTCTTTGATTATCTTTCGCTCATCTTTTGTGCTATCAGGGGAATGTCTATATGTGATGTGTACAAAAATAGCAACCTGAATGGCATTGTAATATTGAGCTTGAGTCTCATTTTGGGGCTGCAATGTATAGTTCTCCGTAAAGGCTACAACAGATATAATAGGTCCAATAGGGAAAGTGTCCTTACACATCCTAAATTATTGATACAACCATTGAGACCTGTGACTATGCCTTGCATACTTGTAAAAACAATTTGTCTTGAAATTTGAGATAAAATCAGCAACATTGTATTCTTTTGCAACTAGCTCACATCTAGAGCCTTCACCTCCACTCTTCAATATATATTTCACTATTTCATATACCTTTTTTTGGATGAGTGTCTTTCCAAAATTGTGTTCCAAACCCTCATGAAAACATGTCCTTAACTTGGACAAGCCACCACATTTTGAGCACTTGGCATTTAAGCAATCTTTTTTATAAAATAAACAACCATCATCTCTTTGATGTAAAAATTGATCTAGCAATTCTATTGATGATTTGGGAAGACCACTTGCACCACAATCCTCTAGCATTTAATTAGTATGAAAAGTAGAATGAATGGACCATAATAATTGATGATGCATTGAAAACTCAACATGATATTTGCAACAACATGTATTCCAAATCTTAAGGGGTACACAATAAAATGGCTTCACGGATTCAAAAGAACTTTGTGATATTTTCAATGTTGGATGTGTCTCACAAAAAAATTTATAAAACATTGTTTGACTTACCTCCACATTATGTTTAGGATGTGGAGTGCGGTCTCGATTGCCAACTCTCAACTTCAAGAAATCCTTCACATTTGGTGACACTCTTGATTTAGCATCCCAAAATTATTGAATTTCATCCTTGACAACATCTGTTAGCTTCTTATCAAAATGTGGAAGTCTCCCACCATAAACCCATGTATCAATTTGAAATAGATCATCAAGTCTTTCTCTTCTTGCAAGTGCTCTACCAAAAGTTTTACGGTCTATATTGAAGTCAACACAAGTTTTTCTCATCAAATGAGCCTTTCTCAACTGATGACTTACTAAGGAGGTTGTAATAACCCTCCACAAAACTCTTTTGTCTTGTTCTCTACTATTCTTCCCAATGCTATTGAGAGAATTGAAAAGATTCTTCACAACAATGGTATTTCTCTCCATTTTCTTGTTCACATTCATCTTCAATTTCGCAAGCACGGGTCTCATCTTTTGCATCTTTAACAACTACACAAAAATTTGACATTGCTCAACCAATGTATTGTTTCCAAAAAATTGATCATAAAGTCTTGAAGCCCACAACCAAATGGTTCTATGTGACCTCTTTCCTTCCCAATTATTCATAATGTTCACCTCAATTTCAATTAACCATTTAGGTGTTCTTGAAAGCCCCCAATTTTAAGATTGATTATCTTTATTGCAAGGGACTTTATTTCGCATATAATTTGGAGATGTGTAACATTCATGTGGTTCTTGTGCAACATTTTCATTCCCCAAGTCTACATTTTCAATCTTCATTTGTATATTTTCATCTTCATTCCATTCATTGTCATTCCCCAAATCTACTTTTTCATTCCCCAAGTCTACATTTTCATTCTCCATCTCTACATTTTCATCTTCACTCCATACATTGTTATTCACAAAATTAATTTCCATATTATTTTCAAATTCAATATCCTCTTCACTTGCAACTACATTTACGGGGTCACCTTGATTAATGTTTAACATGCCTTCTCTCCTTCTTCGGTGATTTTCCCTATCTTTTTCCCTATATGCTTGAATTTATTCATCTATCACCTTCCTCTTGCATTTAGCCTTTCGATGACTGCTACTTCCCATTGTGAGACCACAAGTTGACAAAAAACAAAAAATGGGCCCCAAATCACATTTTTTTCCTACAACCCGTGAAAAAAGTCTGAAATCCTATGCTTCTCTGGTCTGTTGGGATAGGGAATATTTTGGTCAAGTTATACCAGGAAATAATCTGGTACCCAATTTTATGACAGACAGTCTCAGCCCAAGTCCTCTTGAAAGTATCCAGCATAGGATTTTTCTATAGACTCCTTGTAATTTCGGCGATCTGACTATACTGAATAAGTAGATGTCATTATATGTTCTAGAAACTAATAGTGGCATAAAAATTGATGTAAGAACATTTAAGGTACATTGTCCCCATGACCCCTTTTGACAAATTTGAATGCTAAAGTGTGTTCGAAGGGGTCATAGGACCCCTTACGACACACTTGAGCATTCCAATGTGTCCAAAGTGGTCATGGGGACTTCCTAGGGGTCCTAACATGTGATAAGGTGTACTACGACCCCTAGGAAGTCCCCATGACCACTTTTGACACATTTGAATGCTCAAGTGTGTTCGAAGGCATCATAGGACCCCTTGGGACACACTTGAGCATTCCAATGTGTCCATAGCAGTCATAGGGACTTCCTATGAGTCCTAACATGTGATAAGGCATACTAGGACCCCTAGAAAGCCCTCATGAGCCCTTTTGACACATTGGAACCCTCAAGTGTGTTTGAAGGGGTCGTAGGATGCCTTCAGACACACTTGAGCATTCAAATGTGTAGAAAGGGGTCATGGGGACTTCCTAGGGGTCCTAACATGTGATAAGGTGTACTAGGACCCCTAGGAAGTTGTCATGACCCCTTTTGACACATTTGAATGCTCAAGTGTGTCCGAAGGGGTCATAGGACCCCTTAGGACACACTTGAGAGTTCCAATATGTTGAAAGGGGTCATGGGGACTTCCTAGGGGTCCTAACACATGATAAGGCATACTAGGACCCCTAGGAAGTCCTCATGACCCCTTTTGACACATTTGAATGCTCAAGTGTGTCTGAAGGGGTCATAGGACCCCTTAGGACACACTTGAGGGTTCCAATGTGTCGAAAGGGGTCATGGGGACTTCCTAGGGGTCCTAACACCTGACAAGGAATACTAAGACCCCTAGGAAGTCCCCATGACCCATTTCAACACATTGGAACCCTCAAGCATGTCCTAAGGGGTGCTATGACCCCTTAGGACACACTTGAGGGTTCCAATGTGTCGAAAGGGGTCATGGGGACTTCCTAAGAGACCTAACGTGTGATAAGGCATACTAGGACCCCTAAGAACTCTTCATGACCCATTTTGACACATTTGAATGCTCAAAAGTGTTTGAAGGGGTCATAGGACTCCTTAGGACACACTTGAGCATTCCTATGTGTCTAAAGGGGTCATGAGGACTTCCTAGGGGTCCTAACACATGATAAGGTGTACTAGGGCCCCTAGGAAGTCCCCATAACCCCTTTTGACACATTTGAATGCTCAAGTGTGTCCAAAGGGGTCATAGGACCTTTTAGGACACACTTGATTGTTCCAATGTGTCTAAAGGGGTCATGGGGACTTTCTAGGGGTCCTAACACATGATAAGGCATAATAGGACCCCTAGGAAGTCCTCATGACCCATTTTGACACATTTGAACACTAAAGTGTGTTTGAAGGGGTCGTAGGACCCCTTAGGACACACTTGAGCATTCCAACATGTCCAAAGGGGTCATGGGGACTTTCTAGGGGTCCTAACATGTGATAAGGTGTACTAGGACCCCTAGGAATTCTCCATGACCCCTTTTGACACATTTGAATGCTCAAGTATGTTTGAAGGAGTCTCAGGACCCCTTGGGACACACTTGAAAATTCTAATGTGTCCATAGGGGTCATGGGCACTTCCTAGGGGTCCTAACATGTGATAAGGCATACTAGGACCCCTAGGAAGTCCCCATGACCCATTTTGACACATTGGAACCCTCAAGTGTGTTTGAAGGGGTCGTAGGACCCCTTCGGACACACTTGAATATTCAACTATGTAGAAAGGGGTCATGGGGACTTCCTAGGGGTCCTAATGCCTGATAAGGCATACTAGGACCCCTAGGAAGTCCTCATGACCCCTTTTGACACATTTGAATGCTCAAGTGTGTCTGAAGGGGTCATAAGACCCCTTAGGACACACTTGAGGGTTCCAATGTATCGAAAGGGGTCATGGGGATTTCCTAGGGGTCCTAATGCATGATAAGGCGTACTAGGACACCTAGGAAGTCCTCGTGACCTCTTTTGAAATATTTGAATACTCAAGTGTGTCTGAAGGGCTCATAGGACCCCTTAGGATACACTTGATGGTTCCAATGTGTCGAAAGGGGTCATGGGGACTTCCTAGGGGTCCTAATGCATGATAAGGCATACTAGGACCCCTAGGAAGTCCCCATGATCTCTTTTGACACATTTGAATGCTCAAATGTGTCTGAAGGGGTCAAAGGACCCCTTAGGACACACTTGAGGGTTCCAATGTGTCAAAAGGGGTCATGGGGACTTCCTAGGACTTGTGTGATAAGATGTACTAGGACCCCTAGGAAGTCCTCATGACCCCTTTTGATACATTTTAATGCTAAAGTGTGTCTAAAGGGGTTGTAGGACCCCTTAGGACACACTTGAGCATTCCAATGTGTCAAAAGGGGTCATGAGGACTTCTTAGGAGTCCTAATGTGTGATTGTTGGAGATTTGCCAGCAGGCCAGTACTGACTATATGTTTGTCATTGATGACAACATATGGAAAGTAGCATGTGTGGAAGTCTCATGCAGTAAGCTTTTTGTATATGTAGCATGGACATGATATTAGCATGATATCATGGGTGCAAAGGTTAACTGTTAGTACAGATAGTTATATAGTAGCTGGTGTCAACAGTGTTCCTGATAGAGTAACAGATAGTGTTCTGTGTATGGTTGTTTGTACAATTATCATGGAGCCTTGTGCACTTGGATATATGTTGAAGACATGTTAGTGATGTTTCAATCATGGAAGCATAGTCTGTTGATGAGTACAAGTGAAGTTATGTAGTCACCATTCACCAGTAGTAGTTTCCTTTGTTTATTCAGAAGAGTCAACAAAGATTATATTGGTTCTAGAGCTGCACCTATCATGTGGGTATGTGCCCTTGGATTTAAGCTTAGAGGAGAGTTATTGATGTTCTATTAAGATCACATGAAGTAATTCAGCTTGAGGAGAAAGAGCCAATTATTTTGGTAGAGCCGACAGTGTGTAGCGTGCGTCTACAATTATCTTATTGGGCAGGTCCCAGAATGTGTTGCGTGCATAGTAGATGTCATGCCCCACAAGGGAATCGGGGAAGGGAACAAATATTTTCTTTGTAAGGGATAAACCTAAGTAATGATTTATGAAATATTTTGAATTTTTAAAAGAATTATGTGAACAAAACTTAAACATAGTGAAACTTAGATTCCTCCCAAGGTTCCCTACTATTTTATGAACAATTCATTTAAGTCCTTTAAGTATACTAACAACAATATTTACTTCTTAAAGAAAACTACGTCATATCATTTGAATATTCTTTACAAAGAAATTCAAAGTACTTTTCATTTCAATTTTCCATTTAAATCCATCTATTTTCCTAAGTACCCTTTATGAACAATATAACTTTTAAAGAAAATAGAATCATCTAAATCATTTGATACATTACAATTCTTACATTTTATTTTCAATAGCTTTTCACTTAATCAACAATAATGAAAAATATACTACTTAACTTGGAATGTTACAAAATCCTTTTCTTTTCAACACACATCATATACATAAAGTTTGTGATATCCCTTTTTCCTTTCTCCTAAGTCTACCCATATCATTGTGAAATACATTAATAATTACATTACATTAATCTCCTTTTGGGAGGTAACAATAATTTTACATCATGAAAGATAAGTACAAGTCTTCAAAACTGGAACACTATGCAAGCCTGAATCCATAAGCACTGCATCTACAAAAGGTACCTCGATAAAAATGTTTACCACCCAACCACATGGATACCTAAAAGGCCCACTCCCCCGTGCTAGGAGATAAACACCAAGGTCCACAAAGAAGGAATAGCTAGGCCATACCTAGGGTTGGGTAACCTTTCCCAAAAATCAAATGAAAAGAAGATTAAAGTATAAATCTTTTCCTAAAGGTTCTAAGGCTTGGTAGAAACTCTAAGCAATGACCTAAGTGAGTGTCATCACATAGCCCTCACCCCTTGGGTTGTCCTGGTACTAGCCACTCTGGGCCCCGGCCCCCAAGTAGGCACATGTAGAATTGAATGCCTTTTGTACAGACAAGCGCCATTTGATCGTACCTACGCATAGGCACCTTCTCCCACTCCCATCCATAGCCTTTACTAGCACTAATGGCATGGGTGAGGCACATATTAATATTTTTAGTGTTTGAACCCATTCCCATAAGTTTAATTAAATTTTCACTTATTAAATAACTCTTCAGTCGATTATCCTGGTTCTAGCCACTTAGGGCCCCGGCCCCGCACTGAGAGCCACTCACTTGGTGTTGTTAGGTTTTCTACCCTTAACCCACACATCACAAATACATCATACATGAAATAAAACACATCATAAACACTTTCAAGAACTTTAATCAAAGAACATAAAAGAATAGGAGAGTTTAGGAAAATATGGAGCGTTTAGGGAGGTCTAGAGTAGTCCTAACCCTCCTAGACAATCCTAATCCCTAAACTGCTTCCTACACACATTTTAATCTTATTAAAGCATCTAAATGCACTAGATATAAACTCCACCAAACAAATAATGAACATGTACAAAGTTTACACAAAACTCCATATGCCAAAAGATATTGCTCCATAAATTTCAATCTAAGTCTGAAATTTGACTAAGTCTGATTTTTATTAAAAATCTAAAATCTAGAAGTTGCAGCTTAACTTGTAGGAAGCTAAAACCTATCCCAATCAATCTGAAAGGTACCTAATTCATTTATACAAGTATAACTTAAAGTATAAGAAATTAAAGTATCATAACTTATACTTAAATGTTAATGTTATACTTGTATAAACGAAATAAACAATACTAATTCACAAATGAAATAAACAATACTAATTCACAAATGAAATAAACAATACTAATTCACAAATGAAATAAACAAAACTAATTCATGACTTAACAATACTAATTCTTGGCTTCCTAAAATATGACAGCAAATAAAATAAACAATACTAATTATGTTCTGAGATCCCATAAACCTTAATTCGAACGCTACAACAATAACTCGGGTTTGATCAGAATAGAAATGATAGAATATAAAATACATATACTACACGTATTGCTAGATGATAGAAAGCTAAATGTAAACAACCCTAATAGAAACGTGGCATCTAAACACAGGAAAATGACACAGATACTAACAATCAACTCGGCCAAATGCCAGAGATCAAAACAAATGACAAAAATTGTTTCACGACAACAAATTAAACAATACTAACTTCGGACTATCTTACATATATAAATGGCTGACACAAATAATACAATAATGTATACCTGATCAGCAATAATAAAATAATGTGACATTCTGCAATAATACAATAATGTATCAACATTCTATAATAATAATACACAATACAATAATAATACAATAGTGCACAAACATTCTGTAATAATAATACAAAATACAGAAACATTCAAACAAATCTAAAAACAACATTCATACTATAAAAGAGATTTATTTCCCAGGATGGATTCCAACCTGGAGTCCTGTGAAGATCGGTTGATGAAGAAGAAATCAAGCTTCTAAATCTCTTCCAGCACTCCTTCGAATTCTTCCTATAGGCAAGCTCCAACTCCTTCCGGAAGAAATCTCATACACCCCTTCTCAAAGAAAAATCAATTATTTCTCTTCTCTAAACTATAGAAATATCCTATCAAAGATAAAGCCTCTCCTCCAAATAAAATTTCCTATGCCAACCCCCCACACATAGGAAAGTCTTCCTGTAAATAGAATGGAGGAGGTGGTTGCACGAGTAATCCAACCAATGCAACCATCTCAACTATCCATCTGTTGATAGTTAGGCTTAAATAATATTATTAAAGCCTTTCCCAGAAGAAATATAACTATATTTATCAATAACCATAATTTAATTTATGTTTCCTTTATTCAAGGAAGGTAATAGTAATTATTATTTATAACACATTTACCATACCATTAACTTATTTAATTATTTATTAATATAACACAATAATTACTTACTCACCAATAATTATATAAATATATGTGTGCACCCATATGCCTATGTGTACATATATTATTATTATTATAAATATTATTGAAAACATAATATTATTATTATAAAACATATTATTTATGCATACACTAATCCATATTCTCTACAAAATATAATAGTGATATATATAAGATGAAACATACCACTATTATTAAAATATTTATTACTATTATTGCCATAGACATTTTGTTATTATGAGTATTATAAATAATCCCATAAAATTATATATTATTATTGATATTAAAATCACATGATTTAATCACATACTAACTTGTTCCTAACAAAATACGCTAGTACATGAGTAGCTACTAATAAAGATAATTACTAAATCATACCCTCATATGAACAGTAATCCACATCAATAGTCTACTAACAAAATTGAACATACCATGAAGATAGTTAAAGCTACCATACTCAAAACCTCATTCTCAACAAATGCAAAAGACAAGAAACTAGCTACAAGATCCACAAAACCAATAAATCGAGAGATCGCATAATTCATCCACACAAGGGACTGACTCAGGAACTCCCCACCTAAGGATAAAGGGATCAGAGGTAGAGTTTCTTCCTATGGAACATGGTGATATCTCTGTAACAACAACAATGATCAAGGATTTTGAGGGATCGCTCAAACCTATGAAGCCAGGTGGAGATGATACCCGGTACATGCAATCCTGCATCACCAAGAAGAGATACATATACATATGGATATACATACAAATCAGATATATGCAAACAGATGACCAGGATTGATACATCATGTGGACCTCAACTAAGTGAGTAACTATGACTTCATCCTGAGTCATGAAGACACATCAGACACATATCCATGAAACATAAAACATCATGATAATGGTTAGATTCAAATCCATGGGTTAGCTCCATAAAACATATAAAGATAGATGTATTCTAATTTCATAAACATATAAATGATAACCATAATGAGCATATCAATCATCTGATAAACATATCATCATCCACAAAACATAAATGTAAATATGTAGTTCTAACCATCATAATAGAATGTCTAAATCAGAAAATCCAAGTATCACCATAGGAGAGGGTATTACAGTAGAGCTGACAGAATGTTTATCAAAGTTTTTCATGGTTTCTCTAATATGATCTCAAGGTGGTTCTAATAGGCCAACTTGATTATATCATTTAGAGGAAAGATATTTATAGGCAATCATTTGTGATTGCTTGAGTGTGGTTCATAGTTGATTAAGAAGAGTAGAGAAGAGTGTGCAAAGTGTTGAGCCATCATAAGAAGGTCTATGTGACCAAGTAAAGTATTTGTGCTATACATTGGAACTAATCCAGACAACAGGTCTAAGTGCAGTTCACCAAGATCTAGATATAGTGTGTATCTGTTATTCAGAAGGTTGTAGCCTCCACCCCTTTGAGCAGTGAGCTCTCGAATAGTGTGTCCTCTATCCTAACAAGGACAATTGTAAAAGACTCCTAATAAGGTCTAACCCTTGACCAGGTCTACTATACTAGATATATTGTAAAGAGACTCCTAATAGGGTTAACGATCTTCTAACAAGGATCATAATACACTAGTGCAGAATATTAGTGGGTGTCAATTCCCATCAGGGTTTTTACCTATTTGGGTTTCCCCATAACCAAAATATTGTGTTGTGTTCAAGTGCTCTTTCATTGTGTTTATGCTTTATGTTTAAGTATACTTAATTCGATAAAGAATTGAATCTAGTAGATAACTGATTCACCCCCCCTCTTAGTTATCTCTTGGGACTATTCCTAATAGTGATAAGGTGTACTAGGACCCGTAGGAAGTCCCCATGGCCCCTTTTGACACATTTGAATGCTCAAGTGTGTCCAAAGGGGTCGTAGGACCCCTTAGGACATACTTCAGTGTTCCAATGTGTTAAAAGGGGTCATGGAACTTTCTAGCAATCCTAACGTGTGATAGGACATACTAGGACCCCTAGGAAGTCCTCATGACCCCTTTTGACACATTTGAATGCTCAAGTGTGTTCGAAGGGGTCGTACAACCCCTTAGGACACACTTGAGGATTCCAATGTGTCCAAAGTAGTTATGGGGACTTCCTAGGGGTCTTAACGTGTGATAAGGCATACTAGGACCCCTAGGAATTCCCCATGACCCCTTTTGACACATTTGAATGCTCAAGTGTGCCCTAAGGGGTCGTAGGACCCCTTGGAACACACTTGAGCATTCCAATGTGTCCATAGGGGTCATGGGGACTTCTGAGGGGTCCTAACTTGTGATAAGGTGTACTAGGACCCCTAGGAAGTTGTCATGACCCCTTTTGACACATTTGAATGCTCAAGTGTGTCCAAAGGGGTCGTAGAACCCCTTAGGACACACTTGAGCATTCTAATGTGTTGAAAGGGGTCATGGGGACTTCCTAGGGGTCCTAACATGTGATAAGGCATACTAGGACCCCTAGGAAGTCCCCATGACCCCTTTTGACACATTAAAATGCTCAAGTGTATCCAAAGGGGTTGTAGGACCCCTTAGGACACACTTGAGAATTTCAATGTGTCAAAAGGGGTCATGGGGACTTCCTAGGGGTCCTAATGCATGATAAGGCATACTACGACCCCTAGGAAGTCCCCATGACCCCTTTTGACACATTTGAATGCTCAAGTGTGTTTGAAGGGGTCGTAGGACCCCTTAGGACACACTTGAGGGTTCCAATGTGTTGAAAGGGGTCATGGGGACTTCCTAGGGCTCCTAACACATGATAAGGTGTAAAAGGACCCATAGGAAGTCCCCATGACCCCTTTTGACACATTTGAATGCTAAAGTGTGTCCAAAGGGGTTGTAGGACCCCTTACGACACACTTGAGCATTCCAATGTGTTCATAGGGGTCATGGGGACTTCCTAGGGGTGCTAACGCATGATAAGGCATACTAGGACTCCTAGGAAGTCCCCATGACACCTTTTGACACATTGGAACCCTCAAGTGTGTTTGAAGGGGTCGTAGGACCCCTTCAAACACACTTGAGCATTCAAATGTGTAGAAAGGGGTCATGGGGAATTCCTAGGGGTCCTAATGCATGATAAGGCATACTAGGACCCCTAAGAATTCCTCATGACCCATTTTGACACATTTGAATGCTCAAGTATGTTCGAAGGGGTCATAGGACCCCTTTGGACACACTTGAGGGTTCCAATATGTCAAAAGGGGTCATGGGGACTTCCTAGGGGTCCTAACATGTGATAAGGCATACTAGGACACCTAGGAAGTCCTCATGACCCCTTTTGACACATTTGAATGCTCTAGTGTGTTTGAAGGGGTCATAGGACCCCTTAGGACACACTTAAGGGTTCCAATGTGTTGAAAGGGGTCATGGGGACTTCCTAGGTGTCCTAATGTGTGATAAGGCATACTAGGACCCCTAGGAAGTCCCCATGACTTCTTTTGACATATTTGAATGCTCAAATGTGTCTGAAGGCATCATAGGACCCCTTAGGACACACTTGAGCATTCCAACTATGAACTATTCTTCAAAGCCTCCATTTTTGCATAGCTAGGGTTTACAGCGCCTATAAAAGGCACAACTATGCCCCTGTAGGGACTCATGCTCATGCTCAGAATCATATTATTTTTATGCATTCCCTGACATTTAATACAAAGATTTTGATGGCTTCCTATAAAGACCTAAAAGAAACAAAAAATAAAAGTTAGGCCAAAAACACATACCGCATTTCTGTATGTAGTACCATCAACTTCAACAATCCAGCCAGCTTCCTCTGCTAAGGCATGGAGAACTTCATTAATGTCTTCTCTAGGAGGAAGATTATAATTTCCATATTTCTGCAAGCCCTGAAATATTTTCATCATTATCATTCTCCACCTCTACTCTCTCAATTTAGTCATCTCCCTCTCCACTGCACTCAGCTTAGCCATCCTTACCTACTCTTTAACAAAGATTCTCCAAAATTTGTATAGAAAGGCATCCTACAGGAAAAAATGAAAAGTTTCCCATAGAATATCCACAATTCATAGACAAAAGCATCATACAAGAAAAATCACAAAAAATTAATAGCTAAAAGGTAAAATGTATCGTTAACCTCGGCAATACCAAGGTCATACCCATTGTCAAATCCTAGCCTATGACGTGCAAAATGAGCAAAGCAAGTAAAATGAAAGGGAAGTATGGATCAAATAGAGAAGGTGCATCAAATTAGATCAATATCATAATAAATGCAAAAAATATTGTTACGGACAAAAATATCCGCATATTAATGGGAAAGAGTGGGAAGAGCTTCTTGGATCCATGATAGAAGTTACAGGTAAGGAGGAAGAGCTAGGAAGGGGAAAGCGACGAAGGAAAGAAGTAAGATATGTGTGTGAGCCTATGTCAGATGATGATGATGAGTACTCACCATCTGATAGTAGCTCAAGTAGTGATAGAAGCTCTTCAGTGCACATGTACACTTACACAAAAAATTTAGATAGAGAAGTAACAAGTGTTGTGGAATTATCCACAGAGCAATGTGAAATGAAGCCTCAAATTGGTTCATTAGCAAGCAAAGAATTTGGTCATGCACGTCATTCTAGCACCACAAATATTTCTATTAGAAATGCCTATTCATCAGTGGCCTTGCGTATATGAGACTCGGGAAACTAGGTTACTCATGTTGGGCATTATCCCTCAAATGTAAGTTCATTACCACCTTTGGCAAGGCAGTCTCACTCCTCATTTTACAACAAAGGGCAGCCATCTATTGTCCAAGGTTTTAATTCAGCTGACAAGTGGAGAGCTTCTCAAGGTACTAATCTCTTTCATAGAGAAGTTCTTGATTCATCTCAAGGTTCTCGTATAGGTGACCAACTCCTTGGAGGTCCACAAATAGACCCATTGATTTCCCAAATTGGTAAAAGGGTAGATGCAATTTTTTTAAGAGTATCCCAATTGAAGAGAAATGGAAATTCTAGTGAGCATAAAGTTATTGCATATCCAATGGGTGTATCTCCTCCACTGACAAATATAACTACTTCTAGAGACTTGAGTTTAAATGGAGACTGTCTATTCCCAAACATGCCCTAATCGAGCAAATGAACCAGATGTTGGTTGAGTAAAGAAGATAGTGGTTTATTAAAGCATCTGCATTATCCCACTTGCTGTTAGTTACTACTTTTTGAGTAGCTTGCCAGCTACTTCTGTGTGGGATTTCTGTAATATATAATGTCCTCATGCAAGTACATGCCAGTTTTTGTAAACATTTCCTGTTGTAAAGGGTTAGTGAGCAATATCAAAGAAAAGGTTCTTGCATGTATTATTTAGACACATATCAATTAGGAAACCATTTTTCTCCCATTACATGGCAGAAATGCCTAGATTCACTTTGTCAATATCAATAGGCAGCAAGATGAGGGAAGAAATATTTGTGAAGAGGAAGTACAAATGTTACTATCCAAAACCATTTGGAGAGTAATATTCTTCTCCTGATTGTAATAAGAAACTCAAAATGCAGAAGATAGAAAATAGCTAGGGCATTTATTTCCTATGACCTATGTCAATTTCAGTTCAATTCCTATTGATGATATTCTCAATGTGAAAAAATAAATTGATGTGCTATTTTAAAATGGTGTTGATTGAAATTTATGAAAATATGTCAAATATCCATTTTTTTCTAGAATTTGAAATAGAACTAGTGGTAATATAATCAAATTTGTGAATTTCACATCCAATCATTGGATGTTAATCAAAAGTACAACACAATAATATTTTTGAACCAATAAACAATCTTAGTCTTACTTCAAACCTACTCTCGTGTATGTGGGTTCTTGGAGGTATCTACTGAACAATGTGTGGATATGTAATGTCCCTATCCAGGACCTTACTCACTTTTCTTAAAACTCCTAATTAGAATTTGGATTTCTAATGCCTGTTGTGATATTATTTAAGTTTTCCTTGCTCCTTACTAATTAATATTGTAATGAATTGGTTATCCTTCCCCTTCTATCTCTCTCCTACTCTCTCCCCTTCCCCTTCTCTCTCTCCTACTTTGTCCCCTTCTCTCTCTCTCTCTCTCTCTCTCTCTCTCTCTCTCTCTCTCTCTCTCTCTCTCTCTCTCTCTCTCTCTCTCTCTCCTTCCCCTTCTCTCTCTCTCTCCTAATCTCTCCCCTTCCCCTTCTCTCTCTCCTTCCCCTTCTCTCTCTCTCCTACTCTCTCCCATTCCCCTTCTCTCTATCTCTCCTACTCTCTCCCCTTCCCCTTCTCTCTCTACTACTCTATCCCCATCCCCTTCTATCTCTCTCCTACTCTCTCCCCATCCCCTTCTATCTCTCCTTCCCCTTCTCTCTCTCTCTCTCTCTCTCTCTCTCTCTCTCTCTCTCTCTCTCTCTCTCTCTCTCTCTCTCTCTCTCTATCTATCTATCTATCTATCTATCCTTCTCACCTTCTCACTCTCTCTCTTCCTCTCTCAACCCTTGCCACCTTCTCACTCTCTCTTCCTCAATTGCCACCCATGAATTTTTTAAATGGTTAATTGATTTCCTTTTCTTCTTTCAATGGCCATCCATGATTTTTTTGCAATCTTCCAACCTTTCGTACATAGTTGTAAAATACATATTAATATATTATACATATAAAATAATATATGATATATAATGTAACATTTAATATTAATATATATTAAATAATATTTATTGTAAAATGTATATTATATAATATTTTTAATATATAATTGATATTATATAATATTTAATATATAATATATAATCTAATATATAGTTTTTGATATATAATCATATGAAGGATGGAAAAAAAAGAGGGAGAAAGGGGAGGGAAAAGTGAAAAATTAAAATTCTGTCGGCCTTTTTGGGTACCCGAAAATATCAGGTACCCGATTAAGCTCGGTATTGCTTTGTGCACCAAACCTACATGGTCAACTATTAAAATGTCTCAAAAATGTGTTTTTCCCCTATTTCTTTGAGTTCTAGACTTCGACTATGTAGTTGACCACTTTTTTTCACCCGAATTTGATGAAACGAAAAGGGTATCTTGAGGAGATTAGCAGCTTTCTATTGATATAATTTCTGTCAAATTTTGAATTCGGTAAGTAATTATTAGCTATTTTCTAATTGAGTTACCTCTAAAGTGTTGATTTATATACTGATTGAAAAATGACTATAACTTTCAGACGGTATAACATTTTTGAAATCTGAAAAATGCATCACATTCTATGCTTCGCCTACTATAAGGAAAAGAATTGAATTTTGTAAATTTTTGAATGAGTTAAGGTGGTCAGACACGAGATTTTTTTAATTCTGAAAACATTGTAGAAGAAAATTCATAATTAATTTTTTGGAATAAAATTACAAAAAAATATGCGTCACATCCAGGCATGAGTCTAATACTTATATATAAAATCTTATAATAAAATAGTATCATTTGATTATAATTAAGGTGGTCAGACATACACCTACTTCTTATTTTTTTCAAGAAATTTTTGTACTGCTGCATTGAAATCTATACTTTTCACCAATCCTACTAACTTTTTTTCAAAAAAGGCCTAGTATTTTAGAAACTACATTCAATTTTCTATAAATTCTATTGTTACAACTTTTTGATATTAGGTTGATAGCTGGTTGAAATTTTCATGTCAAGTTAACTCACCCTGATTTGCTAATTTTTCATTGCCACTTAAGGGCATAATTTGGCCCCTCATGATCTTGCACATACCCATGTTCTAGACACTTTTCCACAAATTCACCATGTTCCTGGGATACTGTAGAAAATTTGATCTAACTTCTTTGGAAATTTCTTGGCAAGTGGTCTCCAGATCTATGGTTGTAATTCTGATAGCCTGCTCCTACACATAGAAAATCTTGTTTTGGGGTTTGGGCGGATGAGGGCTTCCCTTGGTCAAGTCCTAGATTGAGGAATCAACCTTGAAATTTAAATGTAAATATGTAAAGAAAACAAGGAAAATTTAAGTATTTACCTTGCTTGTAGAAACCCTTTTCAATACGGATTTTGTAATGCTTGTATGTTGTAGATGTTGAATTTGCAATGACAGATGTAGGAAATCTCCAAAAATGAAATGGATCTACCAAAACCACATCATGGAGCCATGAATGTCAATGTGAAGCAATGAAGAATATTTTGAATGCCTTAATGTAAATATCCTCCCTTTATGCCCAAAAAATTGTTAGATCTTGAAGAGGAAATGCTCACAAAGGATCCTTGAATCTTGAATGCTTGATGAATGCTTGAATTCTTAAACATGCTTGTGTGATTGTTGGATGATAATTAATCTCTAATTTATGTTCATAGATGTTAATGGATTATCCTGGATGTAAAAATGAGGTTCCTAGACTTCCTTTTATACTATCTTTCATGAGGGAAAACAAGGAAAGCCAATAGGGTCACCTAATCTTGCAATTTAATTCCCCAAGACAACACTAGCCTTTGGATTTAGAATCCTTGGTCAACCTAGTCCACCTATTCCAGAACAGGTTGACTTGGTCTAGTTTTTCTAAGGTTGGCCCACAGGGAGCCAACCCTAAGGTCTCAGACACTCCATAGTTGAAAGTGGAAGATATGTGACAAAATAGGAGAAAAGGGGGATCAAGCATGAATCCATCCATGGTCCATAAATTTGGTAAAGGATGGGATCTAAAAGGTCTTAAATAATGAGTTCATCCATTTTAAGATGGTATATTTAACACTCATTTTAGTGGAAGTATGAGTTGCCTCAAACTCATGGTAAAGTAGATCAAAAAGAAAGAGTAGATCTCATCATGACTAAGGAGACAAATAAACCACCAATCCCAAAATAGACTTTAGTCTTCATCATATCCAGAGCCAAAATAAGAGAGATGTCACTAACAATAAAGTGTATCCAACTATCCCAATAAGGTTTTTGTTCCTTATTATGAACTACACAGGAAAAAGAAATGGGGTGCAAAAAGAGATGGTGTTGAATGGTCTAGAAAGTGTGTGTGGCATGCTAGTTAACCCATCAAAGATGAATTGAATGGTCTAGCAAGTGTGTGTGGAAAGCTAGTCAACTCATCAAAAGGATTCTTCCTCAAGAGAACTCCATATCCCAAGAACAAGAATCAAAATATGACCCTGGCATAAGGATGTGTGTCCTTAAAGGATCGAAAAGATGATTAGGATTCCCAGACTGTCAATAGTCCAAGGAAGGATCAAACAATGATCATGCCTCTGAGACTATTAGTAATCCAAAGAGGGATCAAAAAGAAAGGATCGAGCCTTTGGTACTTTTAGTGTTTTAAAAAGAGATCCAAAAGAACAAAGACCAATCCCCCATGAATTGTTAGTACTTCAATAGAGGAAACTAAAATGTTAAGGTGCATGTGTGAAAAAGTGATCAGAATGTATTCCCCCATGTTAAATCAATTGCAAATGCCTTAACGGGAGCAATAGCTTTAACAGAAGTGTACATTCATCTATGAAGAATGTTTCCACTATGAAATGCCCCCAAGGGAGAACACTTCAAGGGAAATGAGCACATGACAAAAGAGAGAACACAAAGGGATCCAATAACTTTGGAGTTAGTATGATCATATGATAATATGTGATATTATATCAAGTATGAAATGTCATCATTTCCCAAAGAAATTATAACTACCACACTATGGAGGGAAAGGCACATAAGAGGTATGAAGAAGAGTCTTTTCAGGCCGACAGCATAGAGAACAAAAAGAATCGGTGCTACTATGTCACAAGAATCCAAGTAGACTACACAAGGGAACATATACGAACAATATAATATAGAAAACATAAAATTTAACAACAAATAGAAGAAGAGAGGTAAAAATAGAAGAATATGCATGACATGTTTGATTACTTTATCATCTTGTGTGAACAACATAACAAGAATCATCTAAAGCAATCTAGACAAAATACATGACAAAGAGCACAACATAGGGGAAAAGAAAACACAACACTAACACAAAAAGACTACCATGCTAGAGAAGTCCAATTCAAGTTTTTTGTGTTCCCTCCCCATCTCTGTCTAAAATATTAGGGAAAGGTGAGCAACTCACAAGAGGAACCACTGCCAGATCCAAGCAAGGACTCTGGTGGGAGTCACTGTGCTCTTCACTAGGAGTGAGTTTTAGATACATAGAAATAGTGTTAGGAAAATAATGATCTATATCAATATTTTCATATTCATCATCACTAAAATGTGCATTAGAATCATCATCATTAATAGTATCTTCCATATCGAGAATAATAGAATCTAAAATATGAACAAAATCATCATGTTTATCCATTGGCATATCATTATTTTTATTAACTTCCCTCGAAGGGTCAAGCACGGGTTGATAAAAGGAAGGAAAAGGTTGATATGAATAATAATTTTGAGAATAAAGAGCACATGCCTTAACCTTAGCTTGATGGTTCTTGCAATCCTAACAAGCATGTTGGTTACAAATAGTTTTATGAGATAAAATTGAAGGATTAGATTCAACAATCATAGGTTTCAAGGAGGGAATGGATATGAGTTGAGGAATGATAGGTGAAGGAATAGGTTGGGTAGGTAAGATAGTTTTAGGAGTATCAACCTTAGGAAGGCTAAGCTCAAGAATCTTTTCTACCTTGTATTATTGATAGGATCGATAAAGATAATCGGGACAGTTAAGTGGTTTCTTAAGGTGAGATGGCCAAAATAAATCTATCTCAACACATTCTTGAGGATGAGAGGTTTTATAAAGAGAATGATTAATGGTGATAACTTCTCCTTTATGAGGAAATTTTATGCATTTATGGATAGGAGAGGCTATATCTTGCATGGAAGAGAGCTACGGAATACAAAGCTTAACTTAAAGTTGATCGGAAGTAGGAATGACAACATAGGTAGTATGAACAACCTTGCTGAAAAGGGTCACGGGAAGATTAATAGAGCATTAAGGATGATAAAGAAAACCATTACAAGTTTGAATCCAAATCCTATATGTATCATAGGTATCCTTATGCAATCCTTTATTAAAAATATGTTCTTCAGTGATAACATTCACGAAGAAAGAGGGATAAATCAAAACACTGTGAGAAGGGACATGAGAAACCCTGGAAATAATGTAAAGAGAACCATTATGTGCTTTAAGCATATCACAATGATCAAAGGTTATAAGAGGTGAAGATTTAGGTTTGTGTGAAGGTAAAATCAAAGGTCGGGGTTGGGACTCAACATGATTAACCACATGATTAGCTTCTTCTACCTTGTCATCATAAATAATATTAGTAACAAGAAAAGAAGGTTGATTAATGAAATTTTTTGAATGCGAAGGTAATGGATTGGTGTAAATTTTCAAATTTTGATTAGGAGGTGCTACAAATTTATTCGTACTATTAACCTCGGCACTAATAGATATAGCATTGGAATCAATAAGATCTTGAATATAATTATTAAAAGCATAAAACTTTTGAGTATCATGACCACGTTGATGATGGTATTGTCAAAAAGCATTTTGATCAAATGACTTAGGCATTGGTTTTCTAGTGTCAATAGGATGGATAGGAGGAAGTTAAAGAATGTTAGCATTAATCAACTTTGTCATCACCATAGGTAAAGGTTCAAATAAAGGAGTGTACTTGTAATTAGGATGATACATAGAAGAAAAAGTAGTCATACCTTTGGATGTATTTGCCACTTGATCATAAATTGTGTTGGTTTCCTTGTGAATCTTGATGTAGTTGTTAGGCTTAGAGAATTGTTTATGAATGGTGGCATCACTCTTATTAGCAGTAATAGGAGCCATAGGAGTAGAGCTCTCAATCTAGTTCTCTTGTAACTGATAATGGTGAAGCACTGCAAAAAGGTGTGAAAAGGAAGTATACTCAGTAAGGAGAATCTTATCTCTAATGTCTTTTTGAAAATTAGAAATAAAAACACGTTGAATATAATAATCATGAGCATGATAATAAATTTGAAAATACAAGTATTTGAATCTACCTTGATCAAGTCACTAAATTTTTCTTTAACATTTTTCTTACAATGCATTAAATCAGCCAAGGAAATATGAGGACCAATATTATTTTGAAAATGTTGAATGAAAGCATTAGCAAGCATTTGAAAGTAATTAATATCTAATAAGGAGGTAAAGAGAAATACTATTGCAAAGCTTTATCTTTAAAATTACGTGTGAACAACTTATTCATTAGCCTATAGTCATGAGAAAAATTACTACATATAATTTGGAAAGTCCTAACATGAATCACAAGATCACCCTTACCATTATACGTCTCAAGATGAGGTATCTCAATATGTTGTGTGATAAAAACATGAAGGATATCTAAGGAAAGGGGATTAGCAATGTCACATGTAGGAATGTTGTACTTAGATTGAGTGAATTCAGCCACTTTTTGTTTCAAAGTAGTGATGGTGTAAACCAAGCTACTAATGGTAGGATTAGAAGACATAATACTATGCATAAACATATTGGATGTACTAGAAAATTTATAGGAGGCAGAAGGAAAATATAAGGATGTTGGTGGAAGATTAGAAGGAACAGAAAGAAGATTGGAATATGTAAAAGGATCAACATTATATGAATTTAATGAAGAGTGTATGGAGATAGGAGGAACACTTGAAGGAAGTGAAGGGGTAGGAAGACCAACACTTAGAGGATTAAAGATTTTTGTAGACTTGTATGGTTCTACGGTTGTGGAAGGAGGAATGTATCCTAACTCTTGAGCACATTATTTCAAAGGCTTAGCATGATTGTTAATAAGGTGTGATATACCATGCAAAATGGAGATGTTATTATCATCGTGAGTGATAATATTATTAATAGAATCAATAAAGACAAAACTCTAGAGATTTGTGTTCTCTTGCACAAGCCAATTTTCCAATTTATCAAACTCGTGAGAGACATTATCAACTTGGAAAGGAGTAAATCTTAAGATTTCATCTTCATCATGGGAAGAGTGAGAAGATTTATTCTCCATGATAGGATTGGGATCTTGAGGGAAAATATTATTATCATCATGGGTCCTAGGAAGAAAAGAGGAATCATGATCAAAAGATCACGAGTCCATAGCTTATCCTAAAGGGAATTCTAGAGGTTGGACTTAGTGTAATAAAGCTAAAAAAAGAGGAGATCACAAAAGGAAACTCTATTGATATCTATCCATATAATTATCAATGTAATAAAGAGCATAGAAAGAAAGATCTAACCACAAAAATATAGCTAAATTTAACATCAAAGTCAATAAGGAAAGGGGGAATGCATTGAGTTCACAAAAATAAGGCAAACAACCAATGCAAATAGGGAGATCAAGGGATCTAACTCCAAAATAAAAAAGTAGGAGATGCATCAAGTTCACCAAAATGTTTAGGGGTGAAATGGATACTAATGAATCTAACAATATAAACTATGTGAGATGAGTTCATTAATTAAGCATTTCAATAGCAACACTCAAAATACAAGAGAAAGAGGAGCTTCCAAACATAACTCTCAATATAATTGAAGTTAGATTAGCAAAATCCAAGAAGATGAAGGGATGCCAATGCTAAACCCAAATTATATCAAGGAAGTACACAAGAAAGTCTTCTTTCATGAAATGTAGGATTTGATTAAAGATGTATAAATGAAAATGTGAAATTGAACCAATTGATTTAATGAGAAAAGTAAGATAGATCTAGATGCTAAGTGTATGTAATTTTCCTGATTAAGATATGAAAATAGGTCTAGACTAAGAAATTAAATCAATGATAGAGTACTCACCTTGAAATGTATAGAGGAATATGCCTTTTTTCTCTGAAAAATGTAGATCTGAACCTGTGATAGAACTTCCAACTACGGATTCATGATCACAACAAAAAACCTAGAAAATGTTGCTTTTCCCATACCTCCAAGAGTAGGTCAACCTAGTGCAACACGTTCTAGACACTTTTCCACAAAGTCACTATGTTTTTGGGACACTGTATAAAATTTGGCTTATATTCATTGGAAATGTCTCATCAAGTGTTTTCCAAATCTATGGTTGTAATTCTTATATCCTTCTCCTCCACATAGAAAAGTTTTTTGGGGGGTTTGGGTGGATGAGGGCTTGCCTTGGCCAAGCCCTAGATTGAGGAATAAACCATGAAATTGAGATGTAAATATGTAAAGGAAATAATACAAATGTAAGTATTCAACTTTCTTTTAGAAACACTTTCTCAATAAGGATTTTGTAATGCTTGTATATTGTAGATGTTGAATTTGCAATGACAAATGTAGGAAATTTCCACCAATACAATGGATCTACCAAAACCACATCATGGAGCCATGGATATAAGTATACATAAATGATAAATATGATGAATTCATCAATTCTCCTCCCTTGATGGAATTCTAGATCTTGAAGAGGAAATGCTCACAAAGGATCCTTCAATCTTGAATGCTTGATGAATGCTTGAATGCTTGAACTTTCTCGTGTGATTTTTGGATGATAATGGATCTCTAATGGATGTTAAATGGATGTTCATCAACATTAATGTATGATCTTGGATGTCAAAATAATCTTCCTAGGCTTCCTTTTATACTAGTTTTCAGGTGGTAAAATAAAGCAAGCCAACGGGGTCACCCGATTTTGTAATTTAATTCCCCCAGAAAACACTAGCCTTGGGATTAAAATCCCTAGGAAATAATTCAACCTAGTTGACCTATTCCAGAATAGGACAACTTGGTCGACATGTTCCAGGGTTGGCCCACAGGGAGCCAACCTTGAGGTCTTAGAGACTACATAGTTGAAAGTGGAAGATATGGGATAGAACATGAGAAAAGGGGGATCAAACATGAGTCCATTCCATGATCCATAAAGTCGGTAAAGGATGGCATCTTAAAGGTATTAAAATGAGAGCTTCCATTTTAAGATGATACAATTTTTTTTAAAGAATAGGGCTTCATAATTGAATCTGCACTTCAAAAATAGAAATGAAGCTTCTCTTAAAATGAAAATATTCTATTCTCATCGACTGTCCTTCTTACACATTGGATCTCCTCTTTCATTGGAAACAAATTTTCATTAACCATGAGCTTATACAAAAACCTTTATTCTTGATGGACCCTGAAGCCTTTTGACTTTGATCTCCTCCTAAGAGTATTGGCTTCACCTTTGAATGATGGGTATTGAACCATTTTCTTCATGAACTTAAGCAAGAAGTATTTCCTTCCACAAGTCCATAACTCACCATTTTTAAGTACATTGACCCTTTTCCAAAGTCTAAATTTTCCATCCATTTAGGGATGAATTAATCCAAAAAATGATTTTTAACTAACAATTTCATTGACCATGATATGTGCCTAAAATAATGCAAACACAAAAAATCTGCACTTCTTATTGGAACAAATACAAATTTTTGCCTTCTTGGCAATGATTGTCTCTTTAAGAATGAGCGAGGTACTATCCTTGGTACATTCTTTTAAGCAATAAATTTAGACAGTGATCTCTTTCCAAATGACACCCATTTGACAATGAATTCAAAGTTTTTTTACCTCCTTCTACCTAATATCTCCTCAAATGAACAATAAGAAGTTTGGCTACAAAAAATTGCTTTGTGGATATTTGTGGGATTTTTCAAATCGACCCCAATCTTTTTTTTTATCAACATAGCTTTCAACCATGAAACAAACTTATTTTAAGGTTTTGGAAGTTCCTTATAAAATGGCTTGGGAAAATTTACCAACCTTCCTTCACCCCTTCAAATATTCAAAAAATGAAATTTTTTTATCTATAGCTTAAAAGATTTGATTCAAATCTCTTTTATCTTTTTAAATTTTAACTAATCTTATCCTCAAACAAAAAAAAAAAAAAATTATTTCAAATCAATGATCTTACTTTTCAATCCTCTTTATAGCTATGACACACAAACAAAACCAATGATCTTTTTCCACCAATAACTTCAAACTTGAAATAAAACTTATGATCTTCCTTCTTATTATGATTTAATCCAAAAAAATTGTTGTACTAGGTTCTCATAGAAAATGAAGAATTTTTTTTAAAAAAAATAGAAGACATTGTTCAATAGTAGATAAACTTTTTATTAATTTAAAGGATATCACAAAACGTTCTTGATCAAAAAATCAAGGATCAACTAATCAAAATGATCAAAGAAATAAAAATGCATTACAAGTGCCTCTATAAATAAAAGTCTAAGAAAAAATAAGAACAACTAAAACAAAAGGATATTACATGCATGTTCATGCAATATTAGAGGTCTAGCAATTTATTTTAAACTTATGCAAGATTGCACAAGAAGTTCACATATAAAGCTTGATGTAAAGTGGAGAAATTAATAGTCTACTTTTTTTTTCTACACTTCCCATAAAAGATAATCTTGGATACACAGTTATTGACATTGATGATTCCAATAAGGCAGATAAAGATGCAATCTCCCTACAAAGTGTCACATTAGAACTAGTTGAATCCTTAGAGAAGCATTTAATGGATGAAATTGAGGATGGGTTCTCAAGAACTAGAAAATAATGTTGATAAAGTGTTAAAATTTAATCTCAACTAATCCCTTAAATATTATTCTATAGCCTTTCTTCTCATGCTACCTATTATCATTTAAGCTTATTGTTCCTTTGTATAGTTTATCTATTATGGTTGGGTGCCAGCCATATCTTCATGGTCTAACATATCCCAATGGTACAAATATACTACAAATATATATTCAAGGATGAGAAGCCTCGCTCAAATTTCTTCTTCCTTACAACCCAAACATGTGTCTATACAGTGGAGCCCTAGAAGAAACAACTTCAAAATGCTCTTCGAGAACACCCACTTGAATGATAAGGGGAGACCTGTTTATTTTTCATGAAAAGGGTTTCCCCACATGGTATAAATAGGGAATATTTTTAAGCACATCGATCTTTACAAAGAAAATCATCTAACAAGTGTTGAAAGTGATGTTTTCACCAAAAATATTCCATACTGATGATGATTTTGTTAAAAAGGACATAGTTAGCACCCATGCTAGTTATGGTCAATGTAAAGATCACTATTGGCACTCATTTTGGAGATATAAAAAACTAATTATATGGAAATATTTGGCATGATGATGGTTGTAACAAGGAAAACTATGAAAAGATCAAGACCTATCTATAAGGTAAGGGATTGAAACTATAAAATGCAAAAACCTGTATTGTAATGGGGATCTTTTGAACTTTTTGAAAAAGGGGATTTTGAGAAGTGAAATTCATAGTAGTCTGAGTTTTTTCGTAGTGAAATTCCATAATTTTTTAGTTTAAGGTGTATTTATAATATTTTTATTATGGGGCTTACTTTCAAGAATTGGCATGTTTTCTCTTGATGAAATACAAAAAATGTACTTGTATAGCCTTTCTTATTTTGTTAACTAAAGTGTTTTGTGATTTTTTTTATTTTTTTTTAATCCAATTTTCTTATGTTGATACTTTTATCTTTTAATTTTCTTGAGAAATGACTGGTCATGTAACCTTTTTACTCTTCTCAATGCCTCTAAAATAGATGATGAATTGAATAATTTATATCTTTCTTCTCAATACGATAAATCTTATGGGTTTTTCTCCCATCAGACCCTTATAGGAGGTACTTATATCTAAAATATAGGAAAAAGAATTAATGCCTCTTGTTTAAATTTCATTCAAAATTTTCTTTCATATACTAAGCCTATTATTATGGAGAATTACACACCCCTTAAGGGGCTTGCACTTTAATTCAGATCCTACAGATGCTTCCCATAATTCAAGTCCAATGATCACAATTTATGTCATTTTGACTTCATATATTTTGTTCTTTTAGTCAACAATGAAGGGTTTGTGGTACATCATGTCTAATTCATAAGGTTTTTAGTCCCTAGCTAGGAAGGATCAGATCATTAGGAGTCTCATATAATGCATTCCTAAATATGTCATAAAAGTCTTGCATCAAAAAATCACCTCCATTAGCTTAGTTGGTTTGAGAAAGATTCATTTTCACTTTCCTTCACAACCTAGATATGAAGAGATTTGAAATCTCAAAGGTTGTTTCATAAATGTCCCACTCTAGTGAAACTTCTTGAATTACCTTATATAGGTGTAAGACTCTTAGGGATCAATAATATTAGAATATTTTTATTGATATCATATTTTTCCTTGGCAACATGAGCATGAATATCTGATCATGAAGATCTATAATAGTTTTAACTAGCTATGAATCAGTGTTTTGATTTGCACTCCTTCATAGTAATAGATATTTCTATATAGTCTTCATATTATATCTATCAATTAATGAAGAACTTATATACAAGATATCAAATAATAAGATACTATGGAATTAAAGATATAAGGTTTTAAAGTTTTGTCTAGTAGATACTGTATTTGTCGAGTACGGAATAGGTTGCTCAAGAGGTCCCTAATTAGTCAAATTACTATATATTTTCTTGTGCTTATGGGGTAAGATTAAGGACTGGTCGTAGTGTGGGGTTTCAAGTTGGTGTCACTTTTTATTATGTCTTTGTTGACTTATTTGGATGAAACATGTAAAGTATTCTGGGAGATAATTTGTAAAGTATTTTTGGGAGTCAACTCAATTTTGTAATAAAGTGTGTGGAGCTTCCCTGAAATATGTTTAGATTGGTATAGATTATTTATTCCTTTTAATAATTTGATGATATGATATTTAATTAAAACTTATATAATTAGAAACTACAACTCTGACTAAATGCAAAGTATGGAGTAATCAATTAGAACCGGATGAAGTGTGTAGAATTTCTCCTAAGCTTCAATGGAACTGTAATTCATGATTACATGAGATGCAAATGTAAATGTTCATTGTTTTATACCAATTATCTTAACTAGGTATTGAGCCCTTCAGCTATGAGATATATATGGTCAATGAGCCCTCTAATAGTGAGCCTTCCAGTGATAATTATTGTTATATTTTGTATTTGGTTATAAGATATGGAGAGTTAACCCTCTATATAGTTTTTCCTTTATAGTTTTCCACATAAAAAATTTTCTTTTGTGTTATGTATTATTGTCATTTTTTTTCTTTCTTCATTGTAGTTAAGTATGTTATTTGGATGATTATTTAAAGGCTTTAAAGTTTTAAAAGGAATACTTATTCACCCCCTATTAGTATTCTATATTTTTGAAAAAGGTACTTTCTGGCATGTCTGGTGGGATAGAGATAAACATAGTCACCAAATTTAGTGCACCCTTTGGTTCCTAAAATTTTAAAAGAAGCTATTAAGTTAACAGGGTAAGTTGTATGTATGACTCTTTTTAAAATAAAACATGAATTGGGATTATCAAGTCTCCTTTGTTTGGGCTCACTCTCAACCTATTCAAAGAAATAGTTCTCTTGATCTCTAAGAAATTGTACCATCATAAATTGTAATCATCTATAATTAGATGCTTAGTTAGGCCCTATTTTAGTGGTCTCAAGGTTTCATATATGTTACACTTGATCTAGTTGTATACCATCTACATTTTTGTCTTTCTTAGTACCTTCCCAACTTCCAAAACAAATTTCATCCACTTTTGGTGGGACGAGGTTGCCCGAGATGACATTTCCCTACTTTGTTCTCCAAAATTTTAATCAAGAGCCTGGACCTCATTGATTAAACAAGATTTCCACATTTCCATCAGCATCCTTTGATTTTTGAGCCCTAATATATTATGAGAGCTATAAAATAAACCTACTTCTCCTCATTTAGGTCTACATAAAAGCCATGATCAAGATTTCCACTACTCTCCTACAATTTTACATCTAAGAATTCTCAAGAAAATTTTAAAGCATCCAAAGCATCTTTCAAGGAGATATTATTCATTGTATAAAGCTTCTCTCCCATGATGGTCAAGTAGAGGATACCTCAATTTTGCAAGGAGGTCCTTTTTCCAACTATACGAATATCAAAAGTAATATAGTTTATTTCTTCTTCAAGGAAAGATTTAATCAAATATAACAATATTAAAGATCTTTGAGGATTATTTTTAAATCTATACATTTGTTAAAGGATTCCTTTACTCTTCTCTAAATTATAAGATTCAAGGACCACATACAACTACATTCTAGAATTGTGAAATAAAAGAGCTATTGATTCATTACAAACTATATTGGTCAAATCTATCAAGGAAGCCTTTATGACAACTTGAAAAAAGAGCTTAAAATTTATGAAAGAGAATGCACAGCCATGCTACAAATTGAGGTTGTGTAAATAAATAAACTTTTTATCAATTTTAGAAAATGAAGCCTTATCAATGATTTATTGAATAGCTATTGTAGGTAGTACACGTAAATCATATACTAAATCCATTTAATTTTGAATTAATAATAGCTTGCATATATGTTGATGGATATTTACCTAGTTTCTCTAATGATGGAAATTATGTTTCCTTTCTTTGGCACTTAAACACTCTGGTATTATACTTTACTACCAAAGACCACAATATAGTAGTTCTTGTCAATCGTAAGATCTAGATACCAATGACACTAGAACATTGTTTTTTTCTACTTATTGTAATGTTGAGAACAATAGATAAATCAAAGCTAGTTTTAATATCATGACAAGAAAAATTAACTCATTTGCAACTAGAAATGAATTTTTCAACATTCATCGTACAATTGTAATTGTGGTTTTTTAAATCAGTACAAAAGGTACAATAAAAATAGTCACCTTAGTTTCAATTAAAATCTACCATTTAAGAGCTTGGAATACTTTAGAAGCTAGGGACATGGGGGAACATCCTCCCATCCCCAAAATACATGAGGGGATAGGGAGGAGGATTTGAGGGGTGGGGACATGTCCTATGTAACATGAGCTACAAGTAAGATTGTACACTATAATATAAACAACAATAGAAAATATAATAGATGATGAGGATACATTACCTTTTTCCTCATATTGGTTTTTTTTCTCTTCACATTTGGATAAGACAAAGAAAATGATTGGGGATACCTATGGTGTAATGGTAGATAAGGAAAAAAGAGGCATGAGTTGATACATTTATTACAACTAAGGTTGAAAGGAGTTGGGAATTAGAAAAATTCTTTTGTTGAAGGTGTTTATTTAGCTGCCAAAAGGATAATGTAGGCCCTTGATCTATATGTGATACCTAGAAGAATTCAGTAAGAAATAATAGTCAAGAGGGATTACATAAAGGTAGACCAATGTGGAGAGAGATTGGATTAATTAATTTATTGTTTGTTAATTTTAAATGCCAAGTTAAGGGCTCTTTGTTATTTAGATTCACATGGAAGGCATGGAAGCAGTAGTCTATTTCAAAAAGATAAAGCGAAATGACCCAAGAAGTAGTAGTCTATTTCAAAATCCCCCACATCATATTCTAGTTTGATCATCTATATGCCTCTCTAGAATAGAAGTCACGACTCTTATGTTCAATTACTGAATTATCTTCTACCTCCTTAACATCAATAGCTAACAATTCCAACTAGTTCATTTTGAGTGATATACATGATCTGCACTATTCTCTACAAGATTTTTTCTCTATTGATAAGTTTTTCATATATGAGAAGCATCATTTTATTAGTTATGTTATATTCTTACACCTCTTTTTTATCTTTCAGGCTATCAAAGAAACATGAAGAATATGAGATACTTCTTGTTTGGATGAAAAATATTGTTGGACAATTACATCTACAAGTGGTCTTTCTTGATATGACATGCTAAAAACACTACAGCTCCAACATGTTGAAAATGAAACACGTCTAGGTGTCTTGTTTAAAGTACGTAGTTAAATCAAGGAAATTTCTTGCTACACCACTAAACTTGGTGGAAATGTATAGTATGCGGGAGCTTTTAAATAGTTATTAATAAGGCTGCAATGTTTGGAAAATCAGTGTCAAAAGTGTATGGGAAATTAGTGTCAATATTCAGTAATTTTTAATGTTGTATCCATGCTATGCTCCTTTTGTTGTGGAGTAACTCTCAATCATTTTGTAAGCCAACATTGAGAATAAATATAATAAAATGGTATTTCGTATTTCTAGTGATGTTAGTTTATGCTACTTTGTTGAGTGTTTTTGCAAGAATAAATTATTGAAAATAATTATAGTGAATGCTATTTGGTAACATTGAAATTAAAAATTACATTTTATAAAAATATTGAAAATAAATTATTTAGTATTTAATATATTTGTTCACATTGTATCTAGAGAGACTCTAGTTAAGATTTAAAAATATGTTGTCTTTCTAGAGACAATAAATACGACCAAAGAAATATTGTCTCTAGAGAAACAAAAATACTTTGTTTTATATTGTCTTTAAGAGACAATAATTAAAGACACTTGATTTACAACAATACTTGAAACAATAGACAACCTTTTTTGTCTCAAATTAAGACAATCAACTCAATAATCATCTCAAAAATAGTCTTTAATCACCCCTTTGTTGACAATTTGGCTGAGTTGATCACATATATGTTGTCATTATGGAAACATATGATCCACATGAAGATCGCATAGGTTAGAGAGCAATTATGACAGAGCGCATTGCAAATTTTTCTAAGTGTGAGACAGTGTTTTTACCAGTGAACTTGGACATAGTTTTTGTTTGTGACATTGACTGGAGTAAGTTCAGTGCTTGCGCACTTGAACATAGACTCTATGATGTCTATTGATCACCCATCTTAGAGTGAAAGTCAGTATGGCATGTACGGAAGAAGTTATGACAGTTTTACCAAAGACAGTGTGAAGCCGACAGGACAGAATATGAAGATAGAACTAGTAAAGAGTTAAGGGATTATTTTGTTTATCAAAATAATGACTTAACAATATAAAGGGATGACATCCTAGATGTTAACTCTTGGATAAAGCTATTGGTATAAATGTAATTGTAATTGTATAGAAGAAGTGTAGTATTATGTTGTAGTAATGAAATGTAATGAAGCAGTGATATGATGTGAAATATATGAAGCATATGTAATAGTGATAGTGAAAGAGCAGGAAAGAGATATTGATGCAAGCAGAATAAGGTTATGTACCTTAACCTATTTTTGTAATCAGTGTATTGTACATTACTTGTTTGGGCAGTGGGCTCATCTGGTAATCACATTTTGTACTACCAACTCCTAACAAGGTTAAGGCTTCTAACAAGGCCTATAGTCCCTTAATCAGGACTGATACACTATATGCTTGTAATAGACTCCTAACAGGGTCAACATCCTTAATAGGATACTTTTGATTAGTGGATCTTTGTGGGTACCATCCCCACCAAGGTTTTCCCTTGTCTAGGGTTTCCTCGAGAACAAATGATGTGCTATGAGTTCTTTATCGTTATGCATGTTGTTTATCTTCTTATGTTATGCATGTATAAAGATGATCTGTTATATCAATAATTGGGCAAAAGATAAAGTTTGTAGAATACTGATTCACCCCCCCCCACTCTCAGTATTCCCTATTTCTAACAATTGGTATTAGAGCTTAGTTACTCAAAAAAGAATCATTCAAGGAAAGCCTAGCAGCTTGAGTAAGATCTCTATGGATATGGATCAACTACAAAAGACTCTTGAAGAAGCTCTTGAACAGATTGACTTGCTTACTATTGAAAAAGATACTTTGAAAAGAAAGTATGATGATGCAAAGAACCTCATTGAGAAATTGAAAAATAAATTGGAAGATCTAAGATCTGAAAAGGAATCCGAAGTTTTTATTGAAGATTATGATGACAATTTAGAAAAATAAAATGAGATCCTTAAGCATGAACTAAAGATAGCAAATTTGAAGCTTAGTTTGAAAGATGGAAATGGCAAGAATGAAGCAAATCTGAAATCTGAGAATGAAAGTCTAAAGATTGAAAATAAAGGACTAAAATCTAAACTTTTAAAAGTAACATCTGAACTTGAGAAAGTCAATTTGCAGTATGATGAACTTGAGAAATACAATAAGATTGTGAAAGGTGAACTGACTCAGTCCAAACAATAACTTGATAGGCTATATTCAACTAGTGAGAAGATTGATGAACAAATATCTTATCAAAAACCATTCTATTATAAGACTGGTCTTGGATTCAACACTTTTAAAGCAAATGATGAAGGCAAGGAACCAGATCTGAAGATATCTGAAAGCATAGATGAGAAGAAGCCTGATGAGATCAACAAATCTGAAGATACACCTAAAGAAGAAGAATCACCAAAGCAAGAGGAATCACCCAATGGTATGCAAAGAGAATTCAAAGGTAGATGTTTTGCTTGTAATACTATTGGTCATATGAAGAGAGATTGCACAGGTAAGAAATTTAAACCTCTTAATGGTTATTGTTACAATTGTCATGGTTTTGGACATAGAACTATTGAATGTAGGAAACCTAAATTTATTGAGAATAATGATGGTAGTAGAATGTTTAGGAATACTAACAATGCAGATAAAAAACTTACTGAAGATATGAACAGAAGAAATGGAGTAGTATGTTATAGATGCAACAAGGTTGGACACATTGCTAGAAACTACAGATCATAAATCAATCAACCTAGACCAAGATATGGAAACAATGGAATTGTTTGTCAAATATGCAACAAGATTGGACATACAGCAAGGTTTTGTAGAATGAACAATAGAGTTTTTCATCCTAATCCTAATCCCATAAATCATGCAAGAAGAAATGAAGATGCAGGTAACGGTCAGAAAAGATGCTGTAGTAATTTAGATGAAGTGAAGTTTATCAAAAGCACAGATCAAGGAGACATATTCAACATTGAAGGTAATCAGGAAGGTGAAGTATTGAAAGGTAAGAATGAATCTTTACCTGACCTGTCTCAAAGTACTTAATTTATGTAAATTACAGTAGAATAGGAATTTAGATTAAGTGTAGAAGTAGATATATGATGAAATGAGTCTTGTGCAGTTAATGCAAGGTAGTTTATGATGTTCTAATGCTATGGTTAAGAGTGCAAAGAAAAATATTATGTTTTGCAAGATCGCAAGAAGTTTTAAGTTTTGCAGGTTAGCAGAAACAACTTTTTGGAAAGAAGCGGCAAAAGAATTGAATCCGATGTCAGATCTAAGTGAGATTGAATTAATAAAAGGTTATGATCAGTATTATTTGATCATCAAAATGAATTCAAGTGTCAAGGAGATCAAAGAGCAGTGATTGAAAGCATTTTACAAGGATTTGGAGAAGAATTTTGTGCCGAATCTACGCAAGCCCTAAAATCATGAAATTAAGGTATTTTACTTGACAAATCTTTGAATTAGTAAAGGAATTTGAAGAAATCATGGATGTTTCTTTAATACACAATGTTAGAGATAAGAATAGACCTAAATTGAAAAGGGAACCAGTAGAGCCCTTGGAAGATGACCCTAGGTTTGCATTATCATCTATACCAGATGGAGTTTTACACTTGGAAAATGTCAGAAGTTATCTTGGATGCAAACTAGAGACAGTGAATGATAGTGATTTCATAGATGAATATCAGAAGATTTACAATCAGGATATGACACTGAAACAAGGTTTTGAATATTTGGAACATAATGAAATTGTTAAGTATGGATTACAGTATGAATTTGATAATGAAGAATGCACTAAGATTATCTTGAACAGAATTCATAATAGAAAGTTTTGGCTCGAAGATAGAGTGATAGATATTACAGCTGATTTGATTCATGAAGTCACTGGATTATCTAAAACTAGAGCTATTCCTTTAAATGAGAAAAACATGAGGAAAACAGTCATTGATAACACAAACTCATCCTATAATGGTAGAGGAATTGTGATTAGTAAGATCAAACAAGATGATGTGAGATACTTATGCAAGATCCTAACTACTAAGTTTTGTGCAAATTCAAGAGAGGATGACATGGCAGCTGGAATGGTACATGCAGCCTATCTAATATGTGTTGACAGGGCACAAGTTGATATGTGTGAAATTCTAAGAATTCAATTGTTTGAGAACTTGGAGAAGATCAAGAAAACTAAGTATACACAGTTTAGGTTCTCATCCCTAATCACATATATGTTTTTTCATCTTTTGAGGAGATTTCCTTACACCATAGGAAATGACAAGAATGATGGACAAAATACAATGGAAAGGATTAACCTAGTATACAGAAGACATGTTATTGAAAGTGTTAATGAGAGTGTAGTACTTGTTATTAAGACATTTCAGAATATTGTGTCTCGCAGATCAAGGATCCCTAAGTCTCTTGTTGAAAAATATAAAGATGATATATGTTTTATGGTGGATACTGACTTTACCTATATTGAAGCAGTAGAGCCTAGAATAGAGTTCATAGACCCTCTTGGCTATGAGATATCTGAGGTAGAGACTGAAGAGTATGTTAGCAGGTTACTTAAGTGCAAGTTGGACACTCAGTGTAATAGGTTTGGAACCTTTGAGGAGAACTTCAACTCCGCAAAGATCCTAATTGAAGAGAAGCAGTCTAAGACGAGAGTTAAGAGCACCATTAAGAAAATCCTAAAAGATACAGGAATGACAGAGCAATATTTTTTGGTAGCAAAGCAAATAGTAGCAACAATCAGAGAGAGTGGACAAAAAGAAGTTTTGTCTATCCCTCCTTTATCATCAATTGCAGTGCAACAAGAAGAACCACAAGTAAAGGTAAAAATGGAAGTAACTAAGAAGGACATAGAAGCAAAGATGTCTACTAGATCCACTTCCTCCACACCTAGCAAAAGAGTTAAGGAAAGTGCTACTGGACCAAGAAAGAGACATAAAACTCTAGTGCAACCAGTTCCAAGAAAGATTGCAAAAATAAAAGATGATGTCACTACTAAGAAGAAAGCTTGGAAACCAAAAGTTGAAAAGCTTAATGAGTAGATCATTGAGAATGGTGACTTTGCAAGAATGAACAAATATTATGATCTTTATGATTATACTGACAGATTTAATCTGGAGAATGCAGTTGTGAAGCATATGATTTTGACTGACAAGAAGTTTGATACTATTCAGGGACAGATACATGATCATCTATATAACAAACTTGTAAATAGGAAGAAGAGAGCATCAGAAGTGGACACGGCTATCAGAGAAAAGCTTGTGAGGAAGCTTTGTGAGATAAGAGATGAAGCACATTTCAATCAGATCATGAAAGCCTTAAGAACCCATCTGAGAACCAAAAGGAGAACTATTCAGATTATGGGAGGCAGGTATGAAGAAATCAATTCTGAGACAAAATAAGCTATTATCAAAGTTATGGTAGAATATGTTGGAGAATCATTAGTTGCAGCAGAGCAAGCAGGTGAGAAAGAACAAAAGGACATTCCCTCTTCTCCAGCCATTAATATTGAAGATGAAACAATGAATGTAGAAGGTACAAAAATCACCTTGGATATTGATGAAAATGTATTCAAGAATTTGGAAAACATTGTTGACAATTCGGCCTTTGAAGAGCAGGAAGCTACAAAAGAAGAAGAGATGACAGAGACAATAGTTTTGGAACCACTAGTAACAGAGGAACAAGTTCCCATTCCCACCAAAGAAGATATCAATCTTACTCCTGAGACTGGAAAGAAGACTCAAATTGGATCTATGATTGAGTATTTGGGAAAGGAAGTAGATGATGATGATCAATTGGAATTGATCACATCCTTGAATAAAATCATTAGCAAGAATAAGAAAGTGAAGAGTCTTGAAGGGTGTCTGAAAGAACTAACTGAGAAGTTACAAAGTATTGTAACTACACAAATTGCAGAAGCAGGCCCTATGGAGAAAGCAAAGAAGGTAATGAGCACCTTTGATAATGAATTTACAAACTTGTCTGATATTGCAAAAGTGAAAGCACAAGAAGCCTATGAGGCTAGAATACTTTTGAACATCAATCAGAATATCAGAAATGATTTCAACACTCTTGATATCTATATCAAGGATTTGAGGAAGCATTTGGAAATAGGTAAATCTTTGTACATACAGTGTACAAAATCAGAGACCTTGACAACAGAAGAAGATCAAAAGATAAAGTTGAAGGAATCAGAAATTATGAATGAAACAAACCTTCTGTCTAGCCCCAATGTGAAGGTATGTGATGTTGAGAAAAAAGTTTGGAAACTTTATGATGAAATCAGAGTTGCACAAGATGAGAGAGACAGAAAATTGAGAACATACACTCTTTTGAGAGAGAATGCTTCTATGAAGTTAAGCATTATTGAAGATCAGTTGGAAGAATGTCTATCAACTAAGACATCTTTTCATAAATTTAAGTTTGAAAACCTCCAAGCATGTGAAATAGCTTCTTATGAATTGAGTGCACTACTTAATGTGGCGGATTCCATTAAGAAATCATGAGAGAAGGAGATAGAAGCCATGAAGATAGATTTTGCAAATTGTGTTGCAAGCCTACCAACTTTGCAATAAATGAATTGAGGTATAATCTTTTTGTGATACAATTTTGTAACCCTCCCTACCTTATTTTGTCATTGTTGTCAAAGGGGGAGAGATATATAGAAGAAACTTGATTGTATATGATAAGGATTGTTACTCTTAGGGGGTGTAGTATATCTGAGATAATAATTTTTTTGAGGATTTATAAGGATAGTATGTATTTTATACTATGGCCACAATTTTGAACAATTTTGAGATTTTGAGTTGTACACTTAACCAATTTTCTCATATGTTGCCACCAATGACAAAGGGGGAGATTGTTGGCAATTTGGCTGAGTTGATTACATAGATGTTGTCATTATGGCAACATATGATCCATATGAAGATCACACAGGTTAGAGAGCAAGTATGACAAAGCACATTGCAAATTTATTTAAGTGTGAGACAGTGTTTTTACCAGTGAACTTGGACACAATTTTTATTTGCGACATTGATTGGAGTAAGTTCAGTGCTTGCGCACTTGAACATAGACTCTATGATGTCTATTGATCACCCATCTCAGAGCGCAAGTCAGTATGGCATGTACGGAAGAAGTTATGATAGTTTTACCAAAGACAGTGTGAAGCTGACAGGACAGAATATGAAGACAAAACTAGTAAAGAGTTAAGGGATTATTTTGTTTATCAAAATAATGATTTAACAATATAATGGGATGACATCCTAGATGTTAACTCTTGGATAAAGCTATTGGTATAAATGTAATTGTAATTGTATAGAAGAAGTGTAGCATTATGTTGTAGTAATGAAATGTAATGAAGCAGTGATATGATGCAAAATATATGAAGCATATGTAATAGTGATAGTGAAAGAGCAGTGAAGAGATATTGATGCAAGCAGTATAAGGTTATGTACCTTAACCTATTTTTATAATCAGTGTATTGTACATTACTTGTTTGGGCAGTGGACTCATCTGGTAATCACATTTTGTACTACCAACTCCTAACAGGGTTGAGGCTTCTAACAAGGCCTATAGTCCCTTAATCAGGACTGATACACTATATGCTTGTAATAGACTCCTAACAGGGTCAACATCCTTAACAAGATATTTTTGATTAGTGGATCTTTGTAGGTACCATCCCCGCTGAGGTTTTCCCTTGGCCAGGGTTTCCTCGAGAACAAATAATGTGTTATGAGTTCTTTATTGTTATGCATGTTGTTTAGCTTCTTATGTTATGCATGTATAAAGATAATCTGTTATATCCATAATTGGACAAAAGATAAAGTTTGTAGAATACTGATTCACCCCCCCTCTCAGTATTCCCTATTTCTAACACCCTCTATGTAGTAGTGCTTGTTCTCTCTACCTCCCCAAATTTCTTGGTATATATGTGTGTGTGCATGTGTGTGTGTGAACTAGTACATGATTTAGGTTGGCTAGTCAATATCATGGTTAATGTACTAGTTAACTATGATATTGACTAGCCAGCCTATTGCTTCGATATTTTCCTATAGCCACTTCAATATTGATATTGACTATATATATATATATATATATATATATATATATATATATATATATAGCCACTTCAATATTGATATTGACTCTATATATATATATATATATATATATATATATATATATATATATATATATATATATATATATATAATCTTATTCATTTTTGCTCTTTATTTTATGTATGTCCTTACATAGGTTTTAGTGTGTTTATGATTTTCTTTTATCTTTTTTATTGAGTTTACTTCTTTAGCTTTAGTGTACATATTTAGTCATTTAGTGTTATTTATCCTACTTTTGTGCTATTTTATTAAAATTTTACCCTTATTTTTATTTTTATTTCATTAGTTGATCTTAGTTTTTATGTTGTTGGTAGTTATTTTATTTCTATTTTTTTTCATATTTTTGATTGCATGTTTGGTATCTTTGTTTTATTTTTCTTTTTGTTCCCTTGTTGATGCATATTGATTTTTTAGCTTGCTATTTACTTTTGGGAATCTTGAGGGTTTGTTTCATTCTTATTCACTTTGTCTCCTTTGTTTGGTGTTTTATTATTGTCTTAGCTTTTTTTTTTTTTTTGTGGGTTTGTGGAGTTGTTTGTAGTTTGATTTTTTATCTGTTTTGTCTTATTGTTGACTTTTTCTGATGTTTGATTTCCTTGGGTTCTTACTCCTTGCACGTACCTATTCTTTCCCTTTCTCTTTTATATTTGGCTGCTCTGCAACAATAGATCATTTTTGCTCTTTTAACTCTTTAACACAATCCAATCCAAAAACTATATTATCTCTATTAGATGGATTGTAAAAATCTTCTCACATTAATATATTTACTTCTATAGTTTTTAGAAGATCCATCCTATAATGATTTGACCATTCATTAAATGCTTTACATAAACAGTACATTTATTCTCAATGCCAATCTAACATATTCCTTAAATGTAAAGTTTTGTTCAGAATATCTTCATAATGTTAGTGGCAACAAGATATTTTAAAATAGACGCAATCCAGTAATCTTACGGATAAAAAAAGAACATTAATCACTTTTAATAAGCGTAGAATAAAAGTAGAGGATAAATCCGGTATCAAACGCTTGAATGTCATATTTAAATGAAGTGTTATTGACTAGACACTGAATGGTATATAGATTGCTAACACTTTATTTGTCTAATTACTCAGCCTACTTAATTGCCAGGCTTATTACCTCAAAGGATGATTGATTCAACAATTATGTTCAAGCCCTGCATTTGCTGTCCCGTAGCACGTATTTGAAGATTTTCTATTCTCGCTCACGGGTAAAATATTATCTTAAACATCACAAGCCATTTTCTTCAAGTTGATGTTTTAGAAGTCCAGGATATGGCAGAAACCGTAGAACAGGCAAGTGCCGCAGCCAGTGTTGACAATACAGTGATGAACGGGGGCATGCTTCCCTTGTCTTTCCTCACAAACATACCCTCGTATATCGGATAGCTGTTTATTACTATGAAGCTCGACATCATCACCTGCACAAACATACTCCCCATGGCTGAAAAACCTTCCCTCATCACACCTGCAATTCCACCCAACAACGCCATGAGATTTATCAGGGCTATGATAGAAAATGGTATAAACAAGGTAGAGGAAACCCCAAACTCAAAAATCTCTGCCTCGTAGCGTTTGGCCGCTTCGTTATCAAACACTTTGCTTGTCACCTCGAAACCGACTTTGGATACTCCAAGTAATTTACAGACTACTTGAATGAGCCCAAACAGATAGGATGACACTCCCTTAATCATCCACATCCTTTGATCATTCCACCAAGATTTTAGAGAGCCTCCGCCCACATATATAAACTCTAGAGCACTGTGTGCATATGCACATGTTGGTAAAAATAGAAAGAGGAGAGTCCATGGATCTGAAATCTGAAAGGTCATTGTGATGAAGGATTAGAGGTATAATCCAAAAGCCGATTCAAAGTAATTAACACAGTTATCTCTATAGAAGTATAGGAAATTATTTCCACAGACTGTAGAAACCTGATGTCTACTAACACAGAAAATTGTAATCAGTATAAAAAATTAGAAAAAATATATATATAAAGAAATCAGATAAACTTGTATCAATATCATAGATTATAGAATGACTACGTATCTTCTTATTCAAAAGAAAGTTATTAATCAATATACAAAAATTGAGGGGTAAAACTACCTGGGGAAACACTGAAAGCCCAGTGACCATGCATAACGCCGGTACTAAGCCATAGCAGACTAAAGGTAAGGAAGATGGAGCCCAGAGAAAGAAGTAGCTGTAACACATGTTCTGTGCCAGTTTTGTATGACGAATACCATAAGTAACTGGACAAAATTTGCTGGCGAAAATCTCCAGTAAACCTGTTGCCCATCTTTTATTTTGGATGAGAGTATCATTCAGATTAACAGGCGCAAAACCCACAAAAGCGTCTCTTTTGGGAGAGCAGAAAACAGATCTCCATCCTCTGCAGTGTATAGAAAACCCTTTCAAGACATCTTCAACTGCACAATTGTAGAGCATGCCAACCTGTAAAAAAAGATCTAATTTTAGAAAACATTGGAAAATAAAATGATCCGGATGATACAAATTATCAAGATTTCAACTGGTATTTGCCTTTTTCCCCCATTGGGTATTCTCCTCATAGCCGCACATTGCGAGCTCTTTTGCCTCGTCCAATTTGTTGGATGGAGCTTCTGTCTCCACGCTTGAAATCCATGAATTAATAAGTTCTTTGATTGACTTTGAGGAGCTCTGTCGCTCACTTCCACATAAGACATCCCTGCGGAGAAGGCATCCGGTACCCACGTATGATGTTCCTTGAATTCCATCCATTCCTTTGTATTCTATCTGCATGTCATCATTTATACAAGTACAGGTCAGTTGATTGCATATGTTTTAGGGCAGCAGGTCAATTACAAATACTCACTTCAAAAATCTTCCTGAGATAATTGCCATACAGATCGTTTTTGGTAATGCCCTGAAACCTTTGAGGAAACTGAACATAGGCAAACTGGTTCCCAGTTTCAGAGTCCATGAAAAAGCACATAGCTTCTCTGAGGGCTTCACAATTGTTGGCGTACATATCGCAGTCCAGAGTAAGAATAAAGGGAGCATTGCTCATTAGAGAAGAAACTCTAATCTGCAGACACAAGATAAACTAAGTAATCTTTACCATTATCTATACAGCCAGTGCGTAAACCACAGTAAAAGGACTGTCTAACCACAATCCATATACAATATATCAAGCATCACTAGGAAAGAACACAATATAACAGGAAAATGAGATGGGCATCGTTACCAAAACATTAAGAGCACCGGCCTTAAAATTATGGGGTCGTCCAGGTCGCTTTTCGCGGGACACATACACAAGACTAGGCAAATCGTAGCCCTCAACATTAATGTCTTTCCCCCTTTCGAGCAAAACCTGTATTTAGGGTTGAAAAAAATTGCACAGCAATATTTAATAAACTGAAGAAATTAAACAGTGGGTAAATTGTGATCTGGTTTTGTCAAATAAATATAATATATTCAAAACTATTTAATGATATCTGAAGTGAATAGATAAAAGTATTCAACTTCTTGTGGAGAATTCGATTAATCTTCAAAGAGTCAAAACAACATAATTTGTTTAAGATATATAACATTTTAATATGATTTCTGTGACCTGAACTATACTCGGATGATCTCGTGAAGTCATATCTGATTTCCATTCTTTGAAGCCATTGTGTTCTTCGCATTTCTGTTCAGGAACAGCGCCTCTCTCCACAGTGCTATTTATACAATATTTCATCTCCTCGTACAATTTCTACACGATTTTTAAATAACAGCTTTAGCCTCTCAATTTCAGAGACTGTAAAGATATTCAGTCTTAAAAGAAGATAACTAATTAACTAAAGTCGGAGTAAATCAATTAGCTGAAAACTGTTAATATTCTTCTGTCCATAGATTTAAGCTTCACACACCTTGACATTTTGCCGTTCTGTAACGAATGGTAAGTTGTCATTTTCAGTTACATAGAATTCAGAAAAATATGCTTCTGGACATCTCTGCTGAATGGAGTACTTGTGGCAAAAAGGAACCCAACTCTTTGCAAAACGTGAAGCTTCCAACAGAGCATAAAAGGTAAGTGGGGAACCTCCATCGTCCGATACATAACATGTCAATTTTTCTACTGGATAGTTGAAAGCCAGAGTAGACAATACAGTGTTTGAAACATCCAGTGGAGGTTCTTTAACAGGGTCAGCTGTGCATATAAATACATCAATGGGAGGTAATTCCCTCTCAAACCTGTTCATCCACAACCATAATCCATAATACTCTTAAGGAACCATATTTCTCAACCTTATAAGCAGGCCAAAACATCTTTATATTTTTGTGTTTTAGTTATCTCATTTTTCCATCAATCATGGAATATCATCCAAAACATAGCTGAATATTTCTTTCATGCAATCAAATCAATAAACTAGAAATTTCATATTTTAAATAATTTACCTTTCAGAAAGTCTTTCTGGGTAGGTAAATCGATCCACAGGCCACCATCTGAAGGCCATATCTCATACCCACTGGAAGGCGAAGCCTAGCTCAGCACAGAATAGCAGCAACCATGGAACATATCCTTCACTTGGCATATACTGGATACGATAATATATCAGCCCCAGAATTGCACAAAAATACACGCATCCATAAGCTCTGTTTATCTTTGCAACTGACCTTGGCACTGTGGTGTAAAGTGGGGAATCTGTGGATTCCATCTTCTCGTGGATTCAATTCAGTTATTGAAACAATTTATAACAATTGGCAATGCCATCCAAGTTAGTTGAACATGAGGTAGTAATTACCATAGTTTGTCAAGATTTCATTTACCGTGTTTTGTAATTCGTAATTTGTAATGGTAGTTGCATCTATCACTAACAGGATATCGAAGCCAGCATTTCAATGGTAGAATTGCTCACTGAATTCCAAACTATCCCTACCCACGAGATTTGACTTCTTCCCTCTTTATTATCAGGCGTGCAGTTTTTGTGTGTCTTATTACTTCACAAGATCAGATATTCTTATGGAAGGCGGGCCACACATTGAGCAACAGCTGTTATGAAAATGGGAAGAATGTATCTGCGCTCCTATATAAATAGAATTTTAAACTGTTAGTAATTATGTCATATAAATTCAAAATAGTTTAAATGTTTGGACTATTTCCACAGTTATGTTTTTAATTTCGTCTTGTTTAGGGGAGAGGATCCAGTAGTTGTGCACCCTAACTTCGGGCTTCTCAAAAATCTACGTGGAAATTTCAAATCACTCCCATTTTTTTACTGTAGCTTACTTGGCGAGTCTCCTGCTTATAACTAAGGTTTCAGAGCCACATCATCAAATATGATGCCACTTCAGCATGCTTTTTGCCAAGGTGTCCAAAACAACCCAAAAAAAAAGTGAGACCAATCATAGTGAATTAGGTACCCCAATAGTTGTGCAGCTGATGTGGCATCACATTATTGGCTGCTTTTTGAACGAAGGGTACATTTCATTCAATTATGGGTAGTCATGATTAGCAAAAACAACTTTAAAGTCACAACCATTGGTACAATGTTGTCAAAAATATTGGATATTAAATCAACAACTGTGGGTATTAAGTTAAGAACTACTATCACAACTATTGGAATGTGTTCAACTACTGGGTCCTCTTCCCTAATAGTTAAAAAAAATTATTCAAGAACAAACTAATTTTCCTTTGGGTGGGATGATCTGTAACTTTTGTATTGGTTATTTGACCATTGAAAAGTGTGTCAATGTGTTAATAGTATTGTTTTATGCTTTATTTTTTATCTCAAATTTTTTATCTCATTAGATTCAAAGGGATTAGATTTTTTATTTTTTTTATGACAATGACAGAGATTTTTTATCTATATATAAATAAAAGTCTAATAATTATTAATCATATTATGAAAATTCCAATGTTCTAAAAAGATTGTGATGCTTTGACATTTCATATCATATTATGTGTACTTGGTCCCCACCAAGATACCCTCTAGTTGAAACTAAATGCCAAATTCAACCTAGCCTTCATTTCATTTAGTAAGACAAAGTACTAGTTGGGTATCCCCACCTTAGTCTATCTGAAATATCTATTTACCTTACACATTATTTTGAAACTTGCAATTGACTTCCTCATTTTTTTGTACTTAGAACAAGATTCCTCTTATAATGTTCTAGGTTAGCCATACTAAATCAATGTTTTTCTTATGAAGAAGACAAATTGGGAGGACCTTTTAACTTTTTTTCTTATGAAGAAGACAAATTGGGAGGACCTTTTAACTTTTCAAAAATTTATAGAACTTCTTCTAGCTTAGCATTTTTTTCTTTAAGTCACTTTTTGTTTCATAATATTCAAGCAATCCCTAAGTGGTTATCCTTTCTTTTAATATATCATTCTTATTACCTCCACCTTTCCTAAAATATAATGATAGATCAATATAACTCTTAATATTTTGAAAGATTGATCTTCTATTTTTAATGTTTATTTATCATTTAGAATCATGAATTTTTCTTTACTTTTCATTTTAGGGTTTTTTGAAACATTTGAAAATTCTTACACAAAATAACAATATTTATGACATTCTAGATGTTTGAACATAATGTTTTTAGAAAAATTATTAAGGTAATTGCAAATCTAATGTATATATAGTAGTGTTTTTAGCAAGGTGATAATATAGATCCAATTCAACATAGGTAATAGGATAACTAAGTTGACCACATGTCTATTAAAATGTCTTACAATATATATGGCCTTCCCAAATGTACCAAAAATTATCTCAAAGATATAGGTATCTAAAAAATGTTGAGGAAGAATGCATACTTGAACCCAAGCTAAGGTTTTCATTTGGATTTCCTCTAAGGAATTGATGCACATACTGTTAGGATTTAGTAATACTGAGAGGGGGTTGAATCAACATTACTACGCTTTAATTTAAACTTCAACCAATTCAAAAAAAACCATAACAATGTTGAAATGAAAAGAACATAAATACACAACACATAACTCATGACACCATGATTTGTTCTTGAGGAAACCCTGGCCAAGGGAAAACCCCAGTGGGGATGGTACCCACAGCTATGCACTAGAATATAGTATCCTTGTTAGGAGATCTAGCCATGTGAGGAGTTGATTATTACTTAGTACATTTCCTTATTAGAGGAATACAAAAACCTTGTTAAAGTTGGTGAGCTTACAGCTCTTACAATCAGAATACTTTCACAAAGTGTTCTTCAAAATGGTGAACAATACAAGCATCTGCTATGCGTAGATAGTTCCAATTATAGCTCTGTCATATACTGATATTGCATCTACTCTCTTCTCTTAGATTTGCATCCATTATATCATCATCACAATCATCATATTATTGCTTCCACAAAACACTCTATACTTATACAAACTTCGCCATCTAGTCAGCTCTCCGAAATGCATTACAAAACATAATAAATACTTATGCAAATAATCAATATAGATTCAGTGATCATATATTACCAAAGTATCAGAAATATACAACATTTATCTGGATTAGCACATTTCCATATCAACTAACCTTTCCTCAATCATCGTGACTGCTCATATGCCCTATTTAACTGATTATATGTCTTCGCATGCCTTCACAACACTGTATCTCACTGATCTGATCACCAAAACATATGCGACCTTAACTAAAGGTCTTACATACTCCAAAATATCTTCTACTAACTTTACAAGCCATAATACATCATATATTGTCATCGCTAACCAAAAATGTAACACAATATACTATTATCCTGATTCTGTACTTAGTCATTTTCATGACTGTGACTCCAGTACCAAAACTCTCAGCATGCGATCACTCCAGCATAAGTGTTTCCATAAATGACAACCCTCAAGTGATCCCTAGTACTCCAAAACATTAATTGCCAACAATCTCTCCCTTTGGCATTGATGGCAACACTTAGTGAAAACTGACTAAGTATCTAAGAACTATCTCCCTTCTTCATATATACATATCTTTTTTCTTTTTCTCTTTTTCTCTTTTTTTTAATTATTTTTTCATTTTTCTTATTTACTCTTCTCTTCCTCTCTTCATTTTTCTCTTCTCTTCCTCTCCCTTTGACATCAATGGCAAAGGTACTTATAAAATTTTCAAAAAATCTAAGCATAGAAGAATTCAATGCTTACTCACCAGTCTCAGAATGTCTTGGAAGAGTCTTCCAAGGTCTTCACTTCCTCATCCCATGACTTTATCAAAAGCTCACTGACATGGATCAATCCATTCAATACATATGATGTTGTTTCTGTTGCCTTCAACCCAGAGGGTATAGACATAGATCCTTATATTTTCTCCATCTCTATGAGATGAGCTTCAAGCATTGTTAGCTTAGGAGTTATTAAACTCTTTAGAAAACCAAATTTTTCTACTACTCTTCCTTTCTCCGCATTCAAAGAACTAATTTTATCCAATATCTTGGATGCCTGCTTATCCATCTCTAATACAATTTGTGAAGAGGTTTCACAATTGTCCATCAGACTGTCAAGTGTAGCCCTATCCTTGGCTATAATGTCTTCAATGTTCTTCACATGTCTACAAGGATTTATGCAATAACTGTATGTTTTCCTTCCTTGTGCTACACAGCTCTTAGCCTTAAGTGTAGTTTCTTTAAGAATGTCCAAGTCCCATGAGATGGACTGACAAAATTCTTTCAATTTCTTCTCCAAGAAACTCTTCTATGCCTTATCCTTTGGGTTCTTCAGCAATGGCTCAAAGTGACTATCAAAGCTATCCAATGCCATGCCTAGGTTCTCTACCTCAGCCTTTCCTTAAAATACAATCGGTGTAGGGAGTAATCTTTTTACTGTCTCCACTGCCCTAGTCATCACCTTTATTCTTTTATCTCCTTTCTGTACAGACCTTTCTTTTTCCTTGGAAAAATCCATGAAAGATAGCCTCATGAACTCATCTTCATCCATGCTCTCTACATTTGCACTCACTGATTTGGCCATACTTGCCAACAATAGAGTAGAGGAGGTGTTAGGTTCTTTCTTTTGTTCCACTCTTACCTCTTCAACTTTTTTTACTCTAGTCTATTCTACCTTCTTTTCTTCTTGTTGTATTTCCTTCTCCTGTACCTTCTCTTCTTGGTTATCCTCTGTATGCTCTTCCTCTATCAGTTCTTCACTTTCAACTGTCATCGCACTATCTAAGTTATCCAAAAATGGGTCATTTACATCATGTGAGGTTTCAAGGGTCACAGGCATACCAGAGGAAAAGAAGTTTGGTTGCATGCTAGCTTGTTCACTTTATTCTTCTATATTGGAGCTTTCTCCTAATCCCAAAGGTGTAGGCTTGGTAACCTTGGGAGGTGAGGTCTTCTTCGGCATATCACTCATAAGGATTTGATCCAGTGCCTTTTGAGTGTCCTCTATGACTTCATCATATTTCCTTTCCATAATGTTTACCAATCTCGCCTTGGTCCTCAATAAAAGTTTCAACTCCTTGATGATTCTCCCCTCTCTTGAATAGAAACAATAGGTAACATGTCTTCTATGGCCTTGTTCCTTATGTTCTCATCCTCTCATTGTGCCAAATATTTTCTAATCTCTAGCTTACTATAAAGTTCCTTAGGGATACTTCCTTCTATCTCTAATAGATTTTTCTTGAAAACTAACAAGTGTTCAATTATAGTATCCTTAATAATTGCCTGATTTTTAGGGTCATACCTTTCATAGTATCTATCTATTGTCTTCAAGTTCCCATCTCTTATCACTCTCTTTTGCAACATCTGAATGTCTATCTTCCACAGATTTTGTGGCTTCTTTTGTGCTACTTTTTCTTCTTCTTTCTCAATTACTTTTTCATATTTCTTCTAGGTCTCAGCTTCTGCCTTCTTCTTGTTAGAACTACTTGGCTTGCTAGATCTTGTAGATCTCCTAGGTGTGCTCACAGGCACAACAACTTGTGCAGTCTTCTCATGTGTAGGAGATAAATCAATTATGTCTCGTGTAGGACTTACTATTTTCTCAACTTCAGAAGGAGTAGGTGCATCAATAACCATGTTGGGAGATGTTTCCATCATCGATGTCCTTATGTTCTTCATCTACTCCCTATTGATTCCTACCTTTGCAGTGATATCCTCAATTATTTTACTAATCTTTCTCTTCCTTATCACTTTTTCTTGTTCTTCTCTGACCTTTTTAGTATGTTCTCTATATGTTCCCCATCTTTCTTCAGTAGGGTATATTTTTTTTGCAAATACATGCTCTACTTACATAGTTAGAACTTTGGAATTGACTTCATACCCCATAGGGTAACACCATTTCTTCCTAGGTTCCATTGCCTCAAAACACACACAATCAGTTTCAACCATGAAACAAATAGTGTCTGTGTACTTCTCAACTAGATCTTCAGGTATCATATACCTTTCCTTCATCTACCTTTGTAATATTTTAGTCATAGAAAATAGCTCTCCATCTACCCAATTCTTGTCCTATCTTCGGTATCTCTCAGAGATCTGAATTCCATTGGGTATATTATCCTTCCATGCTCTAGGGTGCATGCCAGGGAATTTGTGTATAATATGGATATACATATGAACCAAAAATGATCCAAACTTGAATGCCTTAGTCTTTTCTTTCTCTATAACCTTTACATTTTCTAAAAACTATTGTGCAAGAACTTCGCATAGGTTGTCATTCTTATTTTCCTTGACCATACTATAAGCCATCATAATGACTCCAGCTGATACAGAGTTAGGTCTACTGCTATAGAATAATTTATAACCTAATATCATTGCCACCAGTCTTACATCTTGGTGAAAGATGTCATTAACCATCATAGCTCTCTTATCCCACTTTGAATGGGTTAGGGTTTCCACCTGTTTTCTTATATTCTTCTTTGCTAATGGGAGGGCTCCATCATTATCAAAACCTATTATATCATGAATTATTTGAGCACATATCTTTACTGGTTGTTCTCCAATCCATATAAACTAATCATGGATTTTATGAAGGATTATCTTAAACCATTCAATTTCAGTGAATTCCGCTAGTAGGGTTAGCTTGATAATAGATTGATCCCCTAAGTGCTTAAACTCTTCTACCATTGATCTATCTGCTTCTATCATCCCATCTAATTCACTATACATGTTGACATCTCCAATGATCTCATACTTTCAATGTATGTATGCCCTAATGTCCTCTATGTGCAACACGTCATAAGGGGTTTGTAAAAACACTCTTTCTAGATCATCCTCACAAGATTTGAATAAGTGTTTCTTAAACTTATACCTAGGTCTATCCACAACATCAAATATTAATGGTACATCCATAACTTCTCAGAGAGTATAAAGTCTAAATACATTTAACATGCTAAATCTAGAACTTTTCTTCACATGATCACACAATATATCTGCTAGATGACTAAAATGCTTCACAACTCTACTCTCCTTAGTCTTTGATTATCAAACGGTGCAGAACTAAGATGTTTCAAGCTCTTTTATCCTTCTCAAGTTGAGTAAGTGCATTAATCACAAGTAGCTCAACTTTTCATGTTGTCCAGTCAAACAAAATCTCGCGAACATGAAATATGAATCTCTAAGTGTTGCGATCACAACCATACACTCTGTAGTGTCTATACATATCATACCTAAGCTCGCATGAGCTTAGTCCACATACACAGGAGTTGGATATATTCTGGTGTCTTAATCTATTGCTCCCCTAAGGCCATGTGGTCTTCTAGGTTAGTGTCTCAATGAAATCATCATGCAAAGACATAGTAGTATCTATTGCTCTCCCTGAACCAATACCTTATTGAACTCCTTGATCTTCCACACTTTCTCATCCTCTTCATTTGTACATTTCTTGAAATAATTCTCAAAATCATCCATGTACTCAGTAAAACTTTTACCACTATCACCAACATTCTTCCTTATAACCATAGGAGTTGATCCTCTTGGTTCTCTTGGTCCTCTTCTATAGTCCTCTCCATTGTATCTACAAAAATTTGCTATGTGTCCATAATCATAACAGTTATAGCAATAACCAGAAAAGGGTTTGAAATAATTGTTACCTCTACAATCTCTTTTCATGAGTCCAACTTTGTTGCATCCAAAGCATCTACCTCTGAAAGGTCTAGTCTGATCTCTAGGTCTCTCAAGAGTAGGTCTTTCTTCAGTCTTTGCTTCATTTGCTTCTTCATTAGTCTTAGAACATTCTACTCCATTGAATCCAACTCCAGTCATGTCTCCTTTCTAGGTTTTTGTCTTTCTCTTTGTTCATCAATCTTATCATTGCTCGTGTGTAACTTCTCAATATGCAATTTGGATTGAGTGAGTTCTCCTTTTATGATTTGATTGTACTTCTCCAATTCCTAACACTTATACTTGTAGTGATCAAGTTCAATCTTCATTTGTCCTATCTGCTCATTTTCTTCTTTTAGTGACTCTTCAACTTTGTATCTTGCATCCTTTTCATGTTGAATCTCTTTAATCATCTGAAGATTGATTTGTTCTTTTTCTTATTCCAGCTTCTTTACTTGGTCTAATGTGTCATTGTCTAAATCCTCTTTGATCTTCTCCATAAGGTCTTGTTTTTGAATTCTTGAAGTTTCAAGCTATTCCTTTAGTTTCTTGATGAAACCTTCTGCTCTTCTCAATTTGAATTTCAATTCGCCATTCTCAGCCTTCTCTTTGTCCAGGTCATCAATTCTTACTTCAAAGTTCTCTTGAAAACTTTCTGAATCCATTATGATCTCCCTTAAGTTGTTAGGCTTTCTCTCCAAGGGCCAATAGCTCTGATACCAATTATTAGGATTAGGTAATACTGAGAGGGGAGGTGAATCAGTATTACTGCACTTTAATTTAAACTTCAACCAATTGAAAATAAACCATAACAATTCTGAAATGAAAAGAACATAAATGCACAACACATAACTCATGACACAATGATTTGTTCTCAAGGAAACCCTAGCCAAGGGAAAACCTCTGTGGGGATGGTACACACAACTATGCACTAAAATATAATATCCCTATTAGGATATCTAGCCCTGTTAGGAGTTGATTATTACATAGTACATTTCCTTGTTAGAGGAATACAAAAACCTGTTAGGGATATACTAAAACCATGTTAACGGTGGTGAGCTTACAGCTCTTACAATCAGAATAATTTCATAAAGTGTTCTACAAAATGGTGAACAATACAAGCATCTTCTATGCTTAGATAGTTCTAGTTATAGCTCTATCATATATTGATCTCACATATGCTCTCTTCTCTTAGATTCTCATCCATTATATCATCATCACAATCATCATTATCACTTTGAAAAAATACTCTATACTTATACAAGCTCTATCATCCAGTCAGCTCTCTGAAATGCATTACAAAACATAATAATTACTTACAAATAATCAATATAGAGTCAGCGATCATATATTACCAAAGTGTCGGCAATATACAACATTTATCTGACTTAGCACATTTCTATATCAACTAACCTTTCCTAAATCATCGTGACTGCTTATATATGCCATATTTAACTGATTCTCTATCTTTGCATACCTTCACAATACTGTATCTCACTGATCTGATCACCAAAACACATGCGACATTAATTGAAGGTCTTACATACTCCAAAATATCTTCTACTAACTTCACAAGCCATAATACATCATATATTGTCATCGCTAACCAAAATTGTAACATAGTATACTATTATCCTGATTTTGTACTTAGTCATTTTCATGAGTGTGACTCCAGTACCAAAACTCTACGTGCGATCACTTGAGAATAAGTGTTTCCATAAATGGAAACCCTCAAGTGATCCCTACTACTCCAAAACATCACTTGCCAACAATCTCTCCCTTTAGCATTGATGGCAACACTTAGTGAAAAATGACTAAGTGTTTAAGCACTATCTCCCTTCTTCATATATACATATCTTTTTTATTTTTCTCTTTTTCTCTTTTTTTATTCTTTTTTCCTTTTTCTTATTTACTCTTCTCTTCTCTTCCTCTCTTCATTTTTATCTTCTCTTCCTCTCCCTTTGACATCAATGGAAAAGGTACTTACAAAATTTTCAAAAACTCTAAGCATATAAGAAGTCAATGCTTACTCACCAGTCTTAGAATGTCTTAGAAGGGGTCTTCCAAGGTCTTTACTTCCTCATCCCATGACTTTATCAAAAGCTCACTGACATGGATTAGTCCATTCAGTGCATATGATGTTGTTTATGTTGCCTTCAACTCAGAGGGTATAGACATAGATCCTTTTATTTTCTCCATCTCTATGAGATGAGCTTCAAGCATTGTTAGCTTAGGAGTTATTAAACTCTTCAGCAAACCAAATTTTTCTACTACTCTTCCTTTCTCCGCATTCAAAGAACTAATTTTATCCAATATCTTGGATGTCTACTTATCCATCTCTAATACAGTTTGTGAAGAGGTTTCACAACTGTCCATCAGGCTGTCAAGGGTAGTCCTATCCTTGGCTATAATGTTTTCAATGTTCTTCACATGTCTACAAGGATTTATGCAGTAGCTGTATATTTCCCTTCCTTGTGCTACACAACTCTTAGCCATAAGTGTAGTTGCTTTAAGAATGTCCAAGTCCCATGAGATGGACTGACAAACTTCTTTCAACTTATTCTCCAAGAAACTCTTCTCTGCCTTATCCTCTGGGGTCTTCAGCAATGACTCAAAGTGACTGTCAAAGCTATCCAATGTCATGCCTAGGTTCTCTAACTCATCCTTTCCTTGAAAGATAATTGGTGTAGGGAGTAATCTATTTATTGTCTCTACTACCTTAGTCATCACCTTTATTCTTTTGTCTGAGCCTTTCTGTATAGACCTTTATTTTTCCTTAGCAAAACCCATGAAAGATAGCCTCATGAGCTCATCCTCATCCATACTCTCTACATCTGTGCTCACTGGTTTGGCCATACTTGCCAAAAATAGAGTAGAGGAGGTTTTAGGTTCTTTCTTTTGTTCCACTCTTACCTCTTCAACTTTTTCTGCTTCATTCTCTTCTACCTTCCTTTCTTCTTGTTGTATTTCCTTCTCCTGTACCTTCTCTTCTTGTTTATCCTATGTATGCTCTTCCTCTATCTGTTCTTCCACTTCAACTGTCATCATACTATCTAAGCTATCAATAAATGGGTCATTTACATCATGCGAGGTCTCAAGGGTCACAGGCACACCAGAGACAAAGAAATATGGTTGCATGCTAGCTTGTTCACTTTCTTCTGCTATCTTGAGATTTCTCCTAATCCCAAAGGTGTAGGCTTGGTAACCTTGGGAGGTAAGGTCTTCTTCAGCATATCACTCATAAGGATTTGATCCAGTGCCTTTTGAGTTTCCTGTATGACTTCATCATATTTCCTTGCCATAATTTTCACCAATCTCGCCTTGGTCCTCAACAAAGGTTTCAACTCCTTGATGATTCTCTCCCTCTCTTGAATAAAAATAATGTAGGACATAACATGTCTTCTATGGCCTTTTTCCTTATGTTCTCATCCTCTAATTGTGCCAATTGTTTTCTAATCTCTAGCTTACTATATAGTTCCTTAGGGATACTTCCTTCTATCTCTAACAGATTTTTCTTGAAAACTAACAAGTGTTCAATTATAGTATCCTCAATAATTTCTTGATGTTCAAGGTCATACCTTTCATATTATATGTCTATTATCTTCAAGTTTCCATCTCTTATCACTCTCTTTTGAAACATCTGAATGTCTAGCTTCCATAGATTTTCTGGCTTCTTCTATGCTACTTTTTCTTCTTCTTTCTCAATTACTTTTTCTCCTTTCTTCTAGGTCTCAGCTTAGGCCTTCTACTTCTTAGGACTGGTTGGCTTGTTAAATCTTGTAGATCTCCTAGGTGTGCTCATAGGCACAACTTCTTGTGCAGTCTTCTCATGTGTAGGAGATAAATAAATTATGGTTGGTGTAGGACTTACTATTTTCTCAACTTTAGAAAGAGTGGGTGCATCAATAGCCATGCTGGAAGATCCTTCTGTCATCGATGTCCTTATGTTCGTCAGCTTCTCCCTGGTGATTCCTACCTTCGCAATGATATCCTCAACTATTTTACTAATCTTTCTCTTTCTTGTTCTTCTCTGACCTTTTCAGACTTTTCTCTATATATGTTCCCCATCTTTCTTTAGTAGGGTATATTTCTTCTGCTAATACATGTTCTACTTGCATAGTTAGAACTTCATAACTAACTTCATACCCCATAGGGTAACACCATTTCTTCCTAGGTTCCATTGCCTCAAACCACACACAATCAGTTTCAACCATGAAACAGATAGTGTCCTTCTACTTCTCAACTAGATCTTCAGGTATCCTATACCTTTCATTCATCTTCCTTTGTAATATTTTAGTCATAACAAATAGCTCTCCATCTACCCAATTCTTCTCCTATCTTTGGTAGCTCTCAGAGATCTGAATTCCAGTGGATACATTATCCTTCCATGCTCTAGGGTGCATGCCATGGAATTTGTGTATAATGTGGATGTACATATAAACCAATAATGATCCAAACCTAAATGTCTTAGTCTTGTCTTTCTTTATAACCTTTGCATTTTCTAAAAATTGTTGTGCAATAACTTCACATAAGTTGTACTTCTTGTTTTCCTTCACCATTCTATAAGCCATCATAATGACTCCAGCTAATACAGAGTTAGGTCTACTATTATAGAACTTTTTATAACCTAATATCATTTCCACCTATCTTACATCTTGCTTAAAGATGTCATTAACTGTCATAGCTCTCTTATCCCACTTTGAATGGGTTAGGGTTTCCACTTGTTTTATTATATTCTTCTCTGCTACTGGGAGAGCTCCATCATTATCCAAACCTGTTACCTCATGAATCATTTGAGAACATATCTTTACTAGTTATTCTCCAATCCATATAAACTGATCATGGATTCTACTAAGGATTATCTTAAACCATTCAGTTTTAGTAAATTCTGCTAGTAGGGTTAGCTTGATGATAGATTGATCCTCTAGGTGCTTAAACTCTTCTATCATTGATCCATCTACTTCTATCATCCCATATAATTCACTATAGATTTTGACATCTCCAATGATCTCATACTTGCAATTTATGTATGCCCTAATGTCCTCTACGTGCAACACGTCGTAAGGGGTTTGTAAAAATGCTCTTTCCAGATCATCCTCACAATATTTTAATGGGTGTTTCATAAACTTATACCTAGGTCTATCGACATGAATATCAAAGATTACTAGTGCATCCATAACTTCTCAAAGAATATAAAGTCTAAATACCTTTTACACTCTAAATCTAGAACTTTTCTTCACGCGATCATACAATATATCTACTAGATGACTAAAATGCTTCACAACTCTGCTTTCCTTAGTCGTTGATTATCAAACGGTTCAGAAATGAGATGTTTCAAGCTCTTTTATCCTTCGCAAGTTGAGTAAGTGCATTAATCACAAGTAGCTCAACTTTTCATGTTGTCCAGTCAAACAAAATCTCATGAATATAAAATATGAATCTCCAAGTTCTTTCATCACAACCATACACTCTATACTATATGTACATACCATACGTAAGCTCACATGAGCTTAGTCAACATACACAAGGGCTGGATATATTCTAGTGTCTTCATCCAATGCACTCCTAAGGCCATGCGGCCTTCTAGGTTGATGTCTCAATGAAATCATCATACGAAGACATAGTAGCATCTACTATCTCTCCCTGAACAAATGCCTCATTGAAGTCCTTGATCTTCCACACTTTCTCATCCTCTTCATTTGTAGATTTCTTGAAATGATTCTCAAACTCATCCATGTACTCAGTAAAACTTTTACCACTGTCACCAAAATTCTTCCTTATAACCACAGGATGTGGTCCTCTTGGTTCTCTTGGTCCTCTTTTGTTGTCCTCTCTATTATATCTGCAAAACTTTTCTATGTGTCCATAATCATAATAGTTATAGCAATAACAAGAAAAGGATTTGAAATAATTTTTGCCTCTACAATCTCTTTTCATGTGTCCAACTTTGTTGCATCCAAATCATCTACTTCTAAAAGGTTTAGTATGATCTCTAGGTCTCTCAAGAGTAGGTCTTTCTTTAGTCTTTGCTTCATTTGCTTCTTCATTAGTCTTAGAACATTTGGTTTCATTGATTCCAACTCCAGTCATGTCTCCTTTAGGTTTTTGTCTTTCTCTTTGTTCATCAATCTTATCACTGCTCATGTGTAACTTCTCAATATGTAATTTGGATTAAGTGAGTTCTCCTTTTATGATCTGATTGTACTTCTCCAATTCCTGACACTTATCCTTGTAGTGATCAAGTTCAGTCTTCATTTGTCCTATGTTCTCATTTGCTTCTTTTAGTGACTCTTCAACTTTGTATCTTGCATCCTTTTCATGTTCAATCTCTTTAATCATCAAAAGATTGATTTGATCTTTTTCTTGTTCCAGCTTCTTTACTTGGTCTTATGTGTCATTTTCTGAATCCTCTTTGATCTTGTCCATAAGGTTGTGTTTCTGACTTCTTGAAGTTTCAAGTTATTCCTTTAGTTTCTTAATGAAACCTTCTGCTCTTCTCAATTTGAATTTCAATTCGCCATACTCATCCTTCTCTTTGTCCAGGTCATCAAGTGCTACTTCAAAGTTCTCTTGAAAACTTTCTGAATCCATTATGATCTCCCTTAATTTTTTAGGCTTTCTTTCCAAGGGCCAATAGCTCTGATACCAATTCTTAGGATTAGGTAATACTGAGAGGGGGGGTGAATCAGTATTACTGGACTTTAATTTAAATTTTAACCAATTGAAAATAAACCATAACAATGCTGAAATGAAAAGAACATAAATGCACAACACATAACTCATGACACCATGATTTATTCTTGAGGAAACCCTAGCCAAGGGAAAACCCTGGTGGGGATGGTACCCACAACTATGCACTAAAATATAGTATCACTATTAGGAGATCTAGCCTTGTTAGGAGCTGATTATTACATAGTACATTTCCTTGTTAGAGGAATACAAAACCCTTTTAGGGGTATACAAAAACCTTGTTAAAGGTGGTGAGCTTACAGCTCTTACAATCAGAATACTTTCACAAAGTGTTCTTCAAAATGGTGAACAATACAAGCATCTACTATGCTTAGATAGTTCCAGTTATAGCTCTATCATATACTGATCTCATATTTTATCTCTTCTCTTAGATTCGCATCTAGTATACCATCATCACAATCATCATTATCGCTTCCACAAAACACTCTATACTTATACAAACTCTGTCATCCAGTCAGCTCTCTAAAATGCATTGCAAAACATAATAATTTCTTATGAAAATAATCAATATAGAGTCAGCGATCATATATTACCAAAGTGTTGGAAATATACAACATTTATCTAACTTAGCACATTTCCATATCAACTAACCTTTCCTCAATCATCGTGACTACTCATATGCCCTCTTTAACTGATTCTCTGTCTTTACATACCTTCACAAAACTATATCTCACTGATTTGATCACCAAAAAATGTGTGACCTTAACTTAAGGTCTTACATACTCCAAAATATCTTCTACTAACTTTGCAAGCCATAATACATCATATATTGTCATCGCTAACCAAAACTATAACACGGTATGTTGTTATCCTGATTACGTACTTAGTCATTTTCATGAGTGTGACTCTAGTACCAAAACTCTCTGCATGCGATCACTCTAGCATAAGTGTTTCCATAAATGACAACCCTTGAGTGATCCCTACTACTCCAAAACATCACTTGCCAATACATACTAATGCCCCATATACTAATTAACAGCCTGTAAGATATAATAATGTGTTCACCAAAATGTAATGTATGGAGAGGGAGATGATGATGTTTTGATTTAATTGTATGAATATGTGTGTGAGGGGGAATGTAAGATCTTCTTCTTAACCCCAATTTCACAAAGGAAATATCCAAATCGATTAACCACAAAAAGATGATTAATGCACAAATGAATCAATCAATGGAGAATATGAAGAAAGGAGAAAACCTTATATTCCGTTAGGGAAAGAAGTATTGAAATATTCATTGAATTGAAGATAAATACTAACCTCAAAATATGATAGATCTAGAAAATGTTGTTTTTTGGTGTTTGTACTCAGTTTCGGGAAATTATGCAACTGGATCTGGCTTGGAAACACAGAGATAGAAAAAACCCAGAAACCTTCTGCTTTTCTAAGAAAGGTTGACCTTGACCAAAGATAGGGGTAAGATCTTACCCCAGGGCACAATCTTACCCCTTTATGTCGACCTTGATCTGCACTGTTCCAATGGAAATTCTGTTCGCAGATCCCAAAAGTTTATCGAAAAGGGTACTCAAATATGCATTGTAATTCACCATCCCGCACATGTACCTGTAAGAAAAAGGGTTTTATCTATTGGATGAGGGGTTTTCCTTGGTCAAACCCTGGTTTTGGAATTAACCTTGAAATGTAATTGAACTTGCAGCAATAAACAAAGTAAATGGAACAATTCACCTCACTTATGTTGAAATCCTTACTGAGGATTCGAATCCTTGAATCCACAAGTATGGATGATCCAAATGAATATATAATTGTATTTAGGATGTCTCAAATCAATTTCATTAGATTTTAAGCCAATACCAATCTTGAATGGATCTTGGAATAGGAAGAAGCTTGAATGGAAATGGATGGAGAAATCTTCAATAAAGGGGCTCCATAGAGATTGAATCCCTCAATGACTACCAATGGATATCCTTAATGAATTGGATCTTGAATGCTTGAATGCTTAAAGATGAATGAATACTTTCTTTCTCCTTCTTGCTTGCTTGATGATTTCTTGATCACTTGATTTCATCCTATGCTTGAATTCAATGGATGGTGGATAATGGACGTAAAAATGAGAGAGGAAGGCTTCCTTTTATACAAGTTAGGGCACAAAATTCTAGAGAGGCCTACATAGGAGAATTAAATTCCAATTTAAGCCTTTACTCTTGGAAGTGGACCTAATTTAAATATCATTTAAGAGTTTACCGTTTCGAAGCCCAAAACAACTGACTCGGAAGCGGGAAAATAAACTTTCCGAAACCCGACATCCAAAAACTTTCAAAACTTGAAATCTGGACCTAGGGTCAGGGTCGAGGTCAACTCTAACCTAGGTTAGGGTCAAGGTCGACCTTGACCCTGAGGTCAAGAATCTCAATTTCTTAGGATCGGGTGCCAGAAAGAGGCTAAAAAAAGGTGGAAAGAGAAGCATAACAAGGGGGAAAATGTAGATCCTAGTCAAAGACCCATTCAAGGCATTTGACATGACCCCAAACCACTTACTTGGAGGTCTAAACTGGTCCTAAATGGAATTTCTTCCATTTTCCAACGATACACAGCCATAGCAATAGAGCTTTGACCATGTCCTCAAAAAGTTAAAACACAATTGGAATTTATCTAAAAAACTATATAAGAATTATTTGATACTTTTTTCATAAGACTTCAGTATTTACTTAGTCAACTATGTATTTCTTCTTGTACATAAATGGTCACAAGATGAGACTATGTGGCTTGTCATCATTATACAAAACCTCTCAACATAATTGACGATATGAATAGGGATAAAAATGGATTGTATAGGAACAAGAAAGGGAAATAAAATTATGAAATATGAGGATCCTTCAAAATATCAGCCAAAAACAATGAAGGGAATTAAGATAATTGATATAGAAGATTCACTTGATAGAGTTACATCACCACCTCCTCTATCCCCTTAACCTCCAAGGTAGGAAGATGTACAAATAGAGGAACAACCAATCAAAGATGAAGAGGGTAAAATTATTGTTACTGATAGGGATTTACAGATTGAGTTCTCGCATACTCCTAGGTCACTTGAATTAGATTTCACCTCCCTAGATATTCAAGGTAGAGAATTTCTAGACGATAGAAGGGAGGCTTGCAATGATTTCCTTAAAGATGAAACATTTGTAAAGAGTCAAGCCTTCTTATAGTTGGTTTGGAAGGTTAGGATTGATGATTACAAGAAGAGATGTGAAGAAAGAAAGGCTCAGAAGCCTGAGAGGAGTGACCAGGAGAATGATGATGAAGTCAAGAAGGAAATGATGGAGGAGTTAGATGCCATCACACATGAAGAAGGGAAAATAATTGTAAATGAGGTAGGGGTTTTGATTTTACCTGAGAGGGATGTCATTATATTTGCTACTATGAGAAAAAATAAGTAGTTATATAGGGTTTTGTAGAGGAATAAAATCTTGCATTGAAGGGGTCTTCTTTTAGTCATGACTATGTCACCTTGGCATTTTTTCCATTGACCCTAGGGGAAACAAGACCATACATTGGAGATATCAACCCCAATTTGATGAGGAGTCTCATAATCAAGAGAGCATGTCTAAGACTTCAGGAGTTGAGGTAGCCAATTCAACTTTGGATGTGGCAAAGTTTAACAAGGAAAATGCTAAGAGAGAAGAGGTGGAGAAATTGGAGTATAAATCTAAGTTTGAGAACGTGTTTGGGGAATATAGCAAGATACAAAATATAAATGTTTCAAGTTACATTAAAGATTGCAACTCTTGGAACAGAGATAGTCACAAGCACTCTCTACTACTCCTACAATTTATTCTACCCCTCTTATATTAGGGCCACCATCTGCCACACCTATTATTGCCTCTCAGTTTCCCATGGATATTTCTCCTCTCATTTCCACATTAGAACCCATTATTGAAGAACCTACTTGTTCTGTTGATTGAACTAAAAGATAGTTTCTCAATAAGATAAAATAGTTAGAAAAAAAGTTGGTAGAGTTAGAACAAAATTCTACCCAAAAGCAGAGAGAGATAGTTAATTCATTTGTGACTCTTTTAAATGAAAAAGTTGAAAGTAAGTTGGCAAGCACCCATTCTTTCTATTCTTTATTGTTTCAAGTTGTTAAGGTTTTTGATAGGTACAGAAAAATTTATACCCCATCGATCACTAAATTGATGAAAAGCACAAATGATTTGAAGATGATGCCTATTGCATCAAGGTTACATGTTGAGAAGTCATAAACACTTCAACCAACTTATATGTGTAATCACCTAAAATTGGTCTCATAAACCATGGGCCCCTAATCTCAATTATTGGTCATAATCATAAAGTTCCTAACCCAAAAAGGCAATTCAATTCTAGATCATTAAATCTAATCTAATCATTAAAGTTGAAAAAAATCATTTAAATCAACTAATTCCTAAATGTCAACATTATCTTACAATCAAATCAATTTAAAATAATTAATTTAATTAAATATCCTAGAACATTAATTAAATTGAACCCATTTGCTAGTTACCCATAAAAAGGGAATTAATTTGAATTAAATATTAAAAAATTGAGATGAATCTCAAAGTTGATAAAAATAAGAAAATTTTGATAAAAACAAGAAATAAAGAAAAACTGAGATAAAGGTGGAGTTGCATAAATCAGTAAATAAAATGATAAAAAGTTGTTAACTTGGGCATCAATATTAAATAAATCAATTTTAATACTTAAAAAGCAACTGGTCAACTTAGCTTGCATGCTTTAATTCAGCTTTAAGAAAATCTCAATCATTCATCACAAATCAATCTTGACCATCAATTTTATCAAGGTTCATATCAAAGAAAGGTTTGTCCTCTCATTGGATATTGCAATTTGGAGTAAAGACATTATGTTGAAGCTATTGTGCATTAATTGGAGAGTTTGCATATTCTTATTATTTAGTTGTTATTTGCATATCATATTTAGATTAAAAATCATGTTTTTTTTTAAAAATATATAGCTTGATTTCTTATCTTTTTTGCCTCATAAAATCCAAAAAAAATATTAATATTCATTTCATTTAAATCCTTCATTTCAATTGTTGTTTGTAGTCACGGATATGCTTAAAAATCTGAGAGCCCCATACTCATGTTGACTAGAAGGTAATAGGTCTATTTGTATAGTTTTTCAATACGTTTTCTTATCTTATTATTGATCACCTAACCGTGCATGCAACGATCTATTGAGATTTTGTGATTGCATTTTGCAAATACAAAATTTACACATATTTTTGGTGCCCATCATGGGGCCAAACATCAATTTTTGGCCTCAAATTCTCAATTTTTAGATCACTGAGTTTTCTTTGCTGATTTGTTTTTGCATGCAATTTTTCAAAGATTTTGTCATATCTCCTAAACAAATTGGACTTTTAAAATAAAACTTTTACTTTATGTTGGGGTTGATATCAGGAGATGATGTAGAGTCTGCAGCCACTAATTCAATTCAGGATCTAACTTGCCTTTTAAACACCTATAACCAGTTTCTATAGTTATCCTTGGTCCTCTTCCTCCTTGAGGAATCAGTCCTTATATGAGCCCAAAATAGGGAAACTAACCTACTCCACTTGGAACTTCAAAACAAGGTTGGATAAAGCCTCTAGGGTCTCAACACAATGAGGCACAGACCCCAATTGAGTCCTCCAATACCCACAACTCAAATTTCTCACTATCAATTAGGATCTCTACTATCCCTGGCTGACTGGTTTTTGGTGACTTGCTCCCAAAATCCCTGAACAACTTGGTGAATACCCTATAGATTTGGATACCCTTTTTGAATCTCCAAATTATTCCAAAGGATCTTGGTCAGATTCCAATTTGGCACCCCTCAACTCTTACTAGGCTCATAGGCCTAATTGGCCAGACTAGGCATGGATAATGTACAAAGCAAGTATGAAAGGATAGGTTCTCAGAAACTTCCCAATACTAAGTAACTCTTCTCCTATCTCAAAATGAACAAAATATCCTATCCACCAAGTTTGTTCAATCCAAATAACTGACTTTCTCCACTTCTTTGTTTCCAGTCTAAACACATAGAATGTTTAGCCTAGGGTCGGCTTGAAATCATGGTCAACCAACCCTCCTTTCTTTGAGTCTCTGGGATCTTTGAGAACACTCCCCTAACTTTCATTTCCCATGGTTCTATGAGAATCCTATGGTGGAGATGCAAGTTAGAGGTCCATTTCTTCCAAACCCTCAAATTTGGGGTTTCACAGACCTGTCAACACTAAAATGAAGATATCTTACACAAAAGTGATTCAAATCACTTAAACCCAAAAGCACTCAACCAAAAAAAACTATCAATGTTCAAAACTTATAACTTCATGTCATCTCATATCCTCACTTAACCGTACCATGCATAAACACATATTTTTCCAAAAAATTAGGGTTAAATCTTTATTTTCTTCAAGCCTCCATACAATTTGACATCCCCCTTGGATGTACGACCTCATGATGCCTAAATAGGCTCATATCAATAGCTATAACCAATTTTCAAATGTTTATAAACCATTTTTCAACTTTGGAGCAACTTTTCAAAAGTTGTCGAGCAACTTTTAAATGGTGCATAGCAACTTTTCAATGTTGCATGACAACAATTTTATTTTGATCCCAAGGCTCCTAAAAGACCTATCTAACCCAAAAATGGATCAAAGATATCCATTCTAAGACCAAATCCACCTAATTCCTTCTTAAACCACTCTTCCTATCTAAGACCTTGGGTTCAATTTGGTATCGAGGTTCATAACTTCACCTTCGATCCAATTGACCTTACAAATGGTCTTTATTACAATGCTTGATCCAAATCCTATCCTATCCTTCTATTGGTTCCATGGAGATTTCCTAGGTGCCCTGCACAATACTCCCTTAGCCAATAAAATTCATGTCTCTTGAGTTGGTAAATCTGGAACTTCGAACCCCAAATTCTCAATAGCTATCTTTGTTAGCCAAGTTGCATCCTCCAATGGTCTTCCTCTCCATTTGATGATATATTCAAAATATGTTTGCCTCCTAGTTTGCTTGCCTTCCCTTTTGTCTAGGATACACTCTATCTCTGATTGTGGTATTCTAGGAAGTGCATTGAGTAGTTCCTCCTTGGATGCTTCATCTTCACCAACATCAAACACATTAGGACCCTTATAGGCATAGATATCAAATACATTGAAATTATTAGACAAACCAATTTGTCTGGAGAAAAATCAATTTTGTAAGAATTTGTTCCACACTTCTGCAAGATCTTGAAGGGTCCTATCTTCCTCATCATGAGTTTGGTGTGCTTTTATTTAGGGATTCTCTCTTTTTTGAGATGAATCATCACCATATCTCCCACTGCAAACTGTAAATCTATCCTCTTCCTGTCAACTGCATCTTTGTACTTCTTTGATATCTTCTCCAATCTACTTCTCACCTCTTTGTGTATATCTCTCATGACTTCTTCAAATTCATCCACTTGTGCACTGCTCCTCTCTAAGGAGTTCACTTCTCTCAACTCTAAGACACCCCTAGGATTTGTCCCATAAACAATCTGAAAGGGACTAAGTCTTTTACTCATGTTCATTGAGTCATTGTAAGCAAATTCTTCTTGGGCAAGTACTGAATCCAAAGATGCTCCATGAACCTTTGTCAAGCACCTCAATAGGTTCACAAGTGACCTATTGACAACCTCCATTTGGCCATCTGATTATGGATGGTATGCTGATGAATAAGATAGATTGGTCCCCAACCTTTTCCAAAGAGTTCTCCAAAAGTGCCCAAGGAACTTTGAATCTCTATCAGAAACTATGGATAGGGGCAATCCATGTAACCTTGCAATTTCCTTGAAGAAGATCCCTTCCACATGAGAGGCATCATGACTTATTTTTCAAGGTAGGAAGTAGGCCATCTTAGAAAATTTGTCAACCACTACACATACACTATCATACCCTTGTCTAGTCCTTGGAAGTCCAAGTATAAAATCCATTCTCACTGAATCCCATGGTCTATTTGGGATGGGAAAAGGGGTATAGAGAATTGCATTTGAACTCCTACCTTTTTCTCTTTGACACACCATACAACATTCTACATACTTTCTGACATCAGTTGGCATCTTTGGCCAATAGTAGAATCTCCTCACCAGATCTAGTGTCTTGTCAAGCTCAAAATGGTTCGCCAAGCCCCCATAATGTGTCTCCTTCATTATGTAATCTCTGAATGATCCCCTTGGGATACATAGTTGACTTCCTTTAAAAATCAATCCTTCCTGCAACATATAATCTACAAACTCATTGTGATATCTTCCAATCATCTCCTTGCATACCTAATAGGCTTCCTTGAAGTCCTCATCATGTTCATACATATCCTTCATTGAGTTGACCCCCATGTTCTCCAATCTTACCTCCTGGATGGTCAAGTTCCTCCTACTGAGGGCATCAACAACCTTGTTTTCTACCCCCTTCTTGTGTTTTAAGGTGAAGGTATATGCTTGAAGGTACTCTACCCACTTTATATGCCTATGACTTAGTTTCTCATGCCTATTTAAGAAGCTTAAGGCATGGTTATCAGTATACACAAAAAATTCTTTTGGCAACAAGTAATGCCTCCATTTCCTTAAGGATTGCACCATTGCATACATCTCTAGCTCATACATGTAGAATATTTTTTCTTAGCTTCATTAAGTTTTTCACTAAAGAAGACTACTGGCTTGCCTTCTTGGCTCAAGACCCCACCTATGGCTCTATTGTTGGCATCACACTCAATGGTGAATACTTTGTTAAAATATGGTAAAACCACTATAGGTTGTTCTTCAACTTTTTTCTTCAAGAATTCAAATGACCTATCAGCTTCATGGGTCCATACAAATTGACACTTTCTACCCCCTTTTATTGTGTCTATCATAGGAGCACATACATTTCTAAAGCCCCTAATTAACTTCCTATAAAAACTTGCTAGACCATGGAATCTTTTTGCCTCACTTACATTCCTTGGGGTTGACCAGTTTAGTATTTCCTCCACCTTGGATGGGTCCATCTTTAGGTTCCCTTTTGAGATCACAAATCCTAGGAATATCAATTCCTCTTGTAAGAAAATACACTTATCCAATTTGATTCTCAACTTCTCCTCTTGTAGCCTCTTCAAGACCTGTTCAACATGTGTTAGATGCTCATCTCTACTTCTACTGAAAATAATAATGTCATCTAGATAAACAACTACAAAATAATTAATAAAGGGCTTGAGAACTTCATTCATGAGTCTCATGAATGTTCTTAGAGCATTTGAGAGGCCAAAGGGCATCCCCGTCCACTCAAATAACCCCTCATTGGTCTTTAATGCATTTTTCCATTCCTCTCCACTTCTGATCCTTATTTGGTGGTACCCACTCTTCAAATCCATCTTGGAGTAGTACCTTTCCCCTCCTGGGCAATCCATCAAATCTTCCATTCTAAACATGGGGAACCTGTACCTTATGGTGATCTTGTTTATGGCTCTGGAATCAGTACATAACCTCCATGTACCTTCCTTCTTTGGAGCCAAAAGTGTTGGCATTGCACAGGGACTAATGCTTCTCCTTATGAACCCTTTCTCTAGTAACTCTTCTACTTGTCTAGCCAACTCTTCATTCTGATCTAGAGTTAGTTTGTATGCTGCCTTATTTGGCAATGTAGATCCTGGTATGAAATCAATGTAGTGACTTACATCCCTGAATGGTGGTAGAATTGAAGCAGTTAGCAATTTTCTTGCATATGCTACTTACAAAGATTTCAAAGTATATCAGATGGATGTTAAGTCTACATTTGTAAATGGAGAGTTGGAAGAGGAAGTATACATTAAATATCTTGATGGTTTTATTTTGATTGATCAAGATGGCATGGTTGGGTGATTGAAGAAATCATTGTATGGATTGAAACAAGCACCAAGAGCCTAATATGCAAGATTCGATAAATATTTGTTGAAACTTGGTTTTAGAAAAGGATCTACTGATAGTAATTTGTATTTAAAAATTGATCATGATGATATCCTAATTGTTGAAGTATTTGTGGATGATATCATTTTTGGTAGAAATGACAAGTTGAGTATGGATTTTTGTTGATGAGATGCAAAAGGAGTTTGAGATGTCAACGATAGGTGAGATGAAATTCTTTCTTGGTCTTCAAATTAATCGATCAGAAAAAATAATTTTCATATCACAGTCTAAATATGTGAAGGAATTATTGAAGAGATTTGGAATGGATGATTCCAAATCTATTGGAACCCATTTGGTTGGTGGTTGCAAATTGAAAAAGAATGATGATTCCCCCCTTTCTAACTATAAAAGGTGCATATCAATGATGGTGAGTTTCTATACTTGACTTAGACTAGACTAGACATAATGAATGTTGTTTGCATTGTTCCAAGATTTCAAGAAAAATCGAAGGAATCACATGTTTTTATTGTTAAGAGGATATGAACAAAAACTTGAAAGGGGGTGTGGATTATGGTCTGTGGTATCATAAAGATGATGATTTTACATTATGTGTTTATACTGATGTCGATTGGGTAGGTAACGTAGATGATAGGAAAACTACTACAGGTGGAGAATTCTTTTTGGGGAAGAAGTTAGTCGCTTGATCTAGTAAGAAACAAACTTGTATATCTCAATCTATTGTTGAAGCTAAATATGTTTTTGTTGTTTTTATGAACTGTAATCAAGTTGTTTAGATGAAGAAAATGTTGGAAGACATCAGAATAAGTTTTGGTGAGCCTATTGTTATTTATTGTGATGATTCAAGTGTTATTAATATTTCAAAGAACCCAATATTGGATTAAAAAAAAGGTATATATCTATAAAGTATCATTTCTTGAAGGATAAGTTGAATGAAAAGGAAGTAAAATTGGAATATGTGTCTACAAAAGAGAAAATTGCAAATATCTTCACGAATCCCTTTCCAAAGGATGCTTTTGAGTATCTCTGAGGTAAGCTTGGGGTGATAGCTTATCCTGATCAAAGCTATTGATGCATAGATTTGCATCGATCCAATTTTTTTATAGAGATTATTTTTCTTCTGGATTGGTACTTTTGGGGACTGCTCCTTATGGCGATTAGTTGGTATGTTGTTCATATTTTTTATGAGATCAATTTTGTTTGGCCTTTATGACTTAGTGCATATATGTGTCATTGTCATTGATGTCAAAGGAGGAGAGATAGTTGTGTGAAAAATAAGAGAAAATCAAGGGAGATAGCCCTATGGGAGAAACACTTGATAGTCCTGTGGAAGAAAAGTGTCAGACTTAAGGGTCCAATAATTGATGTATTGTGGATATTGATTTATTTGTGCATTGATTTGGTTTTTCACATCATATGTTGCCATCGATGCCAAAAGGGAAGATTGTTGTAGATTTCATGCATATATGTGCTGACATTGATCTTTTTTTGTTGATGTCAACATATCTTTTATTCCTGACAATTTCCTGGTTTGTTCAGTTGGAAGTTTTGGTTCGGTATAGGCAATGTATTTCAAATTAGTTTCTACTAAGTTGTAGAATAGTTGAGGAATGTCTGTACTTGATCTTGTTCAAGTTGCAAAGGTTCATTATATGATTTGGGGATGTTATGATTGATTTATCAAAAGATGGATTTTTGGTTATTTCAGTGGAGGTAGTGTTTCAGTTTTTGGATTCGTGAAGATTGGTTATGCAATATTTTGGGTTGCTAACTTGGTGTTGAGTTTGGTACATTGATGTGTGTCCTCATCTTGAATGGTTTGTGATTTACAGTGGTTATTTCAGTGGAGACACTGTTTCATTTTTTAGATCGCTGAGGATCGATTATGCAATATTTTTGGTTGCCAACATGGTGGTGAGCTTGGGACATGGATTTTTTTTTAGCTAATTTTGGCAAGATATTCTTCTTGAGTGACAGTTGTTGATGTTTAGGGATCCTAATGAATAGTATAGATATAGTTATGAATTCTGAGATAGAGATGGTTGTGTTGTTGTTGTGGTATTTCATGTTTCTTGTTGATATTTATAGATCATCCTCTATTTGTGTTGTTGGATCACATTGGATTATGTGATCAAATTTAGTGATCTTCTTGAGAAGTATTGGTGTTCTTGAGAAACTTGGAGGGTTATCTTGTTGCGAAGGATTGTGGTGTGTTCTATGGATTGTAGTGTGTTTGTGGTTGATAATTTGGGTCCTATCTAAGTCTTAGCCAAATTTTCTTGGATCGCATTAAAGATTGTGTATTAATCTTGTATTATTTTATATTTGGGTCCTTGACCGACCTTGTTGTGATATATTGATGTAATTATTTGCTATTGTGAATGCATGTATCTATGGATGGAGAGAAAGAGTGATGTTGGATAGAATGATGTTAGTGGATGTGCGATGAGGTATGAGTGGAATCTAAAATAAATTTAGAACATAGCTTTACTTCATTGGAGTTATATTGGCATATCAAGATGCTATCAATCAGTTCACAAAATTAGTGGATTATCGTCCACATTGGATTGTAGTCCATTTTTGGGGTTGTAGCCCTAGTTCTATTTTGAGTTGTTTCCCTCATTTGTATTTGAGCAGTGAGCTCTAGGAAGTGTACCTAAATGCATGTCCATTCTCCTTTATACCTTTAATAGGGTTATATGTGCTAGTACATCATCTTGTGGATTTGATCCCCAATGTGATTTTTCCCTTAACCGAGTTTCCATGCAAAAATTCTAGTGTTATGTGTTCTTGTGATGATGACTTAGTTCTTTAATGATTTACATTCACATCTAAGTTAACAAGTTAAGCATTGGATAGGTTTTGGTTTGTGACAACTCATTTGGATACAACTGATTCACCCCCTACCCCCCCCTCTTAGTTGCATGTGCTACCTTATTTCTATCACATTCATCAATGAGCTAATTAAATGAAATGCACTAGATAAATGTTTTAATATGAAGGGAAAATGAAATGCATTCAAAATACATTATTTTAATCATTCAATCTTCTATTGTGAAATATTAAGCGATGAATGGACTCGAGAAAATATAAATCAACCAAAAAAATAGAAGGGCGAGTGAGGAGGTGTTTAACCAAAGATATCAATTGCAGATTTCAAATAAGTTAGAGAAGATGTAAAGGCACACATAAGTTAAAATGTGTAAGAAAGGGAATCGATGCAAATATTAAGAAAAAGGATATAAAGAAAAGAGGCATCAATCAAGAGGGGTAGGGAGGATGCGTAGGTATAGCAGTGTACTATGTAGAGGAAGAGGTGGACATTGTGTGTGGTTGTAGAGCTATGGTGAAGTGAAGGGTTGCACCTCAAGAGAGGTTTACAAAATGAAATGTGTAAAGAAACAAGACAGTATAGAGGGAGACTATGTAGAGGGAGAGATGCAATTGATAGGCCAATGATTTGATTACATGTTTCTTGTTGGAGATTTGATTTCTTTAATTTGAAAAATAGTCATTGTTTAAGTTTTGATTTTTGGAAGTTGAGATAGTTTCTTGCATTACTAGGTGCCATAGCCTTGGCATTCTAACTTGAATTCAAGGTCAATGAGAATAGAATTTACTAAGCTTGTAGATTTGGTCATGGCTTGAGCATAATCAATCCTGGATCAAGAGCACAGTGGAAGTCCACCAAAGTGAGCCCCAAAAGTGTGTGAAATTATAGAGGGATACTATTCACGACACTAAATTATAATAGAAGTGTGTATAAATTCCTTTAAAGTTTATAAAACCTTTTCAACAAATGCATATTTTACAAATCTTGTGCTCTTACACATTTGGCATACAAAACCAACCTCTCTATAGCTGCTACTGATATCTATTCATAATAGGCCAAAAGTAGATTCAAGAAATTTTTGGCATTTTATAGAAATTAGATTCTTGAGATCCTTGTCATGTATGCAATGTCTAATAACAAAGATAAGTCAATTGAATTTCTTAAAAAATGCCAAAACCACTTAACACTGAAAAAATGCAACTATTGTCATGCACTCAATTCCAAAACATTTCAACGCCCTTGTTCATCATGGAAGGTGATAAGAACATTGAAAATGGTGTTCATCTACTGGCAATTGCTTTGTAACTCATGTCACCAAATATTTTCCTTCACTCAATCTTTGAGTGAAGACAACCCTCAAAACATGACATGTGCAAGACCAACAACCTTTGTATACCAACCTTTATTGCTAATGTAGAGGTTCAAAACATTCAAAATGACATTATCAATCAACATTGAGTATACTAATACACTTATCTTAATCATATCAATACTCCTCAAATTTAATCTTGTTCATCGACTTGTTTTAAGCTAATGATTTTATCCTCTTCATTGGTCAATTACAAGACAAAACTAGTACCAACTCCAACACAAATTCTTCCAAACAAACATTGAAGTATGACAAGCTAAAGTTTTGCAACAACCAAAATCCTTATTCTAAAACCAAATTAAACTAATCATTTTGGTAAAGAATAACTATAAAAGATGAGTTTCTAATATATTTAAAATACTTTCATCTAGCTCATATACAACCCATTATTGCAAAAATGACTCTACATCTTGTCTTTCAATTTTCACTTGTAATGCCACGATCTATTTTATTTTCTTGTGTTTGCCATAAGATTGTTTTCATGAAAAAATAAAAAATTATTATTATAATTTAATATCCATCATCATTTTGAGAGTGAAAATATGAAATCAAAGATTATGCAACTATTTTTTACTAGATTTTGTCTCTTGTGCAATGAATGTGAAGTCAAAATGTCATGAGAGGAGCGCAGAAGTGAAATTCCACATGCTTAAATAGATATAGCGTACAGATGGAGAGAATGAAGGAATAGGAAGCAATAAATGGATTAGCTAATGTTTTGTCCAACATTTTAAATTGTCACCTCTCACATATATTGTGTTCATATGCACATACTGACAAAAATAGAAAAGAGAACCCATGGATCTTAAACCTACAAGATATAATAAATTATTTATGTTTTTAATTATATCTTAATAAATTAATGATATAATCTAAAAGTCGATACAAACAATTTACACAAATAGTAAAAACATGACGCAAAAAGTTATTAATCAATATTTTAAAAATTTCAGAAACACTAAGCTTAGAAAAAACAACCAGCAACAACTAGAGAACAACAGGCAGACAGAACAAAATCAAACAACAACCCACTAACTTTGCTTTAACACAAAACTAGAATCATTCTCCCCAAATCTGAAAATTTGTAAAATAGTGTACATCAATATTAAGTTTATTCTCAATACCCGTTTACATATATAGTGTTGACTTGGTGGTCAGCACCTCCTTTGGGGTTACCGTGGATCTGGGTAAATCTGGTGTTTGTGACGTTCGTTGACAGTTCGAGCTTTTGGCGCAACGGCAAACATTCCAACAATTGGTATCAGAGCAAGGTTCTTATTAAAAGACCTAACTAGTCTAAGTAGATTCTGTGGTTAGAACACATGGCTAATTTAGAAGGAGCATCTTCAAATAAGGCACCATTATTTGATGGAACCAATTATGCTTTTTGGAGTGTTAGAATGGAGAGTTATATTTCTTCAATTGGTTATGATGTTTGGATGTCAGTTGAAAATGGATATACTTTGCCTAAAACTGCTTTGACAGATCCTGCAGAAAAGAAAGACTATGAAAATAATGCAAAGGCTAGGAATGCGTTACTTTGTGGTTTGGCAAATAATGAATTCACCAAAGTAATGCATTGTAAGACTGCTAAAGAAATTTGGGACAAGTTAAAAGGTATATATGAAGGTGATGATAAAGTAAAACAGGCTAAATTACAAACATTTAAAGCAAGATTTGAGGAATTGAAAATGAAAGAAGAAGAATGTATTGCTGATTATCTTCTAAAAGTAGATGAAATAGTAAATGCTATTAAAGGTTTGGGTGAAAAAGTGAAAGAATCAACAGTTGTTCAGAAAGTTTTACGATCTTTGCCATCTAGATATAATGCTAAGATATCTGCAATTGAAGAAGCTAGAGATCTAACCAAACTTACTTTAGATGATTTGCATGGTATACTAACAGCGTATGAAATGAGAATGTCAGGTGAATCAGAGACAAAGCGAGAGGTTGCATTTAAAGCAACTAAAAAGGAAGATGGTTCAGAATCAGAAGATTTTGAAGAACAGCTGGCACAATTGGTAAAAAGATTTAAAAAGTTTGGGAAAAAGAAGTCACCTCTGAAATGTTTTAAGTGTGGTAAAAGTGGTCATTTTGCTGCTAGATGTCCTAATTCTAATAGTGATGAAGATGATAGCAATTCAAAGAAATTTGCTTACAAATCAAAAAGAGTTAAGAAAAAACAAAGTTTGGTTACTAAGAATGATAGTACTGATACTTGTGATTCTGATGAATATGAGCCTTTGTTTATGGTTTTAGGACCTAATTCTACAGACTCTAGTGATGATGAATCAAGCAGCAACATAGATGTTGAAGTTGATCTTGAAGCTGAATTGATTTGTGCACTGGAAGAAATCAGTCGACTAAAGAAGTTGGTGTCAGGTAATGAATCTTCCAAAGAATCTGAAGATAAAACTAAACTTATAACAGGGCTAAAAATTGAACTTGAAGAAACTAAAAGAAAGTTAGATGTTGTAAATTCTGAACTTATTTTTAAATCTGAAAGCTGCTCAAAGTTGGAAGAAGAAGTAGTTGGTTTACAAAGTGAGATTAAAAAACTGACTTTACTTTCTAATAAACAAGTCAGCTTTGTAAAAAGTTTAGAAATGTTGAATGATATGCTAAAACAACAATGTAGTTGTGATATCAAAACAGGTGTGGGTTATGATAAAGCTGAAAGTTCTAATCATGCAAAGGATAAAACAAACACAAACTATTTTCCAAGAAGAAGTTATTATTCATTTTATGGTTATTGCTACTGTTGTAATTATTTTGGTCATAAAGCAATCAACTGCAGAAGAATGAATAATAGAAGAATCAGCTCTAGTTATACTAATTCTTTTGGTGTTTTGAGAAGATTTAATTTGATTTGTTTCAAGTGTCAGAATTCAGGTCACAGTACAAGAAATTGCAAATTGAATGATGTAGATAACAAGATGTTTAAAACGAATGAGACAAAAGTGTGGAAAAGAAAAGAGTTAACATCTTTAGTTGTTACAGCTTTGCATGCTACAAGAGAAAATTTGTGGATTATCGATAGTGGATGTTCTAATCATATGATAGGAGATAAAAGCAAGTTTCTAACCTTTTCTGATTGGAATGGTGGTCCTGTGAAGTTTGGTGATAAATCTACTGTACCTATTCGAGGTAAAGGTTCTTTAAAGGTTAATGACTCCATGGAAATAGACAATGTCTGGTATGTTGATGATTTAAAGTATAACTTACTAAGTGTCAGCCAATTATGTGATCTTGGTTATTCAATAAACTTTGATAATCAACATTGTGAAATCAAATAGGTTAACTCAAATGAAATAATTGCTGAAGAAAAGAGAACTGAAAGTAATGTATATGATTTAAGAGAAGTAAAAGGCACAAGTTGTTTATTGAATCAGTTTGATGAAAGTTGGTTATGGCACAGAAGGCTTGGACATGTTAATTTTGACAATCTTGTAAAAATCAGTTCTTTAAATTCAGTAAGACATATGCCTAGAATTATTAAACCAAACAACATTGTTTGTAAAGAATGTCAACAAGGGAAACAAACAAAAGTAAGTTTTAAGTCTAAAGAGTATTCTAGTTTGCAACCACTTGAGTTAGTACATACTAATTTATGTGGACCTACCAGAACTAAAGGTTTAAAGAGTGAAAGATATTTTATGTTGTTTGTTGATGACTATTCTAGAATGACTTGGGTAACATTTTTGAAGGAAAAATCTGAGGCATTTGAAAGGTTTAAAATATTCAGGGCTATGGTTGAAAAGGAGACTGATTATGAAATAAAGTGTCTTAGGTCAGATAGAGGTGGAGAGTTTTTATCTAATGAATTTGTTGCTTATTGTGAAGAAAAAGGTATTAAAAGGCAATATTCTGCAGCTAGGACACCTCAACAGAATGGAGTCGTTGAACGGAAAAATAGGATAGTAAAAGAGATGGCCAGAACAATGCTTAATGAAGCTAATATTTGTGACAAATTTTGGGTAGAAGCAGTTCATACAGCAGTTTATATTCTAAACAGGGTTCAGCTTCATCCAAACAGCAAGAAGACACCTTATGATTTGATGTATGGTAAGCCAGCTTCAGTCAAGTATTTTAAAATCTTTGGTAGTAGATGTTTTATAAAAAGAGATGAGGAAGGTTTGAGTAGTTTTGAATCAAAATGTGATGAAGGATTGTTTCTTGGCTATTCAACACATAGTAAAGCATACAAATGTTACAATAATAGATTAAAGAAGGTTGTTGAATGTGTTCATGTTAAAATTGATGAACAAATTTACAAAGATTCTTCTGATGAATCTATTGATTCAGTGACTAATGAAAATATCACAATTCAAACTAACTCTAATCAAGATGCCTCTCCAATGAAAGTTCCTAATGATGATTCTGAAGCTTATTTTGACAATACAAGTGAAATTACTTTTGAACATATATCTAATAAATCTCCATCTAAATTTGTCAAGAAAAATCATCCAGAGCAACAAATAATTGGTGATAAAAATGATGGAATACAAACAAGGAAAAAGACAGTTAAAAACTATGATAAAGATTATGAGTACTATGATGAAGCCTATTTATCTCTCATTTCAGAAATGGAACCTAAAAATTATAAAGAAGCAAGTACTGATGAGTGTTGGATTCAAGCAATGAAGGAAGAATTAACTCAAATTGAGAAAAATAATACATGGGAATTAGTTCCTCGTCCATCAGATAAAAATGTAATTGGGGCTAAATGGGTTTTCAGGAATAAACTCAATGAAGATGGAAAAATTGTTCGAAATAAAGCTCGGTTAGTTTGTAAGGGTTATGCACAAATTGAAGGGATAGACTTTGATGAGACATTTGCTCCAGTAGCCCGGTTAGAGGCTATACGTATGTTTTTAGCATTCGCTGCTTATAAAAATTTTAAAGTCTGGCAAATGGATGTTAAATCAGCCTTTCTGAATGGTTTTTTAGAAGAGGAAGTTTATATGGAACAACCTGAAGGTTTTGCTTGTCCTGGTAAAGAGAGCTATGTTTGCAAACTCAAGAAGGCTTTGTATGGTTTAAAACAGGCACCTCGAGCTTGGTATTCCAGGTTAGATCAACATCTTATACAGCATGGTTTTCACAGAGGTAATGCAGGTAGTTATCTCTATTTCAAGTCTATTGAAGACCAACTTTTTGTTGTGGTTGTTTATGTTGATGATATCATTTTTTGTGGAAGTGATAAAGCTTGCAAAGATTTTTCCACACAAATGAAATCAGCATTTGAAATGTCTATGATAGGGGAGTTGTCATATTTTCTTGGTTTTCAAGTTATACAATTAGAAAATGGATTTTTCTTGTCACAAACCAAATATGCAAAAGAGATGCTTGTTAAGTTTCAAATGGAAAACTGTAATCCTGTCAGCACACCAATGGTTACAGGTTGTAAATTAACTCTGAATGATGATTCTCCTGATACTGATCAGACTCAATATCGGTCTATGATTGGTGGTTTATTGTATCTTACGGCATCTAGACCTGATATAATGCAAGCTGTTTGTATGGTTGCTCGGTTTCAAGCCTCTCCTAAGGTTTCTCATCTTAATGCTGTCAAACGGATTTTCAAGTATTTAAAGGGAACTCTTGATTATGGTTTATGGTATCCTCATCATGGCACATTTACACTTACTGCTTATACTGATGCTGATTATGCTGGTTGTTTGGATGATAGGCGCAGTACCAGTGGGGGAGAATTTCTTTTGGGTAACAGGTTGGTCTCATGGTTGAGTAAGAAGCAGGATTCAGTTACCTTGTCCACTGCTGAGGCTGAGTACGTTGCTGCTGTTGCTTGTTGTACTCAAGTATTGTGGATGAAGCAAACTCTTGTGGATTTGAACGTGCACTTTGATGGCCCTATTCCTATTTATTGTGATAATACTAGTGCGATTAATATTTCCAAAAATCCAGTTTTGCATTCTCGCACTAAACATATTTCTATTAAATATCATTTTTTAAAGGAACAGGTTGCTGATCATGCTGTTTGTCTTGAATATGTACATTCAAAGGATCAATTGGCTGATATATTTACTAAGCCTCTTCCTACAGCTACATTTGAAGCTCTTCATCATAGGCTTGGTATTGTGGCTTTGCCACATTAAGTTTTTTTTCAGGCATTGTGATTCGGGGGAGTTTTACTCTTGCTTGTTCTTTTCTACCCCGACCCCTTGTCATTGATGTCAAAGGGGGAGAACATAATATTTTGGCTATTCTTGTTCAGGTTATTCAGGGTGGATTATTCAGGATGGTTTATGGAGGAGCTATTCTTGTTCAGGTTATTCAGGGTGGATTATTCAGGATGGTTTATGGAGGACCTTATATTCTTGCATTATGATGGTTTATTTGTCATCAATGACAGGGGGAGATTGTTGAATGTCATTGATGTTTAATCTGCTTGCAATCATAATGCAACCTGGTGTATGGAATACTGGATGCAAAGAAATCGTTTTACGGTCACAGAAGGGGTCGGTTCAGAGATGGATGTTATAACAGTTTTGAAACCGTATTGAACAGGATATGAACACGTAGCTGTTAACAGTTCGAGCTTTTGGTGCAACGGCAAACATTCCAACATATAGTAGGCTAAATATTGTTTAGAAACCACTCGTTTCAGTGACTTAAAAAAATCAATAAAAATAAGATAAATATCTATAACTTTTTATTGGGAATGAAATATAAAATTGACTATAGCATTTAAGGAGACGTATAAACTGAATAACATTTAGATTGCTATAAAGAAATTTGTCTCAGCTTATAGCATCATTCCCAGGAGTCTGACCCGAATGGATGATAGATTCACAAATTATGTTCATGCCCTGTGTTTATTACTGCATACCATGTTCCAGCTACTTCAAGATTTGCTCTTATCAGTCACAAATAAAGCATTCTCTTAAACTTCAGAAGCCAACTATTTTAAATCGAAGTTTCAGAAGTCCACGATAGGGCCGAAGCTATTGAACAGGCAAGCGCCGCAGCCAGTGAAGAGACAACAGTGATGAACGTGGGCATGCTTCCCTTGTCTTTCCTTACAAACATACCCTCATATATCGGATAGCTATTTATTACTATGAAGCTCGACATCATCACCTGCACAAACATACTTTCCATGCCTGAAAAACCTTCTCTCATAACTTCTACGATTCCACAGAATAACGCCATAAGGTTTATCAGTGATATTATAGAAAAGGGTGTAAACAGCGCAGAGGAAACCCCAAACTCAAAAATCTCTGCCTCGTATCGTTTGGCTGCTTCGCTATCAAACACTTTGCTTGTCACCTCAAAACCCACTTTGGATATCCCAAGTAATTCACAGACTACTTGAATGAGCCCAAACAAATAGGATGACACGCCTTTTATCATCCACATCCTCTGATAATTCCACCAAGATTTTAAAGAGCCTCCTCCCACATATATAAACTCTAAAGCACTGTGTGCGTATGCACATACTGGTAAAAATAGAAAGAGGTGAACCCATGGATCTGAAATCTGCAAGATATAATAGATGTTGTGTTTTTAAATCATTGTGATAGTATATTAGAGGTATAATAAAAAGGTTGATGCAAAGTGATTCTCCCAGTTAATAAAAATATAGAAAACTATTTGCACAAACTGAAGCAACATGATGTCTACTTACAAACAGAAAGTTATTATAAATATGAAAAAAAATTGAAGTCAAAAACACTTTTATCAATATCATTGGCTGTAGAAAGATTGTTTCTTCTTATTGAAAGGAAAGTAATTAAGCACTATAAAAACTCAAAATTGTAAATGTGAGGAGGTAAAACTACCTGAGGAAATACCGATAGGCCGGCAACCATGCATAAGGCTGGTACTAAACCGTAACAGATTAAAGGTAAGGAAGATGGAGCCCATAGAAAGTAATGGCTGTAACACATGTTCTGTGCCAGTTTTGTATGACGAATCCCATAAGTAACTGGACAATATTTGCTGGCGAAAATCTCCAGTAAACCTGTTGCCCATCTTTTATTTTGGATGAGAGTATCATTCAGGTTAATAGGAGCAGACCCCACAAAAGCATCTCTTTTGGGACAGCAGTAAGCAGATTTCCATCCTCTGCAGTGTATAGACAACCCCGTCAAAATATCTTCCACAGCACAATCGTAGAGCATGCCAACCTGTGAAAAGGATTCTCTGTCAAAAATTGTTTGCAGGAATTGATCCAAATGATAAAAATTATCAAGATTTTAACTTGTATTTGCCTTTTTCCCCCATTGGGTGTTCTCCTCATACCCGCACTCGGCAAGCTCTTTTGCCTCGTCCAATCTGTTGGATGGAGCTGCTTTCTCCATGCTTAAAATTGATGTTCTGATAAGCTCTTTGATTAAATTTGGAGAGCTGTGTTGTCGCTCACCTCCACATAAGACGTCCCTGCGGAAAACACATCCGGTACCCACGTATGTCGAACCTTCAATTCCATCCATTCCTTTATGACGTATCTGAATATCATGATTTATAAACGCAGTACAAGTCAGTTGATTGCATATGTTTCAGGACAGCGGTTGAATTACAAATACTCACATGAAAACTCCTCCAATGGGCATACAGATCGTTTTTGGTAATGCCACGAAACCTTTGGGGAAACTGGACATAGGCAAACTGGTGCCCATTTTCAGGGTCCATGAAAAAACACATGGCTTCTCTGAGGGCTTCACAGTTGTTGGTAAACATATCACAGTCCAGAGTAAGTAGGAAGGGAGCATTGCTCATTAAAGCAGAGACTCTAATCTGCAGACACGTCATAAACAAGACAATCATTACTATTATTCACATGGAAAGCGATTATACAGCCAGTACGTAAACCACAATAAAGGAACAGTCTAAATGTGGGTATGTGATGCATTGCATGCATAATCCATGATCAGTGATGTATTTAGAGTTTTATATTAGGAGATTAGATTTTTCCATGCTAAATGTATTGTTTCTTAATTTCAATATCTACTTTTGGTATCAGAGCTCCTGCCAAAGAATGATTCGGAGTAGTTCGAAGCTACTAGCCGCTGCCACCAAAAGAGATCTCACAACATTTGATAGCCATAGAAGTTTGAAGAATGTCATCACCAGTAACGACAGTTCATACGCATTTGTGAATTTGGTCACCTAAATTTGAAGACTTCTTGAGGTGAAGGGAGATTCTAAGGTGTCAAACAATTACAGTATTCGGTAATTTAAATTATTTCTTTCAATGGAAAAGACTGGTAAAAAAGTAAGGAAAGAAAATATAAATTTAATAAGTGAGAAAACTGGCTTTAAAGAAAATTTTATGAAAATTAAAAAGAAAAGTAAAGAACTGAGAGAAATGGGCAAATGATTGCAAAGGAAAAAAGTTCTAAAAATTGGGATAGAATAGTTCAAAAAAACAATATATTTGCTTGCAACATGGAGAAACGAAAATGAGTGTCTAAGGGTGATGCTTCAGTATGTGGTGCCTCGTGATATAAATGACGTGTTCTTGGGTGATGCAACTAACGTTTCTTTTCATTTGAGGTTAAAGATAGGGATGCATTTGAATCTACAAAGCTTGAAGGTTGTGATGTTACTAATGAAGAAGGACAATTTGAAAAGAATATTGGTTTTAAGATTATGAACAAAAGTTTCGGAAATTATGGGTAAGGAATTAAAGATTCATTCAGTCAATTGTGAGGTCAAAAAAAATGAATTAGAGAGTCATTCAGTCAATTGAGGTCAAATAAATATGTTTAAGTGTTGCAAGTTTATATAAATCAGTTTAAAGAAATAAATGCAGATAAAAAAACATGAAAAACATAAAGGAATAATGTTACAGTTTTTATAATTGTTCTATTGAAGAATCATTTTATAAAAATATGTTAGAATAGAGATTGGAATGTACATTCTATAACAAATTATATAAAGATTAATTATGGATGGATTAATAGATTCAATCGACAAAAATTTACAAATATGTTTATGTGCAAAACAAAATAGTGCTTAATAAGATTTGAATGTTTGAACCAAGTGACTGTTGATTGCTTATTAGGATTGATGCACGTTGATGTTGGTGATTGATGCATGAGCAATACTCTCATGCATGCATGCTTGTCTCTGAACCATACATAATTTCAGAAATAGACAATTGGCATTAGATAAAACTTGCCTGTTTAAACTATTAGTTTGTATTTGTTGATATGTTAGATCTATGAATTATGAAGAGCTGTCTAATGCATAATAGATGCATGCTTATTTTATTTTAGGAAGCTACGAAAATGGATGACTTTTTGTATAAAGTCATCCAACTGTTGTTTCAGGCAAGCACGAATAGTGTATCAAAGCTAAGAAAAACCTCTGATGAGGTGATGCAATAGAGTTTCTCAATTGACTGAATAAGGGTTTTTTATATGTGTTGCATATCATGATCTGTTTTGCGTATTTTATGTAATTATGATTTTTATAACTGTATTTGCAAGAAACTACAATCGATATCAGAGAAGAAGATCAGGGGAAGCCGAACATAGTAGAAATTTAAATTAAAAAAATAGAGCAGGTTTATATGAAGAGAGCCGATGATAACGAAAATTGGTAGATTGCTGTGTTTGTGAAGCTGTTGACTGTCGCTGCAAAAGGAAGATTGTTGTTGAAAGCAGTTGCAAGATTGGCGTGAAAGGGTAAGAGGCCATTCAAAGAATCGCCAAGTCTAAATTGATGGAGTTGTCCATAGATGACTGAAGAAGAATCCGCCAAAGAAAAAGAGGCTGCGCCTGTGGCTATAAGTCACTAGCGAATCTTGTGAAGACAACGCAGAAACAAAGGCATGTCATGAGGAGATGCCATTGAAGTGAGATCGTTGGATTGTGAACAGAAGGAAATCATGGGTATGCAGTTTAAAGACAAGCATGTAGCCGTGAATTTGTTGAAGCAATCGTCCAAATTATCTTAAGTTTTTATCAGCCTTTTAAAAGTCTCTGTAGCTATCTGCCCACTTGACTGAAACCATCTTCCAAATCAAAGAATGCAAAACAAATAAATTATTTGTTTGATCATAGGTGATTCTGCCGTTTTTGTCAGAGCTTGTAAATATCAAGAAAGATTGTTGTTTTCTTCGTGATTAAGCTGTCCTTGTTTGCAGGAGTTGTTACCTGTTAAGAGTTCAGATTGTAATTCAAAGAAGAAAATCACAAAAATATTCATCTCAGTCGTAAGATCAATGAATGAGGATGGCTTTTTTAATTGGAGAAGCTAACACAGGCAGATTGGTCGAGCGAGGGTTTAAAAGGAAAAGGACTATGAAAGCATACTATGAAATGATGTAACATATGTTGTAGGGTCAAACAAATTAGCTCAAAAAAATGAATGTATGTAGTATTCGCATTGTTATAGGGAAGGATATAAAGCAGAGAAATGTTAGGATCTTCACCCTTGTTCAATTTGTGGGTTGAAAAATCACTTACAAGAGTCATGTTGAAATAAAGAGAGGAATAAACAACGTATACAGATTGATTATAGTTGGATTGATGAATACAATTGAAGAAAGGTAGCAAATGTGCTGAAAATTTTGTACAAGCCCAAGTGTTTGCATGTCAAAAGAGATAGTGGTCAAACAGAGTATGGATGTTTGTACAAGCCCAAGTGTTTGCATGTCAAAAGAGATAGTAGTCAAACAGAGTATTAAAAAATGAATAATTGTTATGATTGGCACATTGAAGATAGTGGTCAAACAGAGTATGGATTTTTGAATCAAGTAGTTGATGAATAATTGTTATGATTGGCACATTGAAGTGCCATAAGTCTTATCTACATTAGAGAAAGCAAGGGAAGACTAAGTCTTGTGATCTCTTAAAAAGAGAGAGATAGTAAAAGGGTACCTCTATAAGAAGATTACTGAGTCGGTCTGCAAAAATAGAGTGATGGAAATGTTGCACAATGAGTTGTAAAGATTTAGATTTTGCCACATTGAATTATCTTGTACAACAAGATCACAGTCAAGTTGCAAAGATTTAATTCTTAAAGTTCCGAGATCATTTTGTGAGTCCACTATACATCAAGAGGGAGTATGTTGGTAATTGATGCGTGCACATTTGCCTCTCCACAATATATAATTTCAGCATTAGATGATTGATATTAGATAAAGCTTGCATAAAATAACTATCAGTTTACACTTGATTTTTTTTTTAGATCTATGAGTTATAAAGAGCTATTTAATGCATGAATAGATGCATGTTTACATTATTTTAGGAGGCTAAAAGTATGAATGACTTTTTATATAAAGTCATCCAACTGTTGGTAAGAACAAAGTGTATCAAAGCTGAGAAAGACCTCTAACGAGGTATGATGAGATGGAGTTCGTCAATTAAATGAACAAGGGAATTTTATGTGTATTAAATATCATGATCTGTTTTGTCTATTTTCTATAGTTCATGGAATTTTGCTATAACTGTGTTTGTAAGAAACTACAATTGAAACGTGTCATGTGATTTGAAACACTGAATCTTCCCTATGTTAGAGAAACATGGTCACTAGCATTTTCGAATAGTCAAAGATTAAGAAAGAAATTGTTTTTTTTAAAACAGCAGTTTGCATCCATCAAAGGTCAACAATAACTATCGAGCATGGAAAATTAAAATTCAACTGCTCCACAGAAGGAATCAGCCATAGTTCGATTTGAGGAGAATTCACAGGTCAAAAGAAAATCACCTGAGCTGCCATGCAGGGAGAAGTCGAGTGTGACAGACACTTACTTGAGACGAAAGAAAGGTCAACACTAAAGCTTGATTTGAAACAGAATAGGGCTGCAACTTATTTTGGTAAGGCCATTATGGTGTGTGCAGTTTTATTTGTAGTCAAATTTATTGTGGCCAATTTGAGAGAGAAGTAAATGCATCCTAAATGCATGGAACAAGCAAGTCCAGTTACAGTCCATTTCCAAGGGCTATTATATCTATATAGAGATCCATGCTGTTTAGTTTGAGGTAGACATCTATCGAGAGATTCGAGACATGATGTAATCAAGTTGAATAAGTATAAGTTTACTGTGTATACTAAAACAATTATGTGTTTACTGTAGCAATTTTCTGTTTATTGTTTGTGCATTTCAAAATCTACACTAACCACAATCCACAGACAATACAACTAGAAAATGAGATGGAACCAGGGATATTTGTTATTACCAGAACATTGAGAGCACCGGCCTTAAAGTTATGAGGGTACCCAGGTCGCTTTTCACGGGACACATACACAAGACTGGGCAAATCCTCGCCCTCCACGTTAATGTCTTTGCCCCTTTCTAGCAAAACCTGTAGGAAGGCTTGAACAAAAATATACAGCATTACTTAATTAACTGGAGAGCTAAAGAAACTAAAATATATTCAAAACTATTTAATGATATTTGTAACTGAATTGATGAAAAAATTCCGCTTGTTGAGTAGATTTTATAATTTTGTTAACAGGTAAAACAACATAATTTTAGACATAATATTTTGACAGTGATTTTTCTGACCTGAACTATACTCGGGTGGTCTCCTGGAGTCATTTCTGGCCTCCATTCTTTGAAGCCATTATGTTCTTTGCATTTCTGCTCTGGAGAAATGCCTATCTCCACACTGCTATTTATAGAATATTTCATTTCCTCGTACATTTTCTGCACAGATTTATTATCAAGTCTATATCTTAATTTCATTAGCTGTAAGGCTTGAAGGAAATTGCAGAGGAAGAAAAACAAACAATAATAAAAGTGACGAAAATCAAATTATGTTTTATAAATATCACATTAACAAAGAGTTTCAGCTCTGCTTTATTTACAAATGTTTATAACAGAGTGCTCTGTTTCACAGCAGAGCTTTAAAAAAACTTATGACAGATTATTTGATCATACAAAAGACAGCATTCAATCTGAAAAAGATTCAGTAAATTTGTGCTTCTCAAAATCTTATATGAAAATATCAAATCACTGCCAATTTTTTACAGCAACTTATTTGCGGAGCTCTCCTATATATAATTAGGGTTTCAGGACTTCATCATCAAATATAATGCTACATCAACATTTTTTTTATGGGGTGTCCAAAAAGACCCTAGTAAAAAGAAAAGAAAGAAAGATTTTTTTATAGTCCATGATGGCTTATAGTAATATGGGACTACCCGTAGTGGAGCACCTTGCTAAGTCATTTAGATCAATAGACTACTAACAATTTAAAGTCATAACTATTAATAAAATATTATTAAAAATATTAGAAATCAAGCTAACAAATAACAAACTCGACATTAAACCACGTATTTTCAATAGAACATCTGCCTTCATCCATCTATTACAGAAAAATAAATATGCATGATATCATCTCTAATAGGATTTAAGGCAAGGCAGCCCATTCGATGGAGAGGCTAGTCATACCAGCAGTACAAGGAACTACAGAGTAGGGCAATGGAAAGACAAGACAGAGTAAGAAATGAATCAAACTTATTATATGTTTTCCATATTTTGATTTAAGGTACTACAGATAAAACGGGACTAGTAAAAAACAAGGGTCGTTGGGATTATAATTCCAACGGATCTTTGTATTCTTAAAAGAAAATAACTAATCAACTAAAGTCGAAACTGATCTATGCTAAAGATTGTTAATATTCTTGTGAGCTACACATACTTTGACATTTTCCCATTCTGCAGTGAAGGACAAATTATAACTTTCATTGTCATAAAATTCAGAAAAATATGCTTCTGGGCATCTCTGCGGAATGGAATACTTGTGGCAAAAAGGGACCCAACTCTTCGCAAAACGAGAAGCTTCCAACAGAGCAAAAAATGTGAGAGTGGATCCTCCATCATCCGAAACATAACATGTCAATTTTTCTACTGGATAATTAAAAGCCAGAGTAGACAATACAGTGTTTGCAACATCCAGTGGAGGTTCTTTAACAGGGTCAGCCGTGCATATAATTACATCAATGGGAGGCAGCTCTCTCTGAAACCTGTTCATTAACAAGCATATTCCACATTACTCCCAGGGAAAAATGTTTCTCAATCTTATAATCAAGCTAACCTATACTTATATTTTGGTCATTTCTTTTGTTATCTCATTCATATGTTTCGTGAAATTGATTAAAAAAAATTTGAATGCAAGAAAATACCAAACGAATATCATTAACTATGCAAATTTCATATCGTTGATTATCTACCTTTCAGAGAGTCTTTCTGGGTAGGTAAATCGATCCACAGGCCTCCACCTGAAGCTCATCTCTAATACCCACTGGAAGGCCAAGCCTAGCTCCGCACAGAATATCAAAATCCATAGTACGTATCCTTCACTTGGAATATACTGGATACGATAATACATAAGCCCCAAAATAGCACAAAAGTATACGCATCCATAAGCTCTATCTATCTTTGCGATTGGTATTGGTACTGTGGTGTTAAGTGGCGAATGTGTGAATTCCATCTTCTTGTTAATTCAATTCGAGTATTGAAAATTTTTATAACAATTAGGCATTGTAACCTTAAAGTTTGTGAAGATTCCACGACTGTAGTTTGTAGTTTGAAATGATTGTGGCATCTTTGAGAATGTAGAAGAAAAAATTATTAGGTTAGAATTGTGCACTCAATTCCGAACTATCCCATGAGATTTGACTACCTTTCCCCTCGTTGTGGAGTATTGGGTATTTGGTTGTCGTATTACTTCAGCAGATCGAATAATCTTGCTGAAGCCGGGCCACATATTGAGCATCTAGGGTACGATAACTTTACCAACAGCTGTGGACAAAATGATAAGTATTTAATTTTGATCAACAAAAGTAGAACCAGTGTTTACCATCTTTCGATGAGATGTAAAGATATTAGCTATTTGACCATTGAAAACTGGTTCATTTAAGTAGACTGTTATCAATATTGTTTGTTTGTTTTTTAATGTAATTTTCTATGGTTTCTATTATATTAGTTGGAAAAGATTGAATTTTTTATCGAATGACAACAAGTAAAGGGATTTATTTGACACATATAAACAAAACTCGATATGTTTTATAATGGTTGGAATATTTTGATAATTTGTATCATTGTGATATTGTTATCAGGGTTCAACTATGCAATTTTTGAGTCAAACTCATTGACCCATGTTTCATTAGTGGTTCACAAGAACACATCTCTCATGAGAATAAATGGAACACTTAACACTCATTGCATCTAGGTGATGCTCACAGAGCTGAAGCACTAAGCCTTTTCGAGAGGTCACCGACCCCAGTACTACTCTAGCTCAAGCGTGCTTAACCATGGTTAAGCTCACTTAGCTTGCAACCCTATTTGCAAAACCTTTAGCAAGTGTTTTGCCTTATGAACCATCCATTTTAGAGCTTCTTAAGCTCATCAATTTAAGAGGCCCTATAATGAATGGTTCATAAGGCACAACACTTGCTAAAGATTTTGCAAATGGGGTTGCAAGCTAAGTGGGCTTAACCTTGGAGGAAATATCATGGTTAAGTGTGCTTGAACTAGAGTAGTACTAAGACAAGTGACCTCTCAGGATGCTTCACCTCTATAAGCATCACCTAGATGCAATGAGTGATAAGTGTCCCATTCATTCTCATGAGAGATGGATTCTTGTGAACCACTACTCATGAAACTAGGGTCAATGAGTTTGACTCAAAACCTACATAGTTGAATTCTAATAGCAATATCACAATTTGGCTTGTTGTGGAAAATATCTCATACTTATCAAATTAAATCATCTTATGTTGTTTGTATCAGTTTCTGGATTTGATTGTGTAGAATTTTTTTCCAAAAATTCTACACAATCGAATCTAGAAAATGATACAAACATTAATATAGATTGTGGAAATCTAATAGATCTCATCTTATGTTGACTTTTGTATTCTCAAATTTGTGTCATATGATTTTAGGAGAATATAATTTTTGTGTGAAAATACAGCCATGCATTGAATACTCAGTGATGATAGTTGAAAGGAAACTAAGTGCAAAATAAACACTTTTAAATGCTAAATCTAACAGAAAAGATGATGCAAAAATTTGTTACAAAACCTTAACTACTACAAAATAGATAAATACATGCAAAATCATATTTAAACAAAAACTCACAAACCAACTATACATGGGAAAACCCTTTAGGGAAAAAATCCACACTCCAAAAGACAGACCTCATTGTATTATCAACAACAACCAATAGTCATAGTACAATGCCTAGAGTCAATGCTCTTCACGTGTAAATACAACTACATATAATTCTAGAGAAAATCTAGCACATAAAATTTTTTTAGAAGATATCTAATCTATCATATAAAATACACTAAGAAGACACATATTTTTAGAGTTCAACACAAATAGAAAGTGTCAGTAGTTTCCAAAATGAACTACCACACCAAAGCGGTATATGGTGACATAAACTATGAGGAAATTTGTAGTCATACAATGATAATTTCTACATAACCCATAAGCATAAATTATGCAAATAGGTATTCAAAGTCTAGTTCCAAGAGAATAGGCAACATACCCACAAATATGTGACACGAGATATACCTTAGGAAAATCCTCATGAGGGAAATACCAAGCCTCTAAAAGCATCCATCATCCATATATTATTCAACAATGTAATAGTATAATAAAGCCTCTGAAACCCCAACCATCAACAAGAACTCCATCTGAACAAACATGTAACAACACATCTCATGGCATGCTTCCAACCTCCACAAATGCTAACTTGGCTTATCTCAACACTACCTCTATGGTTGTTTTAATAGAAACAAGCTCCCACAAAACCACCAAGTGGTACTACATAAACCATGTGCTACCTAGCCCCTTGACCCCACATTTAATACTATGTACTTTATTAATTTTCTTTCCCCAATATTACATAATTGCATCAATTATAATATTACAATATTACAATGCAACAATAAGTGGTCCTAAAAATATTCCAAAAGAATCTCTACATGTTGCATGCCCATCTAGGTGCTCCTCGGTGTAACATTACATAATAAATAAAATATTAGAATAATAAATATTATTATGCAAGGTTAAAACACCCATTTTCACAATGTTCTCCTACTTGTGGTATACATTACATAAGAGCCAATAAGTAACCACAAATATGAACAAAGGAATAATCCCTTTGGCCACATATACCATCATAAATCAAAGTGATCTATGCGCTCCATCAAGATACCTACAACAAGAAACAAAGTGACCGCCATCTCACACATGAATGCTCTTACCCTCCATCATGCCACTACCACTGGACATACATAATAGGTCATCTAAAGAGAAAGCCACACACGTGTCTCATACAAATCATAAGTCTTACATCAGCTGATATCCAAAACACAAACACTCAATCAAAAGATAACAACACACATTGTTAGCTATCAAAAGTATTATCTATAGCTTAAATAGAACCCATAGCAAGTGTTGACACATTCAACTATCCATACATCCAAGGCATACAAAATATATCAATTGAATCTCATATCATCAATATTTAAACATGTAACATGCAACCGCAAGCTCCAAGTGTAATACCTACCACAAACACACCTAGAAGATCCCATTTCATAGGTAATATTAAATCTATAAGGGCTTGTTTGGTGCATGGAATTAATTTATCCAAAATAGGTCTATTCTAGAATAAGGACCTATTCTCAGATAAATTAATCCTGAAAAGGAAAGCTGGAATAATCTATTCTGCGTTTGGATCCCATAATGTGGAATTGGAATAAGGATTATTTTTCATTTTTTTAATTAATTTGAACAATATGTATTTTTAACTTATTCAAAAATTATAATTATAAAAAAAAAAATTCTTACAAATTTTAATTTTTGAACTTATCATTTTTGTTGCTGGTTTTTTAATTAAAATATATATGTATTTTTAACTTATATATTTTTAAATTAAAATATGTATTATTAACTTTAAAAAAATAAGATTATTAAAAAAATTATTATTTTTTTTTTAAAAAATAGAAATTATAAAAAAAATAAGATTATAATCCCTTAATCGTTCACGCACAGACCCGATGACTTATACATTTTGTTGTAATTTTGAATCCATGAAAAGCTTATTCTGGAATAAAAAATGAATTCCAAGTTTTTTTTGGAATTAATTAATCCAAGCATTGGCCCAAAAATGGGGATTAATTTTCTAATTCAGGAATTTAAAAAATGGCCACAAACAGTGAATTACTTAATTCTCACATTAAATAATGACTATTCCAAGTTAATACCAGGAACCAAACATGCCCTAAATGAATCCACTAATTCCGCATTCAAAGCTCGCACAACATCACATGACCACATGATATTCTTTTCATCCAAATAAACTTCCTTTCCTTTATGCCAAGTCCTAATGATTATTGAGTCAGCCAAAAGGCTTTTCTCAATTTACAATTAATAATATAGGACATCAATAAGAATTTACAATACAGGTTTCATTACATCTAAACACTTCTATAGAATTATTAATCTATAGTCAGCTCCCAAAGAAGTAACATGCTTCACATCGTCCACAAGTCTTCATGGAATGCAAAGTAGATTATGTTGTATTTATTCAAGCATCTTGAACATGTCTTCAATAATATATCAACCTCATTGAACTAGCTTCAACCTCACTGAAACAATAAATCTCAAATAACTGTCACCAGTTCTTGGAAACTCTCACTGTGAGCAATCTTCAGTAAACTTCGCATAACTTGAACATATCTTCATAACTTTTTCTACGCTTGCAACCATATCATCAGAACACGTTCCTGAATTTTAATAAATCTTCACAAAACTCAATTCATCAGTATAAAACCTCACCAAATAAATATGTGCATGTAACTCTATTAACTCTATCCAGAAAGCGTATATGTTGACATCAATGACAAACCCAGTCATGAATGTAACATATAAGAACTCAATCATCTCTAATCAATTTCTAATTTTCCCTGCTAACAACAATCATTAACATTCATGTTAACATTACCAACATTTCCACTCATATTTATATTTCCCTGTTGCCCAGATGTAGCATGACTCATTCCAAGAGAAGGGAAAGCAATATTACCACCAGAAACACCAGCAGCATTTGTTACAACACCAGAAGAAACTCCAGAAGAAATACCTTGTCTAGAGTTAGATGGCCCAACAACACCAATAAAGGAATCCTTTAGAAATTGAATTTTCCTTCTCATTTCTGTAGTTGCTGCTTCATTTTCAACTTTCTCAAGTTCTTTGGCCATATCTTCTCTTTCCTTTCTTGCTTTCTCTAATTCTGTATCAAGATTTGACACAAGAGGGGCCCCTTTCGATATAGCAGCATATTCATTGATTTAGATCCCCACCACATTTTTCTTTCCATTTTCATTGTCATGTATATTACAGGTTTAGTTGAGGTGGTTTCAGCTCTTTTTTCCTTAACTTCATAAGGGTGAACTTGTCTAATGACTGGACCCTCACCTTCAAACTCATCTTGCTTTTGCACCAAGTGTTCATTCTCTTGGCATTGTGTTCTTAGGGCTCCTAAATCACCAAAAATATCAGAATGTAAAGATTTAGGACATACTTCTAATCTCAGTTATCTTTTCTTTTGACACTGTAATTCTCCTAAGAAGATTATCTCTTTATGGAAGAGCATTCATAGTATCCATTTTTCTTTCCTCCTCCAAGTGCCTATACATAACATCTTGCTCTGCAGCTTCCCTTCTGAGAGCATCAAGTTCATTAAATAAATCATTAGGATCTTGCATAGTTGCATCTAATTCTGATGCGTCTCTTAAATCTATAAGATTTATTTCATTGTAAGGATTTTAGGATCACAGATGTACATTATGTTGTATGTTTGATGGGTTTCCACACTAGCTTATACCCCTTGAGTGACTTAATCTATCTTTCCCAAAGACAGTATGCCCAAGTGATGAAATACCCTTGTCTTGATATAGACTACCTCTTTGGAGAGGAGTATCAAAGAATCCATTAAAATATGTAGTATTTACAGAGTCAAAACTCTTATAGGAGGATTCCTTTTCTTTAGTTACTGGGTGTAGTGGACTACCCACCCTGTCACCCTTAGACTTCCATACAAGAGTATTGCTTGACTCGCCACTTTTGTTGAGCCAACTTTTCTTATTTCCCAAAGGTAACTCAGTATGTAGACTAACCTCATGATGTTCTTTGGTGTAGGACCTAGTACTTTTTCTTTTGTTAGCCATCTTAAAATATATTTTGTAAAATCACTGGTTCTAAAACCTTTTTGAGTCGCCACCCACTAGAGGAAAGGAATGTATCTTACAAACAAACCTTGAGAATCTAAAAGAGATGGGGTTGTACAAAAGGACAACTAAATGCATATCCCAATTAAGACAATAGTAAAAGCACCCACACAACTCAACTCACAACACAGAAGACTAAAATATTGTATATTTCTTGAAACTTGTACCTAATACACATCGATTGGGTCGATAACCTCGTAATGCAGATTGATAGAATGATCTATGCAATACCCAAAAGACAGATGGTCTGACATATATTGTATATTAAGATTTTGAAAGAATTTTAACTCCCCAATAGATTCGCCATTTTGTTGCCTTCTGATTTGACAGAATATAAACCACCTTCAAAGTGAAGAAATGTACCTAGGGATTAGCTAAATCCCATGATTAATACACTTAAACAAGAACAAAGACCAACTAACAAAGCAATTAAGCTTTCTACACTTTGAACTCTGCAAAATTCAGGTGGGTAAACCTAGGACTAGACTCATTCACTTCTTAACATCACTTTTCACTAATCCATGACAAAGAAGACAAATGCCCATAATTATTCTCTTACTTATGAAGTTTAAATGACATTGTGAGAGCTAATCATACTATCAACTCACTTATAAGCTAAGCAGGGGCTTAATAATTCTGATCTACAACTTGAATTTAAAAGATTTGATTTAACTTTGAGATTAAACTGTGAAAGAAAATGAATATTGTCTTAACTACATTTTCTTTGATCAGTGCCTTATCCATTGGGTGCTCTTTGGACTAATCCTCACCATGACTGATGATCTATTCACTTACCTTGTAATTGAAAATCTATGATTACTTTAAACCCTCTTCTTATGACAAATCCTTCTCTAATACCCTATAATTCTGTCAAGTTACACTAAGCAATTACTTAACTACTTGAATCAAAAGCAAAGCATAATATGACATACAATTTTAAACAAATTTCAACTGTGATCTTGAGCTATTTGTTCACAAGACACAAAAAATTATAGAATATGACAAAAGGAGACAAGATTTAGAGCAACAAATTTATGTTGAATCTTTGTATTAATTTCCTTGAAATTCATACATCACTGTATTGGACCAAACTCAAAAATAACACACCAAAATGATCAAAACACCATCTTATCTATTAACTTTCGCACAATCCAAATTACAAAAACTCTACACAGTACTTGACCGACTACATAGACTTCTATTCTCAGAAGGACAAACTCGTTTACGATTTTTGGTCCTCTAGTTGATACCTTTTCCCAGTCTTGGAAATCCATTTATAATGATGGATTGCAACAAGCTTCAGATGTGGGAAAAGTAGGAGTTTTCAACATTGAACAAATTTAACAAACAACTTTGGAAGTAGTTACAAAAGCAATAGATAAAAGCCCATATTCTTCAAAATCAATCTTGGTTTGTACCATAGGTGTATCCAAGGTAGGTGAACCACAAAGGTAAGATAGCCTATTTGAATTAACTGACCTCTCTCTATTGGCTCTTCATCTAATAACATAACTATCTTAACTACTTCCATGTGGCAGGTCTTGAATCTCCCCAATGGTTTACCACACCACAATTTCCCTCTTTGATGGCCAAATTATTGCTCTAACTGCATCCAAGTCTTTCATGTATTTGCTCCACTTGGCATCCATTATGGCTCGAGATTCAACAACAAACTTATTCATATCCATTTCTTGTTTTTACAATTCATCAACAACTTCATAGAAAGTTGAGATGTCAGCATCACCAACAAAATAAGAAGCCACCTTGCTAGCATCCAAAATGTGGTTGAAAGAATCAACCCATTCTTGCCAGTCCTTCAAGTGTCCTTCTTTGTCCATAATAGTAGGGATATATCCTTTAGTCTCTTTAGAAAAAATATTTATCTTTTTCTAGACGTTCTGTTCAATTGTAATTTCTGGAGCTATGCCCTCCTTATGCTCAGTTTGGACCCTAGCATTGAAGGCTTCTTTGATTACCTTGGACTAATTCTTTAGGGTACTTATTTCATCCCTTAGCTCTTTTACAGTCTTTTCTAGGACACAATTCTTCTTCAGCTGCTCCTCAAACTTTTTTCTAGTTGCAACATAGTCCCTGAATGTCCTAGCTAGCCTGGTCTCTAAATCTTCAATAACTTCTTTATTAATTGAGGATACATGATGCAAGAGATTTTCTATCTCTGATCCAGTAGTGTCCTGCAACCTCCATATCAATGGGCTGCCCTGTGTTGTGTCCTGTACATCCACCAATCTAAGCTCGTTTGACTGAGGAGCCACACACCAAACTACTAATGTCTTGGTGTCCATATTAAATCCAGACCCTCTTTGAAGTCCACCTGGGCCAAAAGCCTCATAGGCTACAACTTTGTCATGTCTTTTGATTTGGTTAATTAAGAATGAGGACTCCAAGTCCCATCCAGGAATTAGTAACATACCACTTCTCTTAACAAGGTCTCTAGCCTCCTCCACAGTTAATATTTCACTATTGGGATCATATGCTTACAATTTCTCAATCAACTCCATGGTCTTCTCCTCTGACTCTCTTGGTTTTAAAGATAATGTCAACTCATTTTGTTTTACTCTGAAGAGAAAAGTCTTGAATTTATCAGACTTGATGAATTCATCATCACTCACAAATTCTTTAGCTTGGATGACCCTGTCATCCAACTTGGTTGCAATTAACTCCAATTCACTTAGGGCCTTCTCTCCCTCATATGCCTATGAAGTTAGAAATTATTGCCTTACATCAATAAAGTAGTTCAGCTTGTACCTAGTAGGATTTGCAGTGCCTTTTGTCTTGCCTTCTCTGGCACACTTATTAATTTCTACTTTTTGGCTGGCCCTTGCTCTGATGTAGATGCTTCAAATTTTTCTATTTCCTTAACAAACATTACATCAAGCTCAACCTCTTCAAGGTTTACCCTATCTTCCTCCTTCTTCTCAGGGATGTCTAGCAATTTTGACATTATATCTTCATAATTTTCTAGACACTTCTCAATCCTAGGCATGTACAAGACATCAGGGAAGAAACCAGGGAAAGTAGGGTCTATTTGTTTTAACTCTTCTTCTACCCTTACAATATTTTTCCATTTCAAGGTTTTCTCCTCATAGACATTTTCATTGAACACATTTCTAATGACATCCTCATCTGCCATAGGCTAATTTGGAGCCAAATTATGGTTTCTCATTTCTCTCAGTGCTCCTTTGATGAAGTCCTTAGGGTCATACATCCTAGCTTTGGCTGAAGGCAATCTGAAGTTTCTCAGGAATTCATGTATCTAGTCCACAACATTCTTTCTTATGGAGAAATATCCTATTTGGAATCTTCTTGGCAGAAAGGTTCTCTTATGTCTTTTAGGGCCTAGATGTTCCCTATCCATCATGATAATCTGCCACAGGAACTCAATTATTCCCACTCTTTTTTGGGACATATTTGGGTAGTATGTGGGGAGCTTGTGGGAATGCATATACTCTAATGACAAAAAAATTCTTAAAGATGAACATGTCACCCCAGTTGTGTTGAATCTCATTATCAAATGCAGAGAGTCTAAGTAGTTTTCTAACAATCAAGGGAAATATGTCCCTTTCAATACCTAACATCTTCATAATTGGAGACACAAAATCACTATAAAAAGTAACGGATTTAGAGAAGTGTTAATTATTATCCCATAGCCTAGTCCAGAGCTTAAGCAGAATAGTTCCTCCTTCATTCTCTGTCTCATTGATGAAATCTAGGTTGATATAGTTGATGTTGCAATACAATATCGAATGCATTAGCATGGAGTAGTGGGTGAACCTGGAATTGCTCAAATCAGTCTTTGTAGTCACTAGCTCGTGGTGCATCACATTGATTATGTGGCCCACATAATGAAACTCTTTGTTAGTGTACAAGTCTTGGACATTAGTGGCCATGACATATATATCTGGAGTCACTGTCAATCCTCCATCTAGTCCAATGAATTTTTTAGATGGTATACTAGAAATAGGGGAAGAAAAGGTCGATATCGAGTGCGTTTGTCACTTTCTTCAATAGTAATCTTGCTTCTTTCTTCTCTCTAGGGGTATGTTTCCTCATGACCCTCCCAGTGTAGTAACTTTTACATCTCTTAAATAAGGATTCTTCTGCTACTAGGTCAATATCCACTCTCATGGGCCCTTGAAGGTCAAATGCTTGAATGAAAGTCACTTTGTCCAACATGCAGATTATAGACTTGTCCTTCTTGTGTAAAGCTTGTGTTACAGGCTTATAAGATTCAATTAAAGCCTTAATCAAGTCCACATCCACAAATACGTTCGATAGTATTAATTTACCCAAGTTCCTATCCCATGAGTTTGAAACAAGAGGATCTCTCAATCTTTTGTTGTAGAAGAACATGAATAGCTCGTACCCAGTTGTGTTTGGGAAGACAACATCTCCACATAATGCATATGGGTCCTTCCACTCATAAGCGTTAGCTGATTGTAAATTTGAAGTTCAAGGAAACAACTTCATCCACTCCTTAGCATATATGTTCCACCTCTTTGTTCTCAACGACACATTCTTTGTTGGTATTTCAATGACCTCAGGAGATCCTTGTTCTACCATCTTTTTGTATGCTGGACTCTGAACTCTTTCTCTACAACTTAATGATTTTAATTCTCTCTGTCACTACAACTCTGGAAATTATGGATGCTCTTTAAACGGTGAAATTTCTAATGACTAGATAGCCTTTAATAAGCAATGCACTACCTACTGTATTAAATTTTCATTAAGAGCACACACATGAAATTCCCCTTTTCAGAAAAGTGTCCCTTCTGACTTAGATTTGGCGGTGATTAGAGAGAAAATCATCAACCTGTCATGTCAGTATGTCAATATTTTACCCATTAAGACCCCACAAGTTGTCCTTTTTTCCTCGTTGTAAAAAGCTCATGCTTATTTCAAACTTGAGTTGGCCTAGTTCTGAAGTTACACAAATAGTCAACCCGACCATGTCTCAACTTCACTACATGCAAATCAGAACCCTTTGAAACCCTTCTAAAGTTACACTGACAGTTAGATGCCTCATCGTAACTTCATAACCACCAACACAAACAACCAGGAAACCCTATAGAAGCTCCACCAACCTCTTTTTTCTTTACTATTGTGGCTTCAAAACTGAGTTCTGACATTATTTATTTGACTGTTGATGCACTTAACCATTCCTTGACACTTTTCATGTAGCATGTAACTAACTCTCACTTATCAATACCTTCTGAAGTTATGCATGACATTAGATGGGACCTCATAACCCTTTAGCAATATAACCACTTAATTGTTGAGAAGTTACACAACAACTTGTCATGACTTCGCAACATATCAGTGGTTAAAAGCTTTACCTCTTGCGAAGTTCTTCAAACCTCCAGGCGTAACTTTGGGCCTTTTGATATTGAACATAGAACTTGACACTTGTGGAGACATGACCTTTTCAAGAGATCAGGACCATTTAACTGACCAGGGAAACCAACCTTGAGATGTTACGATATGACTTCGCATGACTTTAAATTTTTTAGGATAAGTAAAGACAATTCAAAACATGAAGTCACACATGACAAAGACAATTAAGGCCATACATTTTTAAACACCATGGGACCAATAAACATAAAGGACTAGGATAATAATAGTGGCCCCGCGACATGATTAAAAACCCTTTGCTTAAGTGACCCATAAAGTAATGAGGAAATAGATTGACTATAAGGTTTTGAACTTAGGAAAATAATTTTGAAACCCTACCAACATGTTCAAACATATTTCCTCACTCCTAAGGTATTAATTTGACAAATTTCTTCAAATTTTGAACTTAACTAGAAATTTGAACACCATATTCTTGGATAAATTGACCTTTCCCTTGCCTAAAATGTTTCCATCTTATCATTAACTGTTGCATATGGCCTAGGGGATAAAGTTTCTTTTTAAGAGAACTAACAAACTTTGACCAAGTTAAATAGACTCTACCATGGTGAGAAATTTTGGCATGATTTCTACTCTCCCACTAGGTTAGAGTTGTTCCTCCTAACTGAAGAGTAGCTAACTGGACCCTATCAACATCATCTAAGAGATTTTGGACTCTACAATAGACTTCAACTTGTTGAGTCCAATCATCTAATTTTTCAGCACCTGATTCTCCATAATACTTTGGTAGATCAATTTTTACATCCTATTTCATTCTAGGCTTATGTCCACCCTTAAAAGGATTATAAGACGTAGAATGAGTAGAAGAAGGGGAAGATGGGGAAGAAGGAGAAAAGGGAGGTGTGTTTTGAGGCTCATGATCACCTCCTAGTCTTTTTGCTTTATCCTAACGGGTTGCACATCTTTGCATCCTTTCTTGTTTCTCCTATACTAAAACTTCTACAATGGTTTCCAAATTATGAAGAGTCTTCTGAATAATCTTGTCTTCATAACCTTGTCCACAACCTCTTTCTTCCATCTGTGATGGTGGATTAGTTCTCCATTTTCCAATCTCAAGATTGTATTCTTCAAGCTTTCCTTCGCCTTGCTGAATCCTGGATCTCGTTAGCATTCAGATTTGCAAAAGCTTGTCATACAAAGCGCTGATACCAAACTTGATCTGATTAAGATGGATCTATGACAATTTACAATTGAATACTAATACAATTTAAAGTTTGTTTACAAAAAGATTTAAATAAACATTACAAACTTAATTTTTAAATACATAAATGTAAATTAAGTTTTAAACATGCAAAATTGAAATTAAGAGAAGAGGAGAGAAGAGAATGCAAACATAACACATAGGTTGATAATGGAGTTTGTCTAAATGGACTATGTCTTTGGGTCCTCCACATAGAGAGACCGATCCTTTGTTTAGTTCCCAAACATAATTATAATAATTTGACGCCAATGTGTGAGCATCTAGTTGCAGTGAGCTTCAAGCTCTCTCCTAAACAAGATTACAATCTTCAACAACCTGGAAGAATACTCAGAGTATTTTCTCTCTAAAATCCAACTCCAAAAATCACTTTCACATGTATCTTTTATTATATATCTATCTATCTATATATTATTTTTCCTTTTAAGAAAATGTTGATGTCATCGTCTTGACTCAGTCAACTTGAAACTTTGACTGGTCATATCTCCATATCAGCTTCATTTTATGTGAAATGAACGATGCCAAAACCATGGCAAAAGACACTTCTCATTGGCGCCACCTTTGCTAACTTTTGAGACAATTTTTTTTTTTTTGCCTTTTCTAGGGTCTGACACCTGGTTTGACCCAACTTTGATCATGCGCCATTTGCACATACAAACTCCATTTCACTCCGTTCAAGTTGCGTTGGAGTTTTTTTCGAGAGCACTTCATTCTGGCATCAATTTAGGGAACTTTAGGAACACTTTAGTTTTGACTTAAAATTTCCTCCTAGATCAACGTTATAGTGCATTTGTTGCAAAGCAATTATTGTGTTAGTTTGATTATCATTGATGGAAACATACTTCTTTGGTGGTTGGTATTGTGCACAATATTCCTATAATGTTTATGTGATATTGAGGTTTTGTTTGTCCAAATATTGGTGCTCCAGAAAATGTATTTCAATAGTGAAATCTACAACATTCGTGTTTAGCAATTGTTTGAAATTATTTGTTATTCTAGATATGGTTTGTGGCAGTATGGTTTCCTTGTTTTTCTCTTTTGGGTCACGTTGATGTGGTATAAAGGAATAAGTGATAATGTATTATTTCTTATTAGGATCTAGTTATTATGGCATTTGGTTAATATTTTATTTGGTTGAGGCAATGTGTGTTGTGTGGTCCACTTTTCATTCCTCCTCACAACAAGAATGTTGAGTCTAGACCTATTTCAAATTATTTTCTTGATGGCCCACTTGGTGATTTCACATTTGTAAGATTGGTATAAGTAAGAGGATGTTTGTGATGGATTGGTGAGGAAGTGGTTGGAAAGAAGATCTATCATATTTATTGCAAAGGTTTGGCGAAAGTGTGAAGTTGGGTTGTGAGTAGAGCGTGTGCATTGTTTTTGTCTAGATACCAGAGGTAGTGAACAAAGGTTTCTTCTGGTAGTTATACTTCAATGGTGGATTTCTTTTTTTATCTTCTTTATTAGGGCATTGAGCCCTTCTATGTAGAAAGCCCACCCATAGTGAGCATTTTGCCAATGAACCGCCCTTTGTAAAACTCACCTTAACCAATGTCATCTTAACCGATATTTTTATTCATGAGAATTAGCTTCTCCATCATTTTTCCCATCTTGAGTTTTCCACACAAAAATCTAGTGTTCATTGTGTGTACTTATTCATATTTATCTATTTTGGTTGAGTAAGTTAGGAATAAACAATTTGATCTAGATCTATGAAATGAAAAAAAGTTTTAATAGAGAATTGATTCATCCTCTTGTATATGTATATATATGTATGGATAATATTTAAAAAAAATTAGCAGATAATTCATGATTAATTCCAATAACCTCATACATGTCATCAAAATCATTATGAACAACATCACTTGCATTGTTAACATTTGTATCATCATCAAGAGTGTCTTCATCATCTAACTTATTAACAATAGGATCTTTAATATGAAAATAACAATCATCATGTCTAGACAATTTAATTTTATTTAGATTGATTTCCTCCCTTGGGATATGTATAGGTTGGCCAAAAGGAATCAAATAATTATGAGGTTTCTTAGAATAGGAAATACTTTAGGAAGCTAGCTCATGGGCCCTAGCATTCCATCTATAGCAGTAGTCATGAGCGTAACAATTACATTTGGTTTTGCTTGATATTTGGGAAGGCTTGGGATCAATAAACATTAGATCCTTTTCTTCTTTAGGAGAAGGAATAGAAGGAAGATCACTAGGTTGATAGATAAAGGATGCAAATTTGTAGAATTTAGGATGTGAAATGGAGGTATAACTTATAAGAACAAGAGGTGTAGGAAGGATTCCAAGTTAAAGACAAGGAGATGGGACATCCTTAGAAATGCTCAATTTAGAAATATTTTGGGCTTTGAGTTTTCTGTAAGATAAGAAGATACGATCTTGGTGAGGTTGTAGTTGAGGCATGGTAGGCACAAATAAGTCATGGTAAAAGTTTTCATGACTCACTAAAGGTTAATAGAGGCTATGGTTGCTCATGATGATTTCTCCATTACGAGGGAATCTCAAACACTTTTGATAAAATACACAATAGATTTCATGGAAGTGATCCAAGAAAGGCCAAGTCTCACTTGGAATTGATCAAAATTTGTCATGACAACAAAGATGACATCTAGGAACTTCTTACCAACTTCTCTGAGAAAAGTGATGGAACCATGAGTATGTTACTGGACTAAATGGATTAAGATTTTTCATTAGTATTCATTTGTACAATCGGTAAACAAAGAAAGATAGTTCAGTAAGTTATAAATACACAATATTCATCGAGCATAGAGGTTACTAAGTACACAGGGATTACCGAGCACCAGTTTATATCGAGACCGAGAGACAACATTTACCGAGTAATCCAGAGTTCACATAAAAGTTTGGAATGGCACGTAGTTCAAGGTGAACAATTTTTTGCTAAGAAAGAAAATGGTTTACCAAGATCGAGGTAAATATTTATTGTGGATGTAATCATTTAATGAATGATGATTCCTATGTAATGATGATCTAGGTTAATCATATGAATCGTCAATCTTAGGTTTTCTAAGATAATGTAAAACCCTAATTAGGTCAAATTAGTTGATATAAGTATTGTTATGATGTCATTTTGATAATGTATCATCAAGAAGTAGTCGCACTCAAGTACATCTGAAGATCAGACAGGGTTAAGATTGAAAGGATTTTGACAGAGCAATCAATTTATTAGAACATACTTAAGGCTACTAAGAAGTACAAAAGGACATATTCATCACACCAAGGTGATATCAATATTGAACTTAATAGATCTTATATCAACAATTTAAGTTGTATTTCAACAAATCACATATTACTGTTACTCTCTAACAATTGTAGCAGACTCAAAATCTCCTAGCAAAGTGGACTTAACTGTCCTTAGTAAAATCTCCTAACCAAGTGCACACTTGCATGGTGATTCTAAAATACTCTAACCAAGTAGATCTAGTTGATCTTATTGTTACTCCTAACAGGGTAAGATCACCAGAAATGATCAATCTTTGTAAGCCTTAACCGACAACTTTATTTCTGAAGTAGTGAAGCTTTGTGGGTTCCATCCCCACCATAGTTTTTACCTTCTAAAAAGGGTTTTTGTGATACCAAAATACATGTTTCATGTGTATTGAAGTTTCATGTATGCTTTATTGATTTGTTTACATGTGCATTTACATTTCAGTTATGTTATTAAGTGTATGGTAAATGAGATTGACACAGTTGGTTATTGAAGTACATGTTTACAATGATTCGGTTTGAAAAGTTTTTAAGGGTATTGATTCACCCCTCCCCTCTCAATACACACCTTTCCATAATTCCAACAAAGTAGGATAAGAAAAACTGTTAAAAGTTTTAATCACCACATTTTATTTGTCATAGGAGTCTTGATGAAAATTTTTGGTGTAAAGATGTTCCTTAATTATAACATTGACCATGCAAGTAGGGTCAATAAGCACTCCTCGAGAGAACTTATCATTAATCTTCACAAAAATGCAGAGAGGACCAACTAGTATCTTAATAGTCTCCTTAGAATCAAATGTAATACAAAACTTAGGTTTAGGTTTTTTTTTTTGGCCTAGATTGATCAATAATATTAACAAATTATTGGCCGCACTACATGTATTATCAATAATCACGGTGATGAGTTCATGAGGAATAATAATATTGGTTGAAGAAGACAATCTGGTAGCCTTAATGGTATTGGTAGAATAGGAAGACAACATATTTGTATAGATTTGTAATTTTTGGTTAGGAGGTGCAAAAAATTTGTTTCCTTTATCATTCACACCCTCAATAGTGATTATATTGTTATTAATGAGATCTTGGATAATAGTCTTCAAATGAAAACACTTCTCAACATCACATGTCAAGGTTGATGATGGTATTGACAAAAAACTTTAGGATCATGGGAAGCTAGAAATTGTTAAGAAGGGTCAATTGGTTTTACGAGAGGAAGTATCAAAACATTAGCATTAATAAAATTAAAAATAACATTATGCAAAGATTAAAAAAGATTTGTAAAATTATGAGATGGTTTAAACATAGATGACAAAATAGTCACACCTGATGTTCTAGCTTCCACTTGTGCATTAACATTGTTGAAATAATTGTTAATCTTGATGAAACCTTTTTTTTGGTTTTTAAAATTTTTGTGTAGATTGCTAAGAGGCATCACTCTTATCAACTAGAGCCATTGGAGTGGATGACTCAAACTAGCTCACTTGAAGTTGATAATTATGAAGAACTAAACACAATTGTGTAAATGAGGTAAATTTAGAAAGCAATATCTTATCTTCAATGTCTTTTTGCAAATTAGAAATAAAAATACATCCATATTAGGTACATGATAAGAAATTTGAGCATGCAAAAGTTTAAATCTACCAACAAAATCAGTCACTTTTTCCTTAACACATTGCTTACAATAAGTTAAATTAGTTAAAGAAATTTGAGGACCAATATTATTTTGAAAATATTGAATGAAATCATTATCAAGTTTTAAAATAAATCAATAGAATAAGGAGGCAAAGAACAAAACCATTACAAGATCTTATCTCTAAATGTTCTAGTAAATACTTTAGCCATAAGTCTATGATTATTAGAGAAGTCACTACACAAGGTTTGAAATGTTTTCACATGAATCAAGGGATCACCTTTTCCATTACATGTCTCTAAACTTGAGATACTTCGATGTATTTAGAGGTAATGACACAAATGATACCAAGAGATAAAGAGATAGCAATGTCACAATTAGGAATATTGAATTTGGATTGGGTTAATAAAGCAAGTTGTTGTTGTAAGGATGAAACACTTTGGGCAAGGTTAATAATGGACATGTGGATATGTTGGTATTAGACATGTGTGAAAGTGAAGGATGTGGAACATTATGGGAAACAAAGGGAGCATTGGAATATGAAGGTGGGACATTATGGTAGGTAGCTATAGATGATGGTTGGAAAATACATGGAACACTCATAAGAGGAGGAATGCTAGGATTAGGCATACTTGAAAGACTAACATGTGTAAGATTGACATTTATAATAGATATAGCCATAATAGATGGGGTATGTTTAGACACATTAGGTGAGGATGTTGGAATAGGAATGATATTATCAAAATTGGCATTATGATTAGAAATATTAAGATCTTGAGTACAAATTTTCACAGTCTTGAGATTATCATCAATAAGATGGGATATCCCTCACAATAAATCAATACCATGTTCATCATTGTGAATTAACTTTGTCCATCCTTCTACCAAGGGGATTGTGTCACTATTAGAATACTCTTGACCTAGCCATTGCTCAAGATTTTCAAAATCATGGAAATTTTTTTGCACTTAGGTAGGATACACTTTTAAGGATTCATCCTCATCACTAGAAGAATGAGAAGAGAGATTCTCAACAATGGTAAGTATCTCATTAGTAACCATAGAGGTATAACCTACATTCCTATGGAATATATTAGAGGATTCAGGATCAACACCCTTAAAGGAACCCATAAGTCTACAACTTCTTCTCATAGGTATGTTATATGTAAGGCTCAAGATTATAATGCTCACACAAACAAACTAGGATGGACAAACAAGCTAGTAAGCACCACACTCTGAATTCCATCTCTCTTTCATTACATTAGGAAGGGGAAAGTGCCTACTAGCCTTAAGGTAGATTAAGTGCTAGATAAGTGTAAGGGATTTCTATCTTTGTTAATAGTAGAATGAATGATGAATGGAATTTGGAATGAAGAAATGAAGGAAGTAGGACAAGATAAGATGCAACGAAGACAAATCTACAGATATAGACAAATAAAAGACTGATGTACAAATTCTAGGACTACATTTGGGTAGCGGACATTGTAAATGATTTGCACATAAAGTTTCAACCTGAAATCTCTGAAAGGGGAAACCTAGAGTGCAAGGGGCAATTAGATAGGTCACCCCTGATGCTAGGAGACATCATTGATCAACCAAAAATAGTGAAGAAGATAGTGATCTATAGTAGACTATTAGATATTCTTGAATTTGTATCCAAAATTTCATTACCTATCACCTACACACAAAAATGAGGAAAATGTCATGAGAAAAGGGTTTGCCTTAGTCAAACCCCTATATAGGAATTAACCTTTAAATTAAATTGAAAGTGCATAAAAGAAAATTGTGCTATCAGTAGTAGAGGCTTGACAAGATGTTACACCTTCACAAGTGTTGAACTGTTCATGAAGATGCTTGAAAGTTGTCTTGATGTAGTGTTAACCTTAGATCTAGGTTAGAAAGAACATGAATACCTTCACACATGCTAGGATCTACACATTACTCCATATCTTCCATGCTTGATGCTTGAATGAGGTTGATTGCTCCATGAATGCTTGAGTGCTTGAATTGCAATGATTGTAATGTATGGATTGCCAAATGCTAATAGATGGATTTGTAATATTCATTGATGGATCCCAAAATGAGAGAGGTATCCTTGTATTTATACATCTCCTAGCCATTTCATGGCTCAGAGCTCAAAGGAGGTCGACAAGGATATGAATTTTTGCTCAAAATCAAAAGATCAATCTCCAAGTCAAGTTTGGGGCTAGTATGCTATGTAAGGGGTGCCTCCCAATGTAGGGTTGAGTTGAGCCACCCCATATGCTCTGGGACACCCTTTATGAGGCAATTGAGGCTCAAATTTAAATTGGGAATTCATATGGACATGGAGATATCAAAATGTGTGCAAAATCAAGGTATGATCAAGCATTTCAGGCATGAAAGCCTTGGACACTAAAATAGGTCATAACTAAGGACCAAAATTGTAAATGCTTACAATTTAGGACACTATAACTACATTAGTGTTACAAGTTTGTGTTCCAATTTTATTGTAAGAAAGAGAAAATCTATTTTGAAATCTATTGTTAGCTTGGTATGAGTAAACTTAATTAAGTGTTTAATCGTGTTAAGTAACAATAAGAAACAAGACTTCTCTTTTTAAGAAGATAAATTTTATCTCACTATACTATGACTGAAATAACCATTTTGTAAAACCGATTACAAAATATTCATCCAACATAAATATAATATAATTATTTTGTATTTACACTTAACTTTATACTTTTTATTTTTATTATTCCTATTTTTAAAATCAATATATACTTATGAAATTTTATTACTAATATTAAAAATAATTATCAATAAACAAGAGGTCCCATATAGTATGGTTGGATCTATTAGTTATAGACTAGTCAAAAGCACACCAAAATTCATTATTAAATGTCTTTATCTTCACTAAATATGTGAGGGTTCCCATCATTGAAGGTGTGACAAATTAAATGATCTCATGAAGAGTAATTTCATTTAATTTGAATTTATTATTTTAAATCTGTATTTGAAAAGGAATGTTCATGTAAAGATCTTATACCACTACAATCTCAACTAAGTTAAATAAATATTCTTTAATTCTTAATATTAAATTAATAAATTAAATAATTCTCAAAATTTATGTAGTTTACCAAAAAAAACAGAATTACCCCGAAAATCTCTCGTCTGTGAGAATTTAAAAGTAAAACCAAAAATTAAAAAGGCTGTTTATTTCAGTTGACGAAAACTAGGTGCTCAACAATACCCCACATATAGCACACTCCAAGGTCACACGGGGTTGGACTGGAGTCGGCTTCGATACCCGCTAATTTTGTGATTTTAATAAAGAATAGGAGAACATTATTAGTAACTGGGTGGGGATTGGAGCCGGGTTCGATCCCCTTCACCTTGACCCCATCTAAAATCAAGACCATCATTGCGGCATCCAAAATCAAGACCGCCATGGCCGCTTAACAATTATAACAGTTGATTCATCCACGGTTTAATTTCCAAGTGATAGAGACAGAGGAGTAGCAGAGCAGTAGGAATGCGAATGGGTGCCAATGCATCTCAACCTCAGCCCAATTCCTCAGCTGGAGTTGGAGATGATCCTATTCCAGGAGATCTGCCCCACATTTCCTACACTGAAAAGGTCAGATCTTACTCGCGCACTTTTCTTTTTGCTTTTTCGATCTGCATTGATTTGATTTTGATTCGAGTTGATCAGTTTAGCATTGTCTGAGAATGAGAACTTAGGGATCTATACATCTTGACAATGCATGTTTTCAGGTGTTGGAGGAGAAGGAGCTGCAATTGAAGAAGTATGTATGCAATTCTCTTCACATCATCTAACCTAGCCTTTGCTACAGAATGTCAGTTGACAATTTTACAGAATGTAATTTGCTATTTATAGATGGAGGCAATTTGTGAACAAAATTAGCATTCATTACAAGTCTTTCTGAAAAATTCTCCAGCAGAGGCAATTTATAAATTTGTTTTTAGTTTGGAATAGCAATAATTTCATTTTGTAAAGAATTTTAACTGTTAATGAAATGAGTAAAATCCCGGCCCAATGTCTCAAATTAGCTGCCAAAAGAAATGTAGAAAGGAATTACTAACATGTCGGAAGCCAACACTTTGATCAGTGAGAGGTAATGAAATGCATTATAATTCAGTGCAAGGTCTAGCACAGAGGCTGCAGTGGCCGAAGCAGAAGCACTGCGGTTTGGGTGGTGAGACATCATTTTCAAGCTTCGCTTCCTACTACAGCTTTTACATGCCATTATCCAGTCTCAGTTATTCACCTATAATTGCCAATCTCAGCTATACATCTATAGCTGAAATATGGCCATATGTGTTGGTGTCTGGAGTTTTGTGACACCTCTCTGTGAGGTTGCTGGCTTTGTTCATGGACTCGTAAATGTCTTTGCCACGAATTGCTTCATTCTGTTCTGCTATTTTGTTTTTTTGGATCAAAATGTTGAATTCAAAATCCTTCTCAGGTAAGCTAAGGTACTAGATATTAATCTTAATCTTGTGCATCTTTGGCTAGAACAACATTCATTTACAGTCTAGATGGATAGAATTTCAAAGGGCTTGCTGCTGCACTAGGCAGCCCAACAAGGAATAACTTACCATAGAGTGGAGCTGGTTTTTGGTGTGGCAAATGAAGATCTAAGCGTCGTGATAACCTGAAGCATGAGAAGATGTTAAAAACTGGAATGTAAACATTTGGATTAGCAAGCAGACTGGCTCAAACCAAGTGAGGGCAAGACGCTTAAGGTAGCTAGAACCACGTAGAAGCCTTTTTGAGAATACCAAGCAAGAAAGGGATGGATAACTCATCTACTATCTTTGAGCAAAAGGTCAGGTCGAGCATCAATGAGAACAAGACAAATGAAGCAATAGTTAGGTATGCTAATAAGATAAGAAGGCATAGGAAGGATAACCATCTGATGGGTAGGTGCTAAGCAAATACGTAAATAATCTAGGGTTAAACAAAAGTAAAGAGGCAGAGATTGTTCGTCTGATCAATGCAAATTAGATGCCACAGGATTTGCCTTGCCGTATACATACAATAAAAATGCTGCAGGACACTCCTGCACCTACCTCCCACCACCTCATCCCTTCTCCCACTTCTATAACGGGCATGTTGTGACAATAATTTTGATACTATTGTTAATAGCTTGCTAGGGCTTTATGCAAGTTGTTAGGTTTGATATGGTGACAAAGGATAGCCTTGCAAAGCTGATGGGTTTCAGTCATATAAAGCCTTCTGTGATTTTTTATTTGCAGAAAGAAGATGTTTGTGTTGTGTTCCTGAAAATTTGATGGAAGATGATTTCTGAATATAACTGTTCAAATGCTATACATCTAAAACTGTAGCTCCTGGAAAAACTGAAACAACTATATATTTTCATAACTAAAATTTTAGGAACAGGTTTAAATCCTAGATCTGGAAACCTAAAAACAGAGCTGAGAATAAATCTGATATTGCCATTATCTGAAATTTAGCCACTGGAAAATCTGAAATTGCCATTATCTTGAATGTAGCTAATGGAAAAGTAATTGCTGAAAAAAATAATTCAATCTACTGAAACTGGAAATGAAATGAGGCTATATTTTGATGAAACATGTATGAGATAGGGCATAACAGTGAGTAGAAAGTTTATAAAGAAGCTATGAATGCCAACTTAGGCCCAAATTTTTAAGGCCATGTGGATTTTGTCTTTGGACCAAATACAGGCTTCAGATTTGTGTGCAAGATTTTCAATTCTCTAAAAATCCTTTACTTGCAATATTGTTTATCGTCTATGTATACTTTAGGCTATGGTCCCATAGAGTGGGGCTACCTAAAATTTCTCGGCAGGTGCTACTAAGGAAATTTAGGACTAGAAACATTTTACAGTCTGGTGGTCCCAAGAATTTATTGTAGCAGCTAATGGTAAAAGTTGTAGTTAAGAATCTTTGGGAAGGCGAGGGTCCTAAGATTTGTTTAAAACCTACAATACTGCATCCCAGCAGCATAAATTTAAAAAGGAAAAATTTTCCTCCTAATGTTTACCCAAAATTCATTATGTGCCTTAAAATGATTCCATGGGCAACTGCTGGAAATTGAGAATAATAAGGATTCCTACTTTTCAGGATAGAGTTCCAATTTATTTCGTAATATTTTTTTCCCCAAATCATTGGACCTATTCTCCAAGATTTTATATTATGAAGCCCCTTCCATGGGACCGTTGGTACTCATAGTTTCAGGACAAGTTACTTGGTTTGCGGCTCCCGAGCCCTGGTACCAGTCTGGTTCGAACTGGGTCCGGGTCTTGTATGCCTGTGGGTCTGGATAGGGTCTATTCCCATGACAACTGATTCGTCTGGGCTGGACCAGGTTTGAACCTAAGCGAATTTGACTAGACCAAGAGTGAACCCAGGTGAAAAAAGTGATGCCCATGCCATTTTTTAGCAAATTTTTTTACTTCTTGAAGTCCACAACCCTAAAAAGGTGTTTTTAAAAGACTTAAGTTGGGTTTTTTGGTTCATTTGTTGTGCAAACCTATTGTTTTTCTTTAGGTGGAGCAAATAGGTGGTTGAGAAAAAGTTTGGTTGAACAAGAGGGAGTTGGAAGATTGATTGTGAAGCTTGATCAAGTGTTTGAGTTTATTCCTACTCCTTTGCAAGCTTCTATTGGGTGAAAGTGGTAAGTTTTTTTTCATTTTATTTTGTTTTTGTGTAAGTTTTTAATTTTTTCTTATTTCTCTTTAATTGTCCTTAAGATATACCTATTTTATTTCTTTCCATTATCTTGTTTTTATTTTGAATGTGTATAAAATTTCTTGCCTTAGGAACTACAATGGCATCTACCTCTTCCTCCATAGGCACAAATGGATAACAAAAAATAGACCCAAATTTTGTTTCTCCTTTGTGGAAGTATGCTGATATTATAAAACCACTTTCAAGAGGTGGGAGATTTTGTTAGAAACGCTGAGGATGTGATGTAGAATGGAATAGTTTATATTTTTAGGTGGTAGGCCATATGTATGGATACCCAAGAAGAGGAGTCAAGAAGTACTTTAGAAATGCTCCTCTACCAAATGAGGAAGTGTTAAAATATATTATGGAGCATGAAAAAGTAGAGGAGAGAAAAGCACATAGACAAAATTTGCCCACTAAAAAAATCAAAGGGAATGCAACCCCCATCTTCGAATATTGTGGTAGAAGACCACCCATTTTTTACTATCATATCTGGGCTGGAAACTAAAAGTCAAGCACCCATTGCACGCAAAAGAAAGGGACCTTTGGAAACTTCATTTAAAAATGAGAGTCAGGACATTGCTGACCAAGATATAGCAATACACATATATGTCAATGGGTTTCCTTTCATTGTTGTTTGCTCCCCACATTGGAAGATGTTAAAAAGTGTTGATGAAGCTCAAAGAGGGTATAAGGGCCTCCATTATGAGAAGATACACAACACCTTGTTGCAAAGAGAGGTCAAGGGGGTTGAAGATGCATTGAAGCGCATAAGGGATTCATGGGTTGAGATAGGTGCACCCATTGTTTTAGATGGGTGGAAAGATTCAAGAAAGTGTCCCTTGATCAATGTCATAGTGGTGTATCCTAAAGGGGCAATGTTTGTGAAATTTGTGGATTGTGAGGGGCAAGTAAAAGACGGAAATTTTTTTGCTAATATTCTCATCTTTGCCATTGAGACAATAAGACCTAGAAATGTTGTTCAAGTCATAATGGGCAACGTAAAGAATTGTAGAGCTTTAAGTTTGTAGAGCTGCTCACTCAATCTTATGCTTCAAAAGATTGGGAATAAAATTTGGTGGATCAAAGAGGTGTATGCAAAGGTTGAGGACATCTAGATGTTCGTCTCCAACCACCACATGTCTCAAGGAATTTTCAAATTATTCTCAAGTTTGAAACTATTGAAGGTTAGTGAACTTGATGTAGTAATTTAATTTAAAAAAATAAATTAGTATTTTACATTTTCTGATTTTCATAATTTGATTCTGTAATGTGTATTCTTCTTTAATGTTTGTCTTTATTTAATTATATATATAATTTTAATTTCTATTATAGGTTGCTGAGACCTGTTTTGCATTTAACACGATCGTTTTGAGACAACTTGTGAAAGTGAAAGTGGCACTTTGCAACATGGTAATCAAGCCAAAACTGGTCTATATGGAAGCAAAGCAGCAGTGAGAGGGCAACAAAAATTAAGTAAAGGATATTGGATGACTTATGGTAGAAATGTGTGGAGTATCTCCTTAGCTTCACCGAGCTCATTATGGGCATGTTTTGGTACACTAACAGGGATAGGCCTTGCATTAGAGAGGTGTATGATGGCAATGACTCAATGCTTTACAAGATGAAGAAAATCATATATTTGAAAGAGCAAGACCTTGAGGAAGTCTTTTTTAAACAATTGCAAGCAATTATTGTAGAAAGATGGAACAAGACGACCACTCCACTGCATCTTCTTGCCTATGCATTGACACCAAAATATTATAGCAAACAATATCTTGATATTCCAGGAAGGCTTTCACCATATAGAGATTTAGAAGTGTCTGAAGGGTACTACACAACATTCCTCAGACTCTTTCCTAATTTAGATATGCAAGATTTGATTATAGATGAGTTCTTAGAGTTTGTGAATGCAAATGCGGCATTGTATATACTATATACTATACATATAGTACTTAAAATGCTAGTTATGAAAAGATGTATAAGACTTTTAAGAAGTAAAATGCTAAATGAAAAAATTGCAAATGCCAAATACTAAATACTTGAACTATTTTGAAAGGAGTTGTGTTTTCTATTTCTCTTGGTTGTATTGCATGTTGGATGTTACACTTAGTGCTGCTGAAAATATAGAGGAGTTATACTTATATCAGTGATTCTAAAAAAACTATTTTCTATAATGAGCTGGTGCTCTAATTGAGGTTGGTGTCTCAACTGTGTTGAGTCGGTGCTCTCGTTTGTAATCTTGGTCAGTGCCCATGTTAAGTTAATGAAAGTTTTGTATGCCGTGGTTTTTTACCCGAAAGGGTTTTCCACGAGAAATTTGGTGTTGGTGTTTTTATGGTTGCTTATTTCATGTTTTATGTGATTCAAGTTTTAAAAGTTTAAATGTTTTGAAATATTGATTCTGCCCCCCCTCTTAGTATTTCCTATATGCTCTTCAGAGCCTAGGAAATCCGTAGGACAAACAACCAAGATTGGCACAAATGTCCTTGAAAGCACAAAGTTCACCTACTTCATTAATGACAACATGGCTACCTTCATCCTTACAATCTATGCCCTTAAGATTAGATGATGGTTTTTGGGTGGTAAATGCTTGATTGGGTAGTTGCAAGGCTAAATCTAGCATTAATGGTAGTTTTGGAGTGATTTGGGAGTAGTCAAAGTAAGCATGAGGTATTTTGGAATAATTATAGGAAACTGATGAGGATTAGGATATGAGAATTGGATTTGTGATCTTAGGTCAGGACCAGATGTGAGAATTGGATGGAGAAGATTCAGATGTTAGGTCAAGGGGAGTCCTTGTGACATGATAGCGTGGAAGTGGATGTTAGAATAGGGTTTGAATATCTAGATGTACGAGGAAATGTTGCAAAAGAAGACTAGAAAGAAGTTGCAGGAAAATTGTAATGATCACCCTCAATTTTTTAAATTTTTTTGCTAATGAGAAAACAACATAAACTTGCCAAAAGCAGTCACGGCTGCTGTCATATATTTTTTGATATGAATAGTCAATGTTTATACAAGTGCCTAAGTTGCCGGTCTCAGTTCAGATTTGGATTTGGGTTTGCGGGTTTGATCATTTTTTTTAGGGTGGGTTCGCGTTCGTTTTGGGTTTGCGTTCGTTTTGGGTTTATCCATACAAAATCATATAAAAATTAAAAATATATACATAAATGCAACAACAAGTACGTTCATAATACACCACTATGCTAATAGTAAAGTAACATAGCAAAATACACCACCATATAAATGTTCTAGTTCAAAAATAATAATGTGAACATTAACAATCAACCATCACTGATCAAATATCATCAAAAGTCATCAAACATATCATCATCATCTTGCTATGTCAAATCAAATGCACAAACTGTGCCATTGACATCAATACTAGCAATGTTAGCCTCAGGAGCAACTTCATGATCACTATTTAGCTCATGGTCATCATTGTCAACTCCAAGTGCACCAAGGCGAGCAATTAAATCATCCAATTTTGCATGCTCTGGTTCAACAGCCCAATGCTTTGCCTCCCCTTTCTTGTAGGTATTGTCTTTGTGTGTTAGGAGCATAGTTCCATGACTCGGACTTGGCTATGACTCGGCAAGGTCGACTTGACTCGCAACTTGGCAAAATGAAAAACCCTTGAAATTTAGAGTTTTTTAATGATTTAAAACTTGTTTCATGCATCCATTATTGAAGAAAGCTTAAAGACACTATAACATGATCAAATAGAAGCTGATTTGATCACATATACAAACATACATCCATCACATAAGTATAGGCAAGGAAAATATATACATGGCATGTAATAGTTACTAACTATTACATGCCATGTATATATTTTCCTTGCCTGTACATTTGTCTTTAGCAAATACAGGATCCTTGCTCAAGAGTAGAAAATCATGTGAAAATATTATTGAAATTAGTATACAAAATAACACTAAGACAATCTCTACTGTATTGTAGTTGATTGAACTTGTAATGGACTGTTTTCTGGGCTATGCCTTGCATCTTGCACTAGCCATAGCTTAGTGATTGATGCAAATTTATTGCGTTAATCATATATTGTTGAAGTTGGGGGCTCACAGACGAGCATTGCAACTTCTTCCTTTGGCATATCAGAGTAAGTATAATACTATAAACAATTGTAACTTTAAGATAAAAAAACCTCTTTCTGCAATATGTGTGGGTCATGACCGTTGGACCCGACGATTCATGGCATGGCCCATCAAGTCATGGCGACGGGTCATGAAAACCCGCCAGCAACTGCACGGCCCACGACCCGCCTGAACTTGCATGACTTGCTGCGAGTTATGGAACACTGGTTAGGGGCCTCTAGTTTGAATGCACATAGACCAAGTCTTCCACCTTCTTGGAGTGTAGTCTATTGGATTTTATTGAGTGGATGAATGAGTATGTGCTCCCATTCCTCTCATTTGACAATGAATTAGCAACCTATCAAAATTTTCAATTTTGAAATTAGAGTGTTAAGAGTTATGGATAAAATTTTTAAATATAAATTCAATATTCAATAGAAAGCTTTGATGTCAATAGGTTGTAGGTGTTGGTATATTTCTCCATGGAAGTGCTGCCAATTATGAGCATCGGTACCTTCCTTGTCTTCAAGAGTATCAAGATCACAATTATCGGTGCTTGCAAATCTCATTAATTTAGACCTCACCATAGGCCGTATGTGATTGGGAAAGAGTCTACAAAGGGCTGCGTTGTGCCCGTGAGCAACTTCAGGAACTTTATTGGGGCCACTCTAGTGCTACTCTCATTAAAGATTGCCCGATTATAGTACGTAGGGTTCATTGCAAAGGCAAGGAGATGCAAAGGGGTAGTCATTTTGTTCCATCTCTCCACCATGATTTTTAGTAGTTCCTTGAAAAACGTTTCTTAAAGATCTTGCTCTGTCATTTATGATTTTTTTTTTCATATCCTCAATCATGGAGTCAATGCCATCATATACCTTACCCAAGCAAGGCCTATCCATATTAGTGTATTGGATCATGCTCAATATGTGCTTAGTAAATCTTAGGAGGTACTCAACATGATACCACCAAGAGTCATCTAGTATTATTATCTTAATGGCAGCTGCCCTTGAACTACTATATTGCCTCTATATACTCCATTTAGCACTTATTATTTTTCTAGACAATGTCTCTTTAACCTTCACAAGGCGTCTCAAAACAATATTGTTGGAGGCAAAATGGGTCTTAACAACCTATTTCAAAATCAAAACAATAATAAATTAAAATTAAAAAAATTAGAAAGTTTACTAAACTAAAGTCTAAAACATATCTCAATTTGAAATAATTTAACTTACCTTCAAGAGCTCCAATCTCGAGAATTGTCTAAATATGGCTTGTGAGATATGGTGGTTCGTGATGAACATTTGGATCTCCTAGGCATCATCATACATTTGTTTGATCCACTCAACTTTCTTGCCAATTTTTTGAAACATTAGGTTGAGAGATTGGACAACACAAGGTGTACGAAAAATGTGTTCATAGTGCTCCTCAACCAATAACCTGTCAGCCCTATAATTTTTGGCATTGTCTATTACCACTTGAACAACTTTTTGGGGGCCAACTTGCTCAATGGATTAGAAAAAAATATTTGCTGTAAGGAATCCTCTACATGTTTCACCTCTTTGTCAAATAAAGTGGTTCACAGCTCGTAACCTGAGCTCTTAAACCCCCTTGGAGCCTCATTAATTGATCTCATCATTTTATTGCTAATACGGTGAGTGAACAATATTAAATGCCAATCCATTTGCATAAATGCATCTAGCTATATCTTGCTTGGTAATGTCTCTAGCCTTATTGTGAAATGCCATTTCTAGGGGCCCCTTTGCTCTCTTATTTTACATTGGTTATTTCCAAAGGTTGAACAATTGCATTCCCAATTACTTCATGTGCTTGTCTTTGCGCTTCAGTATATTTTAGTACAATAGAGTTTTCAAAAAGGGTTTTGGGTGGAGGCTCCCTTTGAACTCTTGGCTTGCATGTACAAAACTTGATGCCTTTTTTAGTGATAAAGCACAAATATGCTTTCACTCAACTATAAGAGCTTTTATATTCCTCTTTGCAATGGCTACAAATCCAAAGGAAATCCCTCCACTTGATAGTTGCTGAACCATTTCCACATTTCCATAGTGGAGATCCGAGGTCTATTTTGAATTGAGAGTTCCCAATCCTAGAAGCACTTGCCATTCTATGAATATATAAGCAGCATATAAATACAAACAAAACGAAAAAATAAAATAAAAAATGCAAAGAAAAATTAAAAAACAAACAAAATCAACAAAAAACCTACTTCTTTGGTTGAAATCTTCCTCCGTTTGTTTGCTGGAATTAGACTGGAATTGGGATTGTCGAATCCCAGAATTGACATTTTCGATGTTTGTGTTCAAAACATGAAACTGGAATAGGGATTTATTAATTCCCATTTACCCCCAAAACCGGCATTTGAATCTTCCATCTAAATAGGTGGATTTGGAAACTTCAATTCCAATTCCACTTAAATGGGAATTGGGGTTAAAGAAAAAATTATAATATTTTGAAATCCATATGCAAACAACATTTTGCATCTTCTCATTATGAATTCCAGGTGAACCAAACGGTTCCAGCCATATTCCAAAAACCATTTTCCGGATTTAAAACTTCCAGAATTGTCAAATATTGGAATTTGACAATTCCAGCGTTATTTAATTCCGGCAACCAAACGAAATGTTTTTGAGGAGTTCTCAACATTTGCAACCCCATAGGAATAGCTCACAAACAAGCTTAGAGCATGTAACAATCACCCTTTAACACTCCTTGAGCAATGGCAAGCAAACAAAAAAAGTTCAGCAATGGAGGCAAAAAGTTCTGTTTTTCATTCACAAATGCACAAATGACATATGTTTCACCTTTTTAGTCTTTTCAATGGTCTATTTTAGGGTTGGAGGGCTGAGTTGACCAAAATAGACCAAAAAGAAACTTAAAAACAATTAAAAAAAGTGTCAAAAACTTTGTCAAAATTTTCCCAGGTTAGGCCGCTGAGTTCAAAATTCGCTCAAAATTCTCCTCGGATTTGTTAGAGCAAACCCATAGGCTAAATGTGGGAACCTGTCTGGAACCAAGGCAGACCGCATCTGGACCCTTATTTGGGCCGTACCGGTCTGGGACCCTAAGCTTTCAGGGAAGAATTTGGTAACTTATACTGATGCATGTTTTTCTGATACAAGTCCCTTTCAGAAGGTGCCAAAACATAATATAGTCAAATTATTAAATGCCCATAAGAATATACCTTGAATGAGGGATGGAGATAGGCTAGTACATGTTTGTAACACTGGAGATGAGCTTCTTCAGGGTTGATATGTCTATACAAGAAACTGCAGGTCTTCTGTCCAATTTTTCAAGTCAAAACAACTATGAAAATATACTTCAAATACCCTCAAACCTCACATAGAACACTTCCAAAGAACTACTTCACAGACACCCAACACTAACAAAATTGTCTCAAAATGGCAGGGAATTGACAGTTTGCACGTCTGATATCAATTTTCAGATTTTCACATCACTGACATTACTTGAATAGATGGTTTGGAAGGCTGTGTGCAGGTCTGAAGCTGACTATAAGCACACTGTAGTAAAAACAACTAGGATTATCACCCAGCTAACCCACTGACGTCACAACCAACACACCTAACATTGTTAAAGGCAGACAACTCTGAAAACACCTCTATATTCATTCCAAATGCATAATTGTCCTGTAAGATTATATTGCAGGTCTGAAAATAAGGAGTTGCAGCAGATCAACAGCAGAGAAATGGGAGTGTACAGCCCAGGATCACCAAAAAACTTCACAAGCACAACCCAGAAATGCAAGGAATGGCTTTAGACAAGCTCGATGTCATATTTTATTCTGAATTAATCCCTTAAAAGAAGTGCTTTTTCTTAGAGTCCTCATGCCACCAACAGGGGTTCACATATGCATGGTACGGCCTTCCATACAGCAGCAATCTGTCCTTAGAAATGGTACAGCCTGCTAACGGAGAGAATATGGCATCCAAAACCCAAGAATGAAGCTCAAACTTTGATAGAAGGAACACATGAGCAACCAACAAGAAATGGTATGACCTCCATGATATGTACGGCCTATTGGGAAACGAATGGTATGACCTGCAATAAATCTCTCCATTGTCCCTCAAAACCCCACTTTCTCTCCTTGAAAGTCTTCAACATTACCTTCACCAAACCCTTGTAAATTTGCACCAAAAAAATACTTCAAAAATCTTCATTCTGAAAACCCAAAACTGAACCAAAATATGCACAGTGGTGATTCCTAATTAGAACAACTAGCTAGGGATTATTTCTCAAATCTGCAACTGGGAACCAAATGAGGGTTTTCGTCCTCAAAAGCAGTTTTGGAAGAACACGCATGTCAATCTGACAACATTTTAGTATGAAAAATCTTTGATATGCACAAATGAGCCCCAACACCTTCTCTTGTAGCTTTTTGGAGGTAATTTGCAATTTTAGATTTGTAATAATTCCTTTTCCCCTCAAAAATGACCTTTTTGAAATAATAAAACATTTTATATGTAAGGACATCCTTAACTAGGCGTCCAATTTTTAAAAAACTTTATCACCTTTCTAACTAGTGGTTACATCAAGCTGTCTTTTTATTATTTCTCAACATTATAAAACATTAGTGAAACTTCAATCATTTTTCAATAACTCACCAAAGTTGGGGAGAGCATTGAAATTAAATCAATATCAATTTTTGATTACATTGGCATCTTATTGAAGATGTAGTATGATGATCAAAGCCAATCAAGTGAGTTACTAAAAATACATGTGCTCTCTAGGAAGTTTGGAGAACACCCGAAGAGTCTGAATACACTTGTGAAGTGTCATAACAATCCATCCTGCTAACTGGCTCATTGCCAAAAATAAAAAAAATTGAATTATTGAACCTACAATCTCCAAGAACTTTGGAGTCCATCTTTCTCTTACTAATCCACCTAAGGGACCCAAGAATTGAGCTAAAATCTCACAAATGAATTCAACTCAAATTGGGGACATTATAGTCCTCCCTTCCTAGAATTGTTTTCCCTTAAGCAATTGCAATCTCAAACACCTGTTCAATTTTGATTTGTCAATGTAATTCTAGGATCCCAAATCACTCTAGGGGGTTTGTAAACTCTTTTGTTTGAAGCACTAAATTGTGACACCTACAAATAGGACCTCCATTCTCCCTTGCATAAAGAGAAACAAATCATTGCAAAAATTTCAATTTGTCCTCCATTTTTAAGATTCCAATGCACCATTTGGATAAATTTGAGAAAGTTAATGTTACCTTCTCATTTTTAAGTTCCTACACTCTAACATAATGGTCATAATCTGAGTTGTAGAGTATGCCCCTGGGAACCTTTGCACTTGGATTGGGTTCACCCAAGGGCATGCCTGGGTGTTCACGAGGTGCGTTCTAGGCGCAACAAGTGTGTTGTGAACACCTAGGGGCATACCCACAACACACTTGTTGCGCCTAGAACGCACCTTGAGAACACCCAGGCATGCCCCTGGGTGATCCCAATCCAAGTGCAAAGGTTCCCAGGGGCATACTCTACAACTCAGATTATGACCATTGGGTTCACCCAGGGGCATGCTTGGGTGTTCACAAGGTGCGTTTTAGGCGAACAAGTGTGTTGTGGGTGTGCGCTTGCATACCCACAACACACTCAGAGCGCCTGTGGCACACCCTCTGCACATTTGGGGGGCACTCGTAGGGTACCTATGGGGTTGCAATAGACAAAGTGCCCACGTCAACAAACAAAAAACATTTTGTTTGTACTTTTTTTTTTTTGCTAAAATCCTAGAACGGTCCATATGAGGCCATTTCACCATAAAAGTGAATCATTTTGCTCTCTACTCTCTTTTGTCTTGTTTTGGCGTTTTGAAGGGCAGCTATTTTTTTTTCAAAGGGGATCAATTGCAGAGTGCCAAAAAGCTTACACAAAGGAGATTTAAGCATCTAAGGTAGGAATTGAACCCTATTCTTTAGTCTTTTAACAATTCTATTTAAGATTTTGATGAATTTTTTCAAATTTGTGGTGATTTTTTTCAAGTTTTTAATTCTCTTTTGAATAAAAAAAACAAGTTTAATTGTTTGTTATAATGTTTTTTGATCTTTGTTTGGAACTTGTATGCTTGATTTTTTTTTTGTAATTTAAAATTGTGTAATTTCTTAGAATAGTAAAATCAGATTGCGAGAATGGCCATTAATTCAAGTTCAATGGGTGTGGATGCAAACCAAAAATTAAATTTGATAAAGGATCTCCTTTATGGAGACATACCAAAATGATTAAACAACTTTTAGGAGGTGGGGAACGTCTTTTGAATTGTAATGAGTGTGAAGTCAATTTTAAGAGGCTAAAACTTTACTTTTTTGGCCCTTTTGAGAAAGGGATTGGAATGTGTGAAGGGATAAATCAAAAGGGGTTGTCTATCGAACAAATAGTAGGATACCTTAACATGAAGATGATAATATGGTTGAAAGAGAAAGACTAAGAGCTCATCCTTCAACAAAGAAAATAACGAGTTTACTTGCAGATTCAGTAATAGCCTCCCAAAATCCCTTCTTGCAAATATCCTCTACTCAAGAAGAAATAGAAATTCCCATTCATTCCCACAAAGGAGGTCCATTGGACAAGGCATTTAAAATGGAAGTAAGAGATATTGCAACATAAATAATTGTAGGTTGCATCTATTATGTGAATGATTTTCCTTTCAACTTGGTGAGATCATCATATGGGCGGTAAATGGTGTCGGCAATCAATAGTGCACTTCTTAGTTTTACAAGTCTTGAGTATGAAAAGGTGTGCACCATCTTATTGAGAAGAGAAAAGAATTTTGTAGAGATATCGCCGAAACCAATTAGAGATTCTTGGGTTGAATGAAGAGTTATATTGTTTTCGATGGATGGAAAGATTGTAAAAACTTTTTATTAGTAAATGTTATTGTAGTGTCCTCCAAAGAGACAATGTTCTTGAGGGTAGTTGATTGTGAGGGGCAAATCAAAGATGTAGAGTTCATTTTCAAAATCACCATTGATTCCATAGAGATGATGTGTTATGAAAATGCGGTCCAAGTAATTGCGAACAATGCAAAAAATTGTAGGGCTGTAGTTTCTTTGGTTCCCTTAACTTGACGATGCAAGCAATTGGCACTCAAATAGAGTGGGTGAAAGAAATATACCAAGAAGGTGAGGGGATCTAGATGTTTTTGACAAACCACCATATGTCAGAAGGCATTTTTAGGACTTCCTTGAGGTTGGATTTTGTAAGGTAAATTTAATCCATTTATTTAATTTTATTTATGCCATGTTCAATATGTATATAATATTTTTTAGCGTGTTATTTACATATTTTTAATGTTTTATTAACATGATCCTAGGTTGTTGAGACCTGATTTGCATCACATGCAATTGTTATGACTTTTGAAGGTGCGGGAGACATTGGGTGCAATGGTTATTAACTTATTAGCAACCAATAGGGTGTTTGGAGGTAGTCAAATTCAAAGAGAGCCCAAAAGGTCAAGTCATTGATCTTGGATGGCAATTGGTGGGCTTGTGTGGAATATGTATTGAATTTCACAGAGCCAATCATGAGCATGCTCAAGTTTGTTGATATAGATGCACCATATTTGGGGGAAGTCCAATGGCATGGACACGATGATAGAGCAAATCAAATTGATAGCAAGAACAGAGAATGACCTTGGAGAAACCTTTTTCAAAAGGATGGAATCGGTCATTCTTCATTGTTGGAATGAGATGACCACACCATTGCAGCGCCTTGCATATGCATATTATAGCAACAAAGTACTTTCTTTGCCTAGGAGAACACCACCATATAGAGATTCTGAAGTTGCTATTGGGTACAAATGATCATTTGCTAGACTCTTCTCAGATCCAAAGAAAATGTTAGGAGAGAGTTTGGCTTGTTCATCTTAGGAACAAATCGCACTCCTTGTGCTGTTAGTGACCAATCCAAAATGGACGCTCATACATGGTGGTACCTCCATGGTCAAGATTTTTTGCTCCTCCAACCTCTTGCAATAAAGATTCTATCACAAGTAAGTTTTTTTTGGTTTCTATTTTACCATTTGCATGGTAGAATTTAGTACTTAACATTCTTTAATTTATTTTGCATATTTCGTGTTTAATTTTTGTCGGTTTTCTCTCCAATTTCAACAAGTTGCAAGTTCTTCTTACATTGAACAGATGCAGAGTATGTAATCCTTTATCCACTTAGTGAAGGGTAACTGGTTGGCTGCAAAAGGAGTAGAAGACTTGGTTTATGTTCATTCCAATTTGTATCTTTTATCACATAAGGAACACCAATACAAGGATGGGTCAGGGAAGCATTGGAATGTAACCCCTGAGTGTACCAACTTGGATGCAACTATTGGAGATCTTGCTAGAGTCACTATGGGTGATGATGATGAGATGCCTACATATGACGCAGTTAGTGCAAGTGGCACTGTTTTGGGTTTAAATGATGTTGAACTTGTGGCAAATGCAATGGACGATGATTTTTATTTAGACACTTTTGACGACTGATGAACATAGAAGACAATTATTATTTTTGATTGTCAATTTTGTAATTGTAATGACATTCATTTGAGAATCATGAACCTAGACATATATGATATGGCATATGACTTAATATTGAAATTCTGAACTATCAATTGGCACTTAATATTTATCTTTGGCATTTGGCATTGATCAATCATGGAGTATCATACTATCAAATGATTTAGTTTTACAATTCTCTATATTTCTTTAAATTTTTTGTACACATATGTACCCAAGGACAATTTTTTTTTGCTCATGCCCACATACTGGGTTCTCATACTCATGCCCATGCCCATACCTGTACTGACAACTTAGGTCATAACTGTATAGTTATCTGTTGTCCCAACCACAAGTGCAAGCTGAATGTAAGAAATAACAACAGATTGGTGCCTGGGTTCCCATTCAACACAGAACTTGGTTAGTTGAAAATGAAATAGTCATTCTCTTCATTAGAATTTATAAACCATAAATTAACCTTTTCAAGTGATTGAATGGTCTGAAATTGGATGAACTTCGGTTTTCATGTCTGAAATTAGCAACTTATATAACCTTATTTTCTCAAAATCAGCACCCTGAAAGAGGAGTGATTGTTTCAAAACTGAAAACTTTCTGCAAAGACGAGAAATCTGATTGTTCTATCAGCTGAAATTACCTTTGCAAGAGTCGCCTAATTAGCAATGCTCAAAATATTGCTTAAATTTTTTCTTCAATCCATTTGTAAGCATACAAATGGAATCATATGTTGGATGTTCACTAAGAAAACAACAGCATTAATTCTAAAATTTCAATCAATAACTTCCCATGATATACTCCGTCCATCATCAGGTGCTCTTGCAAGAAGATTAACCACAAGAAATTGATTGTGCTTGATAACAAGATTTTGTACTTAATTAAGATTAGACCTCTAGCCTTCGTTTGAAGTTTCATGTGAATCAAGAAACCGATCGCAGGAAGAATCCCTCTTCATCTGCATGCCATCAACAAGCTTGGGTGGTACCTTAAGCAAAACAACTGATACCACCTGCACACCACTTCGATCCGATGTCTTGTTATTTTCATCACTTGTGTTATCAGAATCAGGAAGTGTGCCATCATCCACCTTAAGGAGTGGATTATCAAAGGATGACTCTGCATCCATCTTGAATAGTGGGTTATCAAAAAGCTGAAAATTATTTCTATCTTCTTGCTCCAACCAATCTTCCCATTGATCCAACCCTATACACACAACTTCTGATTTCTTTGGAAATTGTTCCAAATCAAAATCCATTTAAAGGCTATCAAGCTCTTCAATTACATGGCTGATTTTGCTTTTTTCTCATTCTCTTGCTTCCTGGATTATGCTGCAACATCAAGTTGATTCTTTGCTTCTATTCGTGTCATTTGAACACTTCCTAGAAAATGCTTAGTTGATTTAAGCTCAAAGGTGAGCTAATCAACTCCTTTTTCTTTTCCCTTGAGTTAAGTTTCTGTCATTGATGTCTGGTTCGGTTGTCTTTCCTCTGCAGACCAGTGAGTTCCTAAGGTGTTTCAGCAGAGACATGTGTCCAGTTCCCATGGCTTTCGATTTCCTAGAATGGCTGGCATTGTTGCTCACTCTCATTGCCATGTGTTTGATTTGCGTCAGTTACTGTATGTCGGATGGATGCTCCTTTTTGAACGTAACTGCAGTGATTCTTTGTCTTATGTCAAGTTTGAAGGTGTCGCCTCTTCTATGCAGCAGGATATCTGCTCATCAATCATGAGGACTGTTGTTTGCCTGGATTTATTCTTATCCACCTTAAGCTCAGTTTGTAACTGTCGAATGCTGGCTCCTTTGAATTGAGGCGGATTTTATTTCAACCAAGATGCTTGCTGTGTCGGTTTGTGACTGGTGTCTCCTATGTCAGTTACCCTTTCTGGAACGCATCATCTTTGGCAAATGCGTCCAGTTCCTCTGAATAATGCTAAAGCATGTCTGTTGTTTTTTTGTCGCATGAAGAGAAGTGAAATGTTCTTGTGTTTGCCGTGTGTACAAAAAGGTGTGCAGTCGCTGTTACTTCAATAATGCGTTAACAAGAACTTTTGTTTGGAGCGTTTTTCAATCAAGCAGATTGAGTGTCGAAGATGCCGTGTCTTGTCAAATGAAAAACCTCATTGCGCATCACGGTAGAGGAGTTTTGACAGGTGGCGCTGCCATTTTCTGCAAATTGAAGATGAATGTATGGGACGGTTTTTAAAAAGAAGAAATAGAAGCAAAAACCGTTATCGGTTGAGTAGAAAACTCGTTTTTGAATGCAGTGTAACAAGGACGAGTCAGACACGGGGATATAGTAGATCGAGTAAAAAATACATCACAGAAGGTGAATATTTTTGAGGTGTGCTGCCGTTCTCTAAAAAGCTTGTGTGAATGCACTGTGTCGTTTGAAGACACAGACTAAATATGTGGTAAAGCTTTTTAAATATACTGGTATGCAGCCCGTGAAAAGATGATGAGTTATTGTGTGAGGACTGCCGTTCTAAGACGCAACCAAGGAATATAACAGATGCACTATCTTTGATAACCGGGGATCAATTTTAGTTGCATTGATTAAAAATAAAAAGGATACACGTTACGTATAATTTTTTGGTTGTGCAGCCTTCGTTTTCTAAAAAAAACACTGTGCTGTGTGTTTTGAATATGGAGTGTTAAAATGGTGAGAGCTGTCGCCTTGAATACATACTTGGAGGCATATTGAAGTAAGAGAAAATGGGGGTATTAAAAATCTGACTGAGACTGTGACTACAGTATGTTTTTATAGACACATAAAAATCTTACAAGTATATGCTACAGTCAGTGTAACTTACAGCAAGGATGATCTTCTTCAGCAGCAGTATGAAAACGAGGAGCATGTATTAGATCGAGTTCAGATTCTTGTTTGCCAATGAAGGACTGAAGTTTTCAAAGTCAGTTTCTGGACATGAGTTTGAGTTAAGGAAGTCTGCAAAATCTCTGAGTGTCTTTACGTTTTTGTGAAGACAAAGAACTTACATTTGTTCTGTATTTCTCATATCAACTATAAAGGGAAGGTTGTAGCCTTTTGAGACAGGTTGGAGCCTGTTTTGTGAAGTGTCCGTGAAGAGTTGTAGCTCTTAGATGTAAAGGGTTGTAGCTAGAGTAACCTGGGGACGCGGCCGCACCCGAGACGGGGACGCACCTGGGACGTGGGGTGGCGTTTCGTCACTTTGGGCGGAGCAGCCGTTCTGCTGCCGTCCTGGAGGGGGGCGTCCCCGCGTCCTGGATGGGGACAAGGGGACTTCTGGACGTCCCTCAACCTTGAAGGGGACGCCCAGACGTCCCCCATCATGGCAAGCCAAAAAATACAAGTTTTTAAATTTTTTGTTTGTTCATGGGCGGGAGGATTTATACAAATATAACATTTAAGTATAAGTTTGATTTATTTAATTTAATTTCTTATATTTTAAGTTATATTTGTATAAATTATAAAATATATATACTTCAGGATGTTTGAGATAGGTTCCAACTTCATAGGAGTTAAGATGCAAACTCTAGATTTGAAAAATTCTAGACTTAGCCAAATTTCAGGATTCAGCAAACCTTCAGTAGGGTTACCTCCCACAATCCATCATGGCTTTCTAAGGTCAAACTGAAGCTGGCAAAATGATTCTCAAAGTGTTTTAAGTTTAATTCGTTTTATCACAAATCACTTGGTTTCGACCCCATCTCTATGAAAGACTTAGCTTAGCTCTCGCCCAAATCCCAGATAGACGTAACTTCCCCACAAGCCAAAATCACTCAAACCTCATTTGCCGGACCTAGGGACTTGAAAACAGCCACCAACAAAGATATAAATGTTAGATATTGGTCCTTTTGTGTTGGATATACATGTTAGATATAACTTATATGAATATCTAACATTTATATCCAACACAAAAGGACAAATACTTCAACACAATACTTTTACATCTTTATGTCTTATATTGTTATACATCTTTTCATAACTAGCATTTTAAGTACCACATGTATAGTATATACTATATACACCCCCCTCGTCCCCCGCCGCCATCCCCCCGCCGTCCCCAAATTGAGGCCCCTCTATCCCCTTGCCTCGGAAACTTGTCCCCCCGTTCCCTTGTCCCCCAGGGCGGTGTAACTATGGTTGTAGCCCATTTGATTAGTGAAGCCGTGGTTTTTTTACCCATCTTGGGTTTTCCACGAGAGAAATTCTGTGTCTTGTCTCCTTTCCATGTGTTCATATTTTCTGGTTTTATTGATGTTCATTGGTTTCGTAAAAGACTGATTCACCCCTCCCCCTCTCAGCATTTTTCGGTTTTTGAAGATCTTCAATAAATTTGTGCGTGCCATCAACGCCGGTCAGGACTTGTCCCATTTTCTCTTCTGTGACCAAGAATTGATTCTTCAGCTCTTGTGATTCCCTAGGCCTTTGATCCAAATCAGCAAAGTTACTTTGCTCATGTTTTTCTTTTTCAGCTTCTGAATAGTCATCACCAAAATGATGCATAGGCTCATCACTATTTTTTGTTCTGATTTTTCTAGCTTGCTTAACTTCATTATTATTATCAACAGCAACACCTTCAGTGGATTCATCTTTTGGACTTAACAGCATACACCTCTAGAGATGTGGTATTTTCCAGTACACAAGAGAGTTCTGAACGATCATCATGCCTACATTTCGGCTGTACACCATAAAGTTCTGCTGTGAACTTCTTTTCCTCTTCTCATGCTCCACTGTCAAATATAGTTTCCACCTTTATTCACACTGACTAACAACCATTTTAGCTAACACATTTGCAACTGATAAAGATTCTTGGTCTTTCTTCCTCAACTTTGCCAGTGAAACTGATAAGAGGGGATGAGGAACATCTTCACTCTCATTGACTGTCAAAGACATGATTTTCTGCATGGCTGTTATAATATTCTCAGCATGAATACTTCTTACAACAGCAAAGAAACAGTTGAATATTTGGACTTAGAGTGTTAAATCATCACAACCAACATCAAGCATCAGCACACAAATATGGTGCACTATCTTGCACTATTATGATGTTTTCAAAAGCATTAAGTATCGATGAGAAAAATCTTCAAATGCACCAGTTATAAACAGATGCTTTGCACTATTATAGATTGTGGAAACATCATGTCTATTACCAAATATGGTAGAAAATATGGTGCTGAGACATTTAGGACCGAAGTCCAGATCATAGTAAGATAAATGATGTCATTGAAAAGGTAACTTCATGACAATTTCAAGTCTTTTAATGAAAACAAATTGTGTTGATATTTTTCTCTCTATTTCCTCATGGTAGTTATTTATTGCTGTTTTACTTTGCTGTATAACAATTACATATGTGTTTGCTTGGCAGAAAAACCAATCAATTTGATATCAACTGTGGGATATATGACATACAGTCTTGATCATTGTAAGATGTATCCAGTGCCATCAAAATTGCAACTTTTAGATAAATCAAGCAAAAGGATTTGTTTTTAACCCTAATGACGTGTTCTCTAGAAAAACTTGAATTGTTTGTAAACTTACCTACTATATAGATGATTCCAGAAGATTCACATGAAACAACACACTGTGACAGTTGCTCAAAGAGTCAAAAGCAAATAACTTAGATTGATGTAGGAAAAAGCAAATACTTCAAGTTTATATAGATGTAATAAATATGATGAACAAGTGTATGCTATGTTTTTATTTTTTATACCTTTATTTGACATAATTGATTATTTCTCTGTTTTTCTCATTGTTTACCATGGTAGTTATTTCTTTCTGTTTAACTTTGCTGCATAACAAATATGTACGTGTTTTTGTGGCAGAAAAATCAATCAATTTTGATATCAACTGTGGGATGTATGACATTGAGATATTTATGACAGAGTCTTGATCAATTGTAAGATAAATCAAATGCCCTTGAAATACAGCTTTTAAATAAATCAAACACGGGCTTCATTTTTATCCCTGATGACGGGTCCTGCAGACGAACCCAAATATTTTGTGAACCTACATACTACACAGATGATTCTAGAAAACTCACACGAAACAACACACTTCAAAAAGTTGCTTAAATACAAATATTTTAGATGGATTCATGAACTGTGATTGAAAAGAAAGCATACTTCAATGATTCATGTTTTTCCCTTTATATTAGTCAATTGGTTATTTCACTATGTTTCTGATGCTATTGTTTGTGTAGATGGATGGTTAAATGGGTGCATCATTATTATTTTTCATCAAAATTGTATGAAATAGGTTTTCATTTCACTCTTTGAGAAAATAACAAATAAACATGAAAAAGTAAGCTGTGACATGTTTGTCCTGGCTCTTTGCTTTGTATTCTTTTAAGCACTTATTCTTTGGACACTTGAACTTCCTCTTTTATTAACCTCAGGAAAGCAGAACTTGTCAAATTTCATCCTAAATTGACACAACGATAACATAAAAATTTCATTACTTTTCCAGTTTAACACTTGAAATAGTTTTTTGTCATTGTTTGTGAAGGTTCAATTTACTCTATTTTTAAGTTTGAAGATTGTTAAGAGGGATACAAATTAATTCCAAATACTTGTTATGCCTTTTATAATTAACCATGCCTTCTACAGATATATCCAAGAAAATTACTCTAAAATTCGAGATGTTGAGCGTGAGTTTGAAAAGCTTACTTTAGAGTTGAAGCTCACAGCAGGCCCAAAGAAAGCAGGTATGGTTTGGCTTCATTTCTTGTAATTCATCACAAAGATAGATGATCTGTATTATCAATCGATATGTATTCTATTTCTGAACTCATTTGGTTGATTGTTTGGTTAAAATTTTCAAAATTTTGCTGATAAAAAATACAGTCAACATCTGCAAATGTTTACATTATCAAGTTCTATTTTTATGTCACATGATATCAGCACTTGAGCATTTACGGAAGAAGATAGAATTGTCAACGGAGAAAATCAAACTAGCAAGGCAGAAGGAGGAACAAGCAAGGAAGGTTTGTTTTTATAATACATAAAGCTTGAGAAAAGGAACTGATGCCTTTATTTGTTGATTTTTTTGGTAAAATTAATTCAATAATGCTCTGCATAAGAGTTTATTAATTTTTTAATTGAAAACATCCATCTCAGAATCAACTATTTCCAAGGCTAGAATTTTTTCTATTAATGATTTTCTCCTTGGTTTGCATGTTCTTCCCTTTCCTATCCTTTCTCTTATTTGATTTACAAGTCTGCAACAACTCATTTTTCTCTCCTTGATCTCTCTTGCATCCTCATGATGGATCACGGAGTGTGATCCGAAATGTTGATTGAAAAAAACAAAACTCGCACATAATAATATCTAGAAGCATTTACACTATAATTGTTTCATTACTGCTGCTTGGAGGCTTTATGACACAGTTATTGGGTAGTTTTGTTCCTCTCATGGTCTTTCTTTGCAAGGAATACCATTAAGGTCAAACAAGAGTCTCATTTGTCCTCTTTAGCTTTTACATTGACGGGTTGGAAGAGTTTCTTTGGCAACATTCTCATATGGATGATTGTTGTATTCTACACGAGGTGGTTATAGCCATTCTACTTTTTGCAGATTATGTTCACCTCTCGTTTTGCTGAAAGCTTACAATAGCAATTGGATGGGCTTGCTAACTTTTGTGAACTCTGCTAGCTTGTGGTCAAGCTTGGTATAACTAAAATCATGATTTTCAACATCTCTAAACATTCTCTTTTCAGATTAGAATTCTTCTACTAGGGGCAGCTTTGGAGATTTCTTTGACTTACACATACTTGGGGGTCCACATCTTTGCAAGGGTCATGCCTCTCTATTTTGGAGCATCAGTGTTTCTAGAACCACTCCCAATATAGCCCCTTCTAAGATGCATCTTTTTTGTATCCATCATCAAGCCTTTAATTTTATAGGCTTTAGATTACAATTGAGCTGATATAATTATAGATTTGAGGATCATGCACTACAATATAGATTTTTTTGTATCCATTGACTTGGTTTGTATTGAGAGGGTCTAAAATCTCATTTGTAGTGCATGATCTATTGCAAGCGAATTGCTCCTAAGAGCATTGCCCAGGCTAAGTATTTTACCTAGCAATTATTTATGGCAGTCCAAGTATTCTAAATAGGTTACCCAATGTCTGAAATAAGATATACTGAAGGGTTCTTGATGAATTTAAAATCAATAGTCACCTCTTGGAAGCCAAAGGAGCAATCAATGCCAGCTCTTTATTCAACAAAAGCATAATATATATGGTAGCTTAGAAGCAACTAGTAAATATTATGGATTAGAAGGGTGCTAGATAGATTTGTAATTGATGTCAAAAAGAAAGACGGAAAGATGCAGATGGATAGATTGATTTATCATTTGTTTTTGATGTTCAAAAATGTGCAAAAGTTATGCATATAAGTTTCTATGCTTTGATCAAGCAAAGTAAAACAAGGAGTGCATCATATACATGTGAATACCATTAATTGTTTGATCAAGGAGTCAGAAATTCTGCATTGAATATCAATGGTCTGAATGTGTCGGTTTTTTGAAGGCAGAAATATTCTTTTTAAAAGTTCACCATCTCCATACCTTTATTCTGTAATGCCGTAAGTCTGAAGATGAAAGACAAGTTCATGATCTGCATACCTTTGTTCTGTAATGCCGTAAGTCTGAAGATGAAAGACATTATGTTCATGATCTGCATACCTTTATTCTGTAATGCCATAAGTCTGAAGATGAAAGACATTCAATGCTTTTGATCGAAAGTCCACTACTCATGAAACTTGAATCAATGAGTTTGACTCTAAAACTATTCAGTTGAATCCTGATAGCAATGTCACAACAGTGTCATAAACCGATTCTACGGAACAAACATTGCTTCTTGTTATTGGTGATTATTTGACTGTTTATTTGTTTATTTTTGGTTGAAAATTTTGTTAGAAACTGATGCAAGCATCTGTTTGTAACTGGTGCATTTGAAGATTTTTCTCATTGATGCTTAATGCTTTTGAAAAGACTGTTATTGGCAGTTGTAAAAACTAAGTTGTTTGGTTGAAGTTTCAGTTGTAACTAAAGACAGTTGCAACCATTTCTAAGCAGTTTCTAACTGTCTTCAAATTACTCACCTGCTGGGAGTTAAGAGAAGTTCTATTTAAGTCATGCTAAGGTTCAAGGAAAGCAACGCAGTGAGGGAGTATGAATCATTTATAAGCAAGGTTCAGTTCTGATAAAAAACAATTTGTAAGACTGCAGATGTAAAAGAGAGTTTGTATCTTGTCATGTACAGTCAACTGAGTTTGTAAATCTGAGAGTGATAGAGAACGATATTGTAAATTCTGAGAATGGTTTTGTAAATTCTGAAAGGGAGTCAATTCTGTCTGACTCCTATCAGTCATATTTTTAGAGAGATGTTTTCTATCACATCTGCAAATTAGAGAGGTCTGAAAATCAAGGACGCTGAGTTGGTGCTCTCAAGAAAGGAGTTTGGTGATCCCTTAGAGTTGGTGCCCTTAAAGCATTGTACACAATTTTATTTGCGAGGTTGGATTAGGACATTAGATCCTAGCAGCATTTTTCACTTTGGTTTTCCCATCCCGAGTTTTCCATGTACATCAGATGTTGAAGTTTCTTTGTGTGATTTGCCCTCCTTTCATTTCAGTTTTTACGCGTATCATTATCACAGTTTTAATTGATTAAGGATTAAAAGTTTATATTTTCTACTAATTCACCCTTACACCCCCAGCAGAAAAATTGCGTTCTACAATTGGTATTAGAGCCTGGTGCTTGAAAAGGTTTAATCAACTTAAGTAGATCTTGGTTAAAGAACACATGGCTTGTTTAGAGGGATCATCCACAAATAATCCCCCTTTATTTGATGGTACTATTTATGCTTTTGGGAGTATTAGAATATAATGTTATTTGTCTTTTTCTTAGGGTTTAATGTATGGATGTCTATAATAAATGATTATACAATGTCTACATCTCCTTTAATTGATCCTACTGAAAAGTGAGAGTATGAGAATAATGTTAGGCAAAGAATGCAATTCTTTGTGGCTTATCTAATAATGAGTTTGTTAAAGTGATGCATTATCAATTAGCTAAAGCCATCTGGGATAAACTAAAGAGCGTATATGAAGGTGATGCCAAAGTGAAGCAAGCGAAGTTACAAACATACAAGGTGAAGTTTGAAGGCTTAAAGATGAAAGAAGAAGAGCAAATTGCTGACTATCTTCTTAGGGTTGATGAGATTGTCAATGCCATTAAAGGCCTTTGAGGAGACATGAAAGATTTTGTAGTTGTTCAAAAGGTTTTGAGATCGTTGCCTTTGAGGTATGATTCTAATATTTTTGTAATTTAAGATGCTAGATATCTTAATAAAATAACGATTGATGATTTATATGGCATTTTTATGGCTTTTTGAGATGAGGTTGGTGAAGATACATTCAAAAGAGAAGCTGCATTTAAGGTTGCAAGGAAAGCAAAGGAGACAAGTTTTTACTCAAATTGCGATACTAATGAAGAAATTGCAAATCTTATTTGAAAAGGTTTTTGGTAAGTACAAAGGGAAGCTGCCTTTTTAGTGTTTCAATTGTGGAAAGATTGGACATTTTGTTGCTCAATGTACTTGCGGAAGAGATGACAAATATGATGAAGACTTGAAAAGAAGAAAAAAAAACAATTGGTTTTGGTACAAACAGAGAAATTCTCCAAAGAACAAGAAAAGCTTAGACATCAAAGAAGAAGATAGTACAATTTTAGAAGACAACAATGAGTATGAGTCTGATGTTGAAAAATGTGAGATATTGTTCAAGGCAGTTGGGTTACTCACTGCAAATCAGAGTGATGAAGTTTCACATTATGTTAAAGGAGAGATAGATCTTGAAGGCGAATTGTTTATGTGCCTTAGATGATATTAGGAGATTGAAGAAAGAGAATACTAAGAAAAAGGTTTGTACATTGAAGGACAATAATGTTTTGAAGAAGGAACTTGAAGAAGGTTATCAAATGATCATCAATTTGAAATTTGAAATTGAAGAGGACAAGAGAAGAGAAGAGGTAATAAATTTTGAACTTATTTTAAATCTGAAAGTTGTTTGAAGTTAGAGAGTGAAGTAGTAGCTTTGAGAAATGAACTTGAATAATTGAAAATTGTATCTGAAAGAAGAGAAAAATGAGAAATGTTTTGATATGTTAGATGAAATATTAGTCAAATATTAGACAAAAACAAATTTGGTTTGGGTTTTGATAAAGGCCGAAGACCTAGTACAAATAATTCTTTTAATGGGAAGTATAATAACGATGGTTTTGTTAAGGTCCAAAGGTAAAAAGGTATCCACAATGGCATCCTCCTACAAGAAGAGTGACAACGGACGTGTTATCCCCATTTTTATGGTTATTGTAACTTCTACAATTATTTTAGTTGTAGAGCAATTGATTGTAGACTTATGTCAAGAAGGAAAACTAGCTTTGTTAGTCAAAATTTTTTTGGTTATTTGAAAGATTTCAGTGTGATTTATTATAAATCTCAAAATATTGGTCATATTGTAAGACTGACATGAGTTTTGCAGAACAAAAAATGATTGTAAGCAAATTCTTGAATGGTCCTAAAAGTTTCAAGACAAAAGCAAAAAAAGTGTGGAAGAAGAGAGAAGGAAAGTCCATGATTGTTTAGACTTCTTTGCATGCAAAAAGGAAGAATGTTTGGATGGTAGACATTGGTTGCTATGATAACATGCCTAGTGATAAGAGCAAGCTCATCAAGCTTACGGATCTGATTGGTGGCTCAGTGAAGTTTGGAGATAAATCATTAGTCATGATTCATGGAAAAGGTACTTTGAGCATAAATGGTTCATTAGAAACACAATGTTTGGTATGTAGAAGGATTAAAATATAATTTGCAAAGTGTTAGTCAAATGTGTGACGATTGATACATTGTAACTTCTAATGCTCAAGGGTCTGAAATCAGAAAAATCAATCAGGAAGGTTGATCGCTAAAGGGAAAAGAACAAAAAGAAATGTTGATGATCTCAGAGATGTAAAAAGTAAAAGTTGTTGTTTGTTAGGGCAAGTTGATGAAAGTTGGCTTCGGCATAGACAAAAGCTCAGGGTTTTAGCTTCTCTCTGATTCTTTCTTAGGGCAAGGATCTTCTCAGGGAGAGAATTCTATCGTTTTTATTTATCTATCCTTGGATGGTGAAGTTTTATTATTATTTTGCCCTTTGTCATTGATGTCAAAGGGGGAGAAAGATTGTTGATGTAGATGCAAATTGCAATTTGAGTAGACTGAAGTTTTGTTTGTGGCAGTTTGTTGCTATTGTTGAGATTGTCGCAGATTTCAATTTTCAGATTTTTGTGATGCAGATTATCGGTGTTGCCTTGTTAATGCAGATTTCAGTTTTTTGTTACAAATCAGAGTTTTGACATCAATGACAAAGGGGGAGATTGTTAAATAAATTTGTCATTCATGTCAAAATTAAAGAGAGAAAGATGCAGACAGATAGATTGTTTTATCATTTGTTTTGGATGTTCAAAAGATATGAATATAAGTTTATATACCTTGATCAAGCATAGTAAAACAAGGATTGCATCCAATACATGTGAATACCATTGATTGTTCAATCAAGAAACTAGAAATTCTGCGTTGAATATACACGGTCTGAATATGTTGGGTTTTTGAAGGCAGAAATATTCTTTTTAATACTGTTAGTCTGAAGATGAAAGACATTGTCATAAACCAAATCTATGGAACAAATCTTGCTTCTTGTTATTGATGATTATTTGACTGTTTATTTGGCTATTTTTGGTTGAAAGTTTTGTTAGAAACTGATACAAGTATTTGTTTGTAACTGATGCATTTGAAGATCTTTCTCATCGATACTTAATCTATATGAAAAGACTGTTATTGGTGGTTAAGTTGTTTGGTTGAAGTTTCAGTTGTAAACTTGTAACTAAAGATAGTTGCAACCATTTCTAAATAGTTTCTAACTGTCTTCAAACTACTCCCTCACTAGGAGTTAAGAGATGTTCTATTTAAATCATGCTAAGGTTCAATGAAGACAGGGCAGTGAGGGAGTATGAATCATTTATAAGCGAGGTTCACTTCTGATAAAAAACAATTTGTAAGACTGCAGATGTAAAAGAGAGTATGTGTCTTGTCATGTACAATCAATCAAGTTTGTAAATCTGAGGGTATAGAGAATGATATTGTAAATTCTGAGAATGGTTCTGTAAAGTCTGAAAGTGAGTCTATTCTGTCTGACTCCTATCAGTCATATTTTTAGAGCTGTTTGCTATCACATCTGCAAATTAGAAAGGTCTGAAAAGACAAAAAGTTTTGTAATATCCAGAAGGTTGGTGTCTCAAGGACACTGAATTTGTGCTCAATCTAAGAAGTTATTAGTGCTTTGGTTGGAGTAGTTGCTCTCATGCAAGGAATTTGGTGATTTCTTAAGGTTGGTGCCCTTAAAGCGTTGTCCACAATTTTCTTCGTGAGGCTGGATTAGGACAGTAGATCCTAGCAGCATTTCTCACTGTAGTTTTTCCCATCTTGCGTTTTCCACGTACATCAGGTCTTGAAGTTTCTTTGTGTGGTTTGCTCTCATTTTATTTCAGTTTTTATGCTTATCATTATCAAAGTTTTAATTGATCAAGGATTAAAAATTTATATCTTCTATTGATTTACCCTCCCCTCTCAGTAGAAGAATTGGGTTTTGCAAAGAGTTATTGATGATTTGTAGGAGTCATCAACATTACTCACGGTTGACAACTTTTTTGTGATCAAGATGGCATGAAATCTACTCTTTCATGACCGAATCAAGCACATCAACAACCAATTCCAATTGGTTCAGCATTATGTTAAATATGACATTGGAAAATTGATTTATTGTCCAATTGCAAGTCAACCAATAGATATGTTGACAAAAGTGCTTGGAAGAGAGAAATGTGAAAAATTAAGAGCCATTTTTGGTCCCTTTATAACCCTTATAAATTGAGGTGGGGAGGTAATATTTTATAAATACTTAGTAAATAATTCGTAGTTTCTTGTAGAATCAGAATAATCATCTTGAAGATGAATTGTACAAACATCTAGAGATGAATTGAATATTCACTCATGTTCACTTATATGTGTTACGAAAAGTAGATGGTAGAATACTTTCTGATATATTAACAAAGATCAAACGATCTATATATACAAAAAGATGAACGATGTTTCCTTAGGAAACGATTGTCTAAAATAGAAACATTCTATTCTAGCTACAACTAACTAAATATTAGAAACATTCTAATATTTATACTAAGATACAATATTGAGCATTAATAAAATATGATTCTAAATTATTCTAATACCCCCCCTTAATGCTTAATCTATTAACTACACCAATAGACCCTCTGAATTTTACAAACTTGTCAGGACCAAGAGGTTTGGTGAAAATATTTGCTGGCTGCTCTGAGGTAGGAACATATAGCAACTGAACAGATCCATCGTCTACTAACTGTCGAATGTAATGACAATGGAGTTCTATGTGTTTGGTGCATTCATGGAAGACTGGATTTTTGGCAAGTTTGAGTACACCCTGATTGTCTGAAAACAAAGGAGTTAGACCTGCTTGAGGTAGTTGCATATCTGCAAGCATCTGACGAAGCCAAACTGCCTCACAAGCTGCCTTGACAGCTCCTCTATATTCTGCTTCTGTCGAAGAGAGAGCCCTTGCTTGTTGCTTCTTATTGGTCCAGGTGACCGCACCCGATCCTAAACTAAACACATATCCAGAGGTAGATTTTTTGTTGTCAACGGAGCCAGCCCAATCAGAATCTGTGAACCCACTGAGTTGAGGAGCAGCACTCCGAGTGTAAAGAAGTCCATAATCCAAGGTACCTTGTACATAGCGTAGAACACGCTTCGCTGCAACCCAATGATCAACCTTGGGGTTTGTCATGAATCGGGAGATGTAGCTGACTGCAAAGCTGAGATCAGGTCTAGTAGTAGTGATATAGATGAGACTACCCACTAGTTGCCTAAAGAGAGTTTCATCTACAGGAGGAGAATCAGATTGTGTGGACAATTTCAGACCGGTCTCCATAGGAGTGGAGGCTGGTTTGCAATCCTGCATTCGAAACTTGTCAAGCAAGCTTCTAGCATACTTAGACTGAGAAAAAAAAATGCTACTGTCAGTCTGCCAAACCTCAATACCCAAACAATAATGAAGTAGTCCGAGATCTGTCATGTCAAAATTGTTGCACAAATCCTGTTTGACTTCGGAAATCAAATGTTTTGAACTCCCAGTAATGATTAAGTCGTCCACATAGATAACAAGAAAGAGAATATCATTACCAGAGTGTTTGATATACAGATAACTGTCTGAAGGACTATGCTGAAATCCACGAGCAACCAAGTACTGATCAATTTTTATGTACCATGCTCGAGGGGCCTGTTTAAGACCATAGAGGGCTTTCCGGAGTCTACATACTTTGGGTTCTGAACCGGCAACCTTGAAACCAGGAGGCTGCGTCATGTAGACTTCTTCCTGCAATTCACCATTTAGAAAGGCACTCTTCACATCCATCTGGTGAACTTTCCAACCATACTGAGCTGCAATGGCAAGGAGAAGGCGAATAGTACTCATCTTGGTTGTAGGAGCAAAAGTCTCCTCATAGTCAATGTCTTCTCGCTGGGTGAATCCTCGAGCAACTAATTTGGCTTTATATTTGTCTAAGGTACCGTTTGCATGATATTTGACCTTATAGACCCATTTACAGCTAATGGGTTTCTTCCCTGGAGGAAGATCTGAAAGAACCCAGGTATGATTCTTTTGAAGACTTTGGAACACAGCATCCATTGCCTGTTCCCATTCTGGAATTCCTTTGGCCTCTGCATATGTTTGAGGCTCAGAGATACTGTGGATATTAGCCATGAGAGCAACATTAACTGTGTTATGCTGAATGCTCTTATTTCTGGAGGTTCTACCCTCAATGAGTTCATCAGGACGAAGATCACTGATTGTCTTAGCCCACCATTTAGGCCGAAGAGAAGAGGGGCCAATATTAGATGCAGAAGGAATAGCTGGATGAGGAAGTAGATCAGGATTAGGAGCAAGAATGACATTGTCTGGAGGGAGCTCAGGTGGTGCATTAGAATCAGCTCACTCATCAGATGAATCACATGAAATGGGAAGACCCAAGTCGGAGGTCTCTGAAGGCTGAGTCTCAGAATGCTGCGGGGAGGAAGAGAGCTGAAATGGTCCTAGTTCCTCATCAAACACAACATCACGACTGAAGATTAAATGATCAGTGTTTACATCAATCAGTCTGTAGGCGTTATGAGTGTCACTGTACCCTGTAAACATAAGCTTTGGACTCTTGGAATCCAACTTAGTGCGCTTGGCATCAGGAATCCATACATATGCTAGAGAGCCAAAAACTTTTAAATGGTTGATCCTAGGTTTGCGACCAAACCATGCTTCCTCAGGAGTCTTATGTTTAACTGCATAAGTGGGTGACTGATTAAGAAGATAAACTGCTGTGAATATTGCTTCTGCCCAATATTTTTTAGGTACGTTTCTATGTTCCAGCATAGCCCTAGCCATCTCTGTAATGGTACGATTTCGCCGCTCTACAACACCGTTTTGCTGAGGGGTGTGTGGTGTGGTAAACTGACGCTTGATGCCATGAGTAGCGTAGAAGGTAGAAAAAACAGAAGAACATAACTCCCCCCCATTATCAGACCTAAGAGTAAGAATAGAAGAACCATACTCTTTTTCTACTAAGGCCTTAAATGTCTGAAATACAGGAAATGCATCTGATTTTTTCTTAAGAAAATATACCCACATTTTGTGACTGAAATCATCAACAAAGAGTAAGAAATACCTGTACCCAGTAATAGAAGTAGTATTCATAGGACCACATATATCAGCGTGAACTAGCTGGAGTACCTTAGATGCTCGCCATGAGTCGCCATCTTTGAATAGTGTCCTGTGTTGATTCCTTGCTTGGCAAGCTCCGCAAACTCAATGATTTTGGGTCTGAATATCCGGTAGGCCATGTACTAGATCGTCCCAAACAAGTTGTGCAAGATACTGAATATTCAGGTGACCATATTGCTGATGCCAGAGACTGCTGATAGCAGAAGATTTTGCTATGAAGGCACGCTCAAGAGAATCGCCTGAGTCCACAAGCCTATAAAGACCATGATCCTCAAGGCCAACAGCAAGTGTAGTGCAAGTAGTACGATCAACAATCGAGCACTTATGTGCACTAAAAACAACATCCAACTGAGGAGAGTGCCTCATAATCTGACTAACTGAAAGAAGATTATGGTTCATGCCAGGAACATAACACACATTGAGGAACATGAGGTTTCTTCCTCCAGACTGTATCTGAACATTGCCCTTGCTGACAACATTGTACTCTTCACCACCGCCAAAGATAACTGAGTCAGTGTAGGGAGAGAACTCAACAAACCAGTCACGCATGTGAGTGAAATGACGAGAGGCCCCAAAATCTATGTACCAGGCAGAAGATTTCACATGATCTGTAGGTATTTTGGCCATAAAGGCATGAAAGGCAGATTCTTTCTGCTCTGAGTGTTTAGTAGCATTAGCTTGCTTTTTAATGGAGACCGACTTTTGAGGCTGCTGATACAGATGCTCATAGCATGTTTGCCAAAAAAACGTGAATATCTCAAAGGACATGAACTTCAAGGTCAAAAATTGGAAGACCCATAAAATCGAAGAAGCAACTAGAAGAGAGATCGAAAAACCCAGAAGAAATATGCTGTTAAAAATTGGATCCGTTGGCTCAAAAACCAAGGCACAAAAATTGAGGCACCCAGAAAAATTTGATGACAACCCATTTGAGATCTCGAAAAACTCAGAAAGAATATACTATTGAAATTTGGTTCCACGGGCTCGAAAATCGAGGCACCCAAAAAAACGGACAACAACCCAGTTGAGCTCTCGAAAAACCCACCAAGAATCTGTAATCAGAAAAATATTTCGAGCCCAAAAAATTAGGGTTTAAAAAAAAATGGTCTGCTGCAAAAAAAACCTCCAAAAAATAATGGCAGATTTGCAGAAAAAACGTGGCTGAACAGGGCTGAAAACTGGCCAAACTCACAAACCCTAGACGTGAGCAGCAACAAATCCCACAATGTGGGAATAGACAGAAATTAATTCAAAAAATTTGAGCAAATAATTTCAAAAATTATAAATTTTCTGAAAAAATTTAAAAAAATGGCTCTGATACCATGTTACGAAAAGTAGATGGTAGAATACTTTCTGATATATTAACAAAGATCAAACGATCTATATATACAAGAAGATGAACTATGTTTCCTTAGGAAACGATCGTCTAGAATAGAAACATTCTATTCTAGCTACAACTAACTAAATATTAGAAACATTCTATTCTAGCTACAGCTAACTAAATATTAGAAACATTCTAATATTTATACTAAGATACAATATTGAGCATTAATAAAATATGATTCTAAATTATTCTAATAATATGTACACTACTTGTCATTTTAGAGATAGTTTTAGTTTGTATTTCTATTCTTGTTTTCCTTTATTGTAGTACTTACCTAGTCCAATATGGGTTTTTATGGCATTTTGTTTGATGTTTCATAAGAATTTGAGTTATGGACTATAAAACCCTATACTCTCCACTCTCCAGGGGATGTGGTTTTAGTATGGTTTTCTTTCGGACCATATTTTAGGGGATGATAAGTGATGGTTTGTAAAAATGGGGCAAGTCTTAAAATATAAGGAAACTTCAAATATTCATATGATAACATTGATAAAGCATTCATCATAGACATTATAGAACCATTATGAGCACGGGTAATTGAATAGGAATTATGATGTTATATATATACATGCATACATACATATAATATGAGCATGAGTTAATTAAGGCATGATTGACTAGTGTTAGATGAGGGCTTTAGTATTGAAGTTTTCCTACAGCCTTCAAGACTGCATGTTCTATTGTCAAACTCCTTAACAAATAGGAATAGTTAAGTAAAAAGAATACTGGTTATGTTCTAGTTTGACCTTAATTGAGATACTAATAGATGGGATTGTTCTATGAGTTGGCTGTGTAGGTTATGATTGATACTTATTTGCATTATGAAAGTGGCATTTCCTATCAATTACGGCTTAACTTTTATGCAGTGATATAATGATTGTGGCATGCCAAATTTATCTATCACAGTCCTTGTATTCTAAATAGGTTGTCCAAGGTGTGAAATAAGATCATCCTTAACTATGACTTCAGCTGTGAAGATGCAAGGATCTGCAGCAGGGGATATGTATTTTGTAGATTTTGTGATTATTATAATCATTGATTTTTTACTTGGTTAGACTTATAGTTTGGTGGGGGGTTTGGGGGCAATGCTTCCAATGGGGTCAAAGGTAGTGTCCTCACTACCACCAAGCTCAAGTGATGACCTTGAAAATCACACTAATTTCATATTTTTCTTGTAAATCTTAGATGGGAATGTCATAAACCAAACAAAACTTGATAGGTTGTAAGTTTTCAAAAAGAAAGTAACTAATGTGCATGGTGTAAATTAGGGGACAGCTAGCTGTCCCATAACATACCTACCAAAATTTTCAACATTTTGGGGGTGTTTCCAAAAGTTTGAAAAAAAAGAGGATAGGTAGGGGATGTTTCCTACCCATCCGTGTCCCTGAAATGCCCATATAAGGGATAGGGTCATTTTTGGTCAAGGGATGCATCCTTGGGGAGTATAGATAAAAACCCTAAGGATGAGGGAACCTATAATCACTATTATTTCAACTTTCAAGATGTGGATTCCAAATGTTTGGTTTGATGGAAATTGAAGATGTAGAGGCCTTCAATCTAAATGCTGCAAATTGTGTTAGAATTTCTTTCAAGTCACTCTTAAGTCTTACCAAAGAAGAAACCAAACCATCTTGGAAGTCCCATAATGGATTGAAGAAAGTCACTGCCATATTCAAATTAAAATTGTGTGTGTGATTCAAAGGAAATTGGAGGAAACCAAATCTAGTGTGAAGAGGATTTAAGTTTTGAGTTCAGATAAAAACCCTATTCTCAGAGTTGAAGCATCATGACCATCGGTGGAGGGGCAAATTCCATTCAAGGAGTTCAATAAAACTATTATAGTCCAAACCTATCACATAAAGAATGAAACACAGCCTTGCTGCATAGATTTGGAGGTATTTCTGTAAGTGTAGACACAGCCCATAGAGATGGATAGGTTTCAAATTTGCAGACAATGTTGCTGAATGATAGAAATAATGTACTATTGTTCTAGCAAGATTTGTAAATGCTGACTGAGATAAAAAAAACCTCGCATCATTTAGAAGATTAAGAGGTTGAATTTCTAAAACAAATCCATCCAATTTGTTTTGTAGAATTGTTTAGGGGTACTGAGAAACATAAAACTTTCACCACTAATATATGACATTCATTTTGGAAGTTGGATTGCAGAAAATTTAGATTGTAGGTTGCCAAGCAATTGTTGAAGAATCTGTTTGGAACTAGTAGGGCTGCGAAGAATTATAACCTGTAGAAATGCAAAGAACAGTGTTGATTTTCGCATGTTGCCCCGTAGCAGTGAGTAGAGTTGCAGATTCAGAATGCACAGAAAAGTTATCAATCAGAATCATTCCAAAAATCCATGAAGAGATTGAAAGGTATTCCGAATGGTGCATTATCTTTGTCAAAGGTTAGAGTATTCTATCTTTAATTTTGAGAAAGATTATTTCATTTATTGAGTAGCTGAAAACTCCTTTGTCCCTCCTCGGGCGTGCGTATCCCTGTATCCAATTTGGAAACATATCCAATACAACTTGGATGCACATCAAATATTGTACCCATGTGTGCCCAATAAAACTTGATTTTCCAACTGTGCCAAACACTCTGTGATTTTATTTTTTTGAAATTTGATGTAAATCTACTCAAATTTAATTTAAAAAAACTTCTTTAATGCAATTAAAATAAATAAATTGGTATAGACAAAACCTACACCAAATGAGAAAGACAAATGAAATATTTTTCTATTTCACTGACCCATTTTTTTGGGTTGTCTTCCAATGCAACTTTACTATTTTTGCATATTGTAAAGTGTTAAATTAACTTATAATTATTTATGTGGCATTTATGTGTGTATATTGCTTTTGAAGTAATGAAAATCTCCTCTAATAACTTAGAAAATTGTGTTAAATATGTGTATGAGTTTTTATTAATGTCATGTCCAGCCGTATCCATATTGGTGGTTTTAAAAATTGGCCATACCCATATCTGATACCCCATTCATATTTGTATCTTTATCTGTGTCCATGCAACTTTGCTGATGTAATTTTAGAACAGGAAAAATTAAAATTGCAGATTGAAGAAACGGAGGCAAATGCATCCCAATTAAGTCAACTTTCATATCTTGTCAGTTACAATTCAAAGTAAATATACTATAGCAATTCAATGGAACATCAAAATGATAGCCAAATACTTATTGGATAGGTCCAAGAGGCACAGTTACATTATAGTAGACTAGGAACTGTCAGGAAAGGAAATTTGAATCAACTAAGCAATTTTTTTGAAACAATCAAAAAATTTTAAATTTAACCCTACAGCTATTATAACCAATTTTTTGAGTGATGAAGCTCAGTGACATAATGGAAAGAAGCAAAAAGATTAAGCTCATTCAGAAATCAGCATGCAGAAGTAGCAGTTGAGCTCAGTTACGGACACAAAGGTTAGAAAACATTATAGTGACACTATTTGCAGAAGAGGTGATTGTGTGTTAATGTAAAAATGCTTTTAACAAGGAGAAAAAGAGGTGAGCTCAAAGGACATTAGTATTTCCTATTGGAAAAAGACTAGGTAATGTAACTTAGAATTTATGTTACCATCAGGTGATATGCTTGAAGGAGAGAAAAAGTTGGTAAAGGCAAAGATAAGATCAAGCAGGATGAAATAAGCCTTTACAGTTAAAAAGTAGCTTGTAATTGGTTGCATTGTGCAATAACCTCAAAGAACATGAGCAAGTTAACTCACTATGGAATGATCACCTTGATCATGATGAGTAGAAATCTACCACTATGAAGGTGATTACTACTAGATTCAGCACTGACAGATTTTTACATGGGTTAAATGGATTTTGAGTCTACATTACATGGAAGAGCATTGATAAGAGCCTATTTATTTCAACCCAATGGACTTTTGAAAGATGATACTACACTAACATTGAATATCGACAATGCTTGTAAAATGAGAGTGTGAGGATTTTCATCAAAAGTATCTTTAAATGTGTGTATTTCCATAAGAATCCAGTAGAGGCAAACCAAATTGTGTATCGTTAAGGTTTGCAGGCATTTTTGGTCATCCATGTGTCACTATAGAGAGGGCCCTCCATGAAAAAGACATGAGCAAATAATTAAATTCATCTTGAAATCTTACCTATAAGGGTCTAGTATGGGAAATATGTTTATTTATTTTCTCAAGATGTGCTCAACATCTGTAAGGAAAATGTTAAGATTCAACAATCTACTTCATTAGCATCCCATAACATTCAGTTCACAAGTATTCACTCTAACATGCAACATTAAAGAGAGAGAAGATATGGATGATACTCCTTATCTAGTATTGCTTCATCACTTAAGCACTTGAATTTTGAAATGTAGATGACTGTAGCACCCCCATAGTACCATTGACTAAAAAATCACATGATACAATATCATTGAAAACATTTACTTGATTTTTCCTTTTAAATTCATATAAGATTACATTTGTGTTTTAGTAGTTTTTAATAAGGATATATATGTGTACGTTTTCCATAATTCTCCTTGTTCTCACCATCTTTGAGATTGCTTGATTTCAAACTTCAACTTTGTTGAGTCTAGTTCTCCAAAAAAAATTACCAAACAATTCATAAGGCTCAAAAAATGTAACTGTTAGTATGCCAAAACAAATACTTGATACAAAGTATGAGTTGATGGACATTGATATTTCCCAAGCATAGAACTCATTGTTTACTAATTAAGATAACCCTAATTTTAAGCATCAAATATCATCCAAGCGGCAAAGGGAATAGCTAATATATCATTAGGAAGATATTGACACGAGGAATCTAGAATGATTATTGTTTGTACTATCGAGGTGATATTCATCAGATGATTTAAAAGTTACCTTAAGGCCACATCAGGAAACGATTCTTCTTCAGCATCACTTTTTTCTTTAGAACATTGCAATGGATCAGTGAGAGGCTTTTTGCAGCATCAACAACAACATCAACATCCTTGGGTCAAAGGGTGTATAGATGGCTTAATGTTGCAAATTCTGTATGGATTGACAAGAGGTCATATAACTACATATCTTCAGCTTTGTGAATTTTATATTGACATGTTTCCCCAAAGATGGGAGCGATAAGTTCTCATGACTACTAATCTCTAAATTCTATTTGATGGATGAGTCGCATTGTTTCCAATGGGCTATCTCATAGGATCACATTGATTTTTTTTCATCTTTGATTGACATATTAAGTGATAATTCTATTTGATTTCTCTATTAGTATTGATGTTATTTGATTACTTGATTAAGGAGGGATGCTGGATATTCTCAAGAGAGTAGCTTCATCTCTGATTCCTATATTAGCAAGGGATGAAAGAAGTTATGTACTCCAAGAGGATTAATTTTATTGTTTGATAGTGGTTGTTATATTTGGTTTGGAGCTGGTTGTGGTCTTCTTTCTTCGAGATAGTGGATAGGATTTGGATTGCTGGATTAGTAATGTTTCAAGGGGTTGTAAGGCCAAAGATCATTTTTAAGGGTAGTCTTGTCTTGTTGATACCATTTCGGTACTTAGACTCAATTCTTTCAAATAAATTTGTGGATTGTGTAGGTTTTTTGAGCCCAGACTCATGGTTGACAACATCCTTTATTGACATGTATTCATAATACAACTGGACTCAGTATTTTACATACCCTCATGACTTTTTTGAACAACATATCTTTTGTGTATTTCTTTAAAAATTTGGGCTCACATTACTAGATTGTTTTTCTTTGGGAGCTTATGCACATTGTTGGGAGTGTTGTGATTGACCATTGGTTGGATAATTAGTGGCCTTAGAAGGGCGTGGAGCATGTCAATTGGCAATGGATTGGATCATAGTTGGATTCAATAGGATTAGGAGTATTGTGATAGGTTATGGGTTGGATCATAATTGGCTTTAGCAAGATAGAGAGCATGGTGATTGCTTGTGGTTCAAGACATGGTTGGCTTCAACATTTGGAGAAATACTGGATGGGACCATTTGAGGATTGTAAAGCCACAAACTCATTGGAATGCTTCAATCATGTCAATTGTGCATGATGATAGGTCAACTCGTGGAACTCGTTTGTTCCTTCAAAAAGGAATAAAATATTCTAAGGACTGGTATGCCAATTGAGGGTGTTCATGTGTTTGAGCTTAGACTTTACATGAGCTTGTTTCCTCAGAAGGTGATGTGGAACGACACAGTAGCAAATTGACAAAACTATGCTTCAATGGTATAAATTTAGTTCATAAGTCAAATGACATTGAAAAGATGAGAAAACTAAACTAATAGTAAACTATTAAAGTTTTGAGGAATTTGACAAGACATGGTTGGCTTCAACTAGTTTTTCAAGTACCATATGTGTATCAGTACTACGCCCCCCCCGTCCCCGAACATAGGCCCTTTATCCCACCGTCTCTGAAACCCATCCCCCCCATCCCCCCATCCTGAAACTCGGTGGAACACTGGTCAGAACATAATTGATTAACTAATGAATCACAAATTTAATGAGTGTACATGAAACACATAAATAGTCAAGACTAGAGTAAAATTATTTGAAGATCGGCATGGAACAATGCAATCATTTGAAGTAGGAGACAATGCCTACCTAAGATTTTAACACCAGGTCCAGACAATCTTGTCATAGAGTTATATGTAAAATTTGGTACGTTAACAGATTGCCATGTCTCAACATGTGCCACACATTCATCAAAAGAGGAATTATAGGAGAGTTGATCAATGCAGGTGCTGCAAAGCTCATACCTAAAGGATATGAAAGCTAAATTGTTGGACGTTGGTGCCGCATCATGCTTTTGGATGTTGCCTACAGGGTAGTGCAACTAACACTTGCTAGGAGAATAAATTGTTTGTGATGCAAATGGTATGGAAAGAGCCAACTGGGTTTATCAAGGGTAGATACATACCTGATAACCTTATCTTTGCTTGGGGGACACTGAATGGGCACACAAATCTGAACCAAAGAATCCATATTTGAAGACAGTCTTTTAATAAAGACCGTGTGACAAGAATAAATGACAATTTATTGGGATTTAGTACTCTATTCCATAGAGCAATGGTAAATCTTCAGATCCTAGTCACTTGGAAAGGTCCATTCATCAAGTTTGTCCTCTTGCCTTATATATATGCATGATTGCTGGTTATGCATTGGGTTATCTCTTGGAGGCAGGCAAAGTGATTGAACAAATTAGAGGCATTGTGTTGCCAGGGGTTGCAAACTTCTCAATGTTCATTTTTCTGGTGATTCAACATTGACTGGTGAACTAATGCAGAGTTCAATTGAAGGCATGATGTCATGTTATGACACCTTTGCCAAGCATTTGAACTAGAGGTGTGGAAGGAGAAAGTTGAGTTCACTGTGATTGTTTAGAATGACTGAGTTTAAGCAACTCATTTCTTCGTCAAGAGTTTTACCCATAGATTAAAATATTGCAGATATCTCTACGATAAGTTTGGAGAGGAGAGAAAGGGTTTGGAGGAGAAAGACCGTGATTTGCAGCGTTGTTGAGGATTTGAAAAGGATTCACAGAGATTTTTCAAGAAAATTCGGATTCGCAAGTTCCTGATTTTTTGCCGATAAGTTTCCGACTTATCTCCGATATTTCCCAATATTTTTTTTTGCCCTTGGCGATAAGTTGCCGATAACAATATTTTGAACTATGGTTTTACCAATATCTTGTAGGACATAATCAGAGGCCATGGTAAACTGTGAAGCTCAAACCATCTCCTTTTAAAGCCTTTTGGTGTTAGCTTTATGATGTTTTAATTGATCAATTCTCCAAGGATTCCTCATTTATTATAATTTTGTTCTATTTGTTTTAAACGATTATTGGAAACTCACAAAGGAAGGTGAGATCATTCACTGTTTTTGGGATCCCATTTGGAATACTATTTAATAAGAATCCAATGGTATTTATTATTTAGTAATGGACAGATTTGGAAACAAGATCCAATTCATACATAACCTTGATCTCCCGGTTGCTGGCAAAATTATAATTGTTATCAAAATTGTAGCAGCTTGGCATATGTACCACTTCTCTTCCCCTCTCTGATTAGTTATAAAATTCTAGACAAGGTCTTTTGGATGTTTCTTCAGGCCATGCAAAGAGAGGTTGAATAGGTATGTAGCTCTAGTAGCAGTGGTAGCTTGCACCGTTTTTAAGGACAATATGGTATGAATATCCCTGGTTTTAGAGAGCAACGAGCAGATCTTATGGAAAAGCAGGTTGTCAAAGTAGTGGAGGGTGAAGGTCTATGGCAAATACTTCTGTGCCATAGAATCGTAAATGGTAATACAAGGTCATTCTATGTGTCATACTATTTTAAATGTCAATTTGCTAATGTGTACATGGTCAAACCCAATCAAGCAAATATGGACTGGATGGGAAGTAGTTAAGAACCATATAAGGCTTGGAGCCTAGAAGAAGAACCTACATGGACTTTCTAAGCTCGATAGTTTCAACTTGTTCTTATATAATTCTTTGCAGGTAAGAGGTTGACAAGGACAAAATTGTTCAATTGGTATGATCTTGGAATGCAGGTAAAAATCGCTGTATTGGTGCAATCTTTGGAATGTTGATATACAGCAATGACATAATATTATCTCAACCAAGCACAATGTAATATCCCCTCTCTAAGCCAACTTTGTGACTGTTAGCCTGTTCCTCAGGTGCTGGTAGTCTAATGTGGTTGGTTAGGGAACTCCTTAGTTCTTGGAGCTATTGCACTTCAATTTATTTGGCATTTCTGTTTGTGGCTTTGAGCTCTTTGATAGTGTGATTCATGGGGATATGCTTCAGAAGCATTTTTGGACTCTTGGTCTATGCTCCACATTTCTTGGAGCACATGGCTATTTTTCTAAAGTCGCCATTTCAGTGCCGACATCACCCCTTGGCATTGGTTTCATTTTGGTACACTCAGTTTTACTGTCCAATGCATGGACAAGTAAGGTCAATTATTTAAAACAAATGCTTAAGTTATAATGTTTTAACTTAATATTGTTCTTACATACTTTTTTAAAATTAAAAGTGAGTCAGACTGTTATTGAAGTGGGCACCCAAGTTTTGGAAAGAAAATATCTTATCAAATTAAACTATATTGTTTAATAAGGGGCATTGGATTTTGGAGGTGTATATAAGGGTCTTTTTGGAGCTCATTTGGGTATGCTGGGATATAATTTGTTAATGTTATGTTGAATTTTCTCCAAGAACTTCCTGAGGACGAAAAACCCTCTTGAAGAATATAATCCCCGGTGGTGAAAGATCTTCTCTGGTTGATTGCTGTAAGATTCATCCAAAGTCTATGCTGGTTGTTCATTGTTGTCGTTTCTAAAATTTGATTGGAAGGGGTTTATTTGAAGTTTTGGATAGGGGTTTTCAAAAAATATGAAAATATTTGTGATATTTTGAATGCAATGTTTGTCCTTAAGTTTTGGAGTGTCTGTAGAGACTTTTAGAGGTTTTGGTTTGGTTTTTTAAACACAAGAGTTGATGCAAATGATGGCATGAAAAATAGTGCATGGTGCTGGTCAACTACATCTAATGCTAGGTGTTGGAAGAAAGGAGAGTTCGAGGGTTATTTGAGCACATAAATCACTTAAGAGGAGGCACTATAGGGTTTTAACTGGTTGACTGACATTATAGGCTGCTGCTGGACAATCAAATTTCATTGGATTTCAGGGTGATTGAATATAATGTTTGCTGGCTGCAATTGTTATCCTAGCTGGGTGTATCACTTTCAGGTGCAGGTCAAGGACTTTTAGCAGATTTTTTGAAAGACATTTTCATTTATTTGTTGACCATCCTTTGTCAGAAGCCGGGCATGGAGATACAAGGACATTTTACCCATTTAGTTGGTCAACTAAGGGTTTGGGAAGTGGCATGAGACAGCTGCAGGGGTTGTGGGTGTTTAGTAGCAGATTTTATCCTTGGCGTGTAGGGTTTCAGCTAGAATTCTTCTGGAGCAGGCCAGATTCATGCCGCAGTGTCAATTTCAGAATTAAATATTGAAAGCATTCAGTGTTTCGAGCTTTCCCATGGGTGTGACTGGGCTGAAATGAGGCCAGGGGATTGTATGCAGTTTTATATATGTATTCTGCTCATATGAATGCAATATAGTGAAATAAAACTGCTGTTATTATCATACCCTTCTTGTAGTGCAGTTTGTTTCTTATTCCATTTGCAAATACCAAGTATAATAAAAATATCATATGAGATCTTGTAAACCTGTCATCATATTCACTTAAATCAGAAACAAATCCTTTCATATGCATGCAAATTGTTTGACAAAATGCTCTGTGAAAATAAGTGCAAAAAGTTGGGTGAAAACATCTAGGGTGGTTACTACACACAAGTTTTGGGAGTGGTAGATAAACCTGCATTTCAGAAGCTTTGCAAAATGACCCCAGAAATTAGCCTTCTCAGGTTGCTACTTTCATGTCCTTATAGGAGTGATTGGAAATTGAGTAGTATTGGAAAGGCTGTCTGTACTTATGATGCAAAGAATGTGTATAGTCAACTTGGAAGCGCTACAAGTTACAACCATTGATTTCCATCCAAACAAGCATTGGAGAGTCGAGGACCTTGAAACAAGATTGTTAAGCTGTTGCTTGTGCATTTAGAGAATCAGAAACTACCCCAAACACGAGGTTATGAGGTGGCTGCTGATCCATCAAGGTTTATTGGTAAAAATAGTCTATTAGGATGAGACAACTGGTGGCATCTTCTGGAAAAGCCACACCTCAAGAATTCATTTGAAAAGGCTTCAAATTGAGTAGAAAATTATTTGATTCTCTTTCCTGCTAAGATCCTTTCTTGGTTTACTCTTGTATGATTAGAGATGTGTGCAAATATCTTTAGTAAACAATTCTCTAGTTGCTATTACTTTTTTGGAAGATCCAGGTTTAAGAAAAATTTGGGACAGTTATCCACGGTCGAGGGAAATCGAAGGCTTTTAGTTTTTTAAACATGACTGGGCTATGACAATTAACACAAACTAGCATGGTTCCAAAAAGATATTGATTCACTGCCTGCTGGTCTCAGGCCCAGCATTCTTTCACTACTTTTATAGGAAATAGTTTTCTTGTAATCCATCTCAACTTGTGCAAATCTTCCAGTTTTACTTTATGAAACATAAGATAATTCTTTTTTAATTAAACTGTACAAGAAATGCGCCTAAATATCCCCTAGATCTTGCAAACTATTTCATTACTAGAGAATAACATTAGAATAAGCTTTGCCGAGCTATGACAATATCCTTACTGTTTATGTGGATGTTGAAGTGAAACAACCAAATAATAACTTGATCAAATATTGGATGGGAGAACAAGGAAATATATCATTCATCATTCTTTTGTTTCATGTTTTTCTTGCCTTTCAAAATGAAAATTTTGTGAAAGAAATTCTGCAGAAGATTATATCATCTGACCACACAAAGATCCAACTGATTCTTTTTAGGTGTGGGAGGAAGCAAAGAAGGATTTGGAAGAACAGGAGGCCCAAAAACAAAGAATTTGTGAGGATCTAAATAGTTTGGTATGCATTTTATCTCAAATCCTTTAATGCATTCAGATGAAGATGTCAAATCAAAAGAACTTAGTACTTTTCATGGTTTCTGTAGGTTAAAGAGAGTGCAGCTGCACAATATTCAAGGTTAGAGGAACTAAAGACGCGCCTTGAAGCATTGAATCCAGAGGAAAAAAGGGTTAGTTGTGAAACTGAGAATGCAATGTAGAAATTATTTTGTTGATAAGGGTCTTCTGGCTGTGCTAGTATCAATTCTTATATTATATGATTTTCATCAGTTCTATCTTCAGTTTTGTTCACATTTTATCTCTAGTTTTGACATTAATATGGAAATAATTGACAAGGATAGCATGCCAAGTAGAGCTGCAATGTTTATGGGTTAAAGAATATCCATTATTCCGTGTTTAACATGCATAATGCATAATGGACAAAAATAGTGTAGCTTTTTTCAACTTATATTGATCCCACGTGGAATTGCCAGATGCATCTGTAGGTATTTTAGTGGTATCATTCTCATTTTAACCGTTGCCTTGCAGGAGCCTACAAAAATGGGACCAGTGGTGCCAAACAATGTCAAGAATACATCTTCAAGTGAACAACTGAACGAGTCTGAAACCTGTAATTCTGTTATTTCAACTAACTCTCATTCACTTCCAGATCATTCATCAAATACTGGGCACACAAAGCATTCTCCTGAAAAAAAGGGTATTGATAAGTCAGATCCAAATAATCATGGACAATCAATAAAATCAGGGTCTGATCGGCAACCTTCCCCCATAGTAAAAGGTCGTACTCATAATGTTAATCGAGGAAAAGGTAATTTGGTACTTCAGAAACCGAAAGATGAAACCGCTTCAGGGTGGACTGGTGCTGGATTTGATATTGATGCCAGGAGATGAGATTTGTCATATTGCACTTAGCTTAATATAATGGCAAGCAATATGTAATGCTACTCAAAATAATTGAATTGCATTAGATTCATATACCTGGGTAGATAATAGGTTTTGGTCACTGAGGGCCTATTTTTCGAAGTAGTTGCCATATTTTGCATTAGAGAAGAAACTCTGTAAAGCATTTGGATACTTAAGAGGTGTTAGATTTAAATGTAAATGTCTTTTCAAGTAAATAAAAATTACTCAAATGTTATGTCTCCTTAATATCATTCAGGATGCTTATGGAGTCTGTAAATAATGTAAATTGTGTTGTAATGGAAGAAATTCCTGAAAGAGTTTTCTTTTTCAGCCAGGTGGTATAAATCACACATGCCTGCACTTTTGGTCAACAGGTAAATTCTTGCTTCCTTTTTTTCAATGCATCCGTTGGATACACTATGAAACTCAGAATTTTTGGCCAAGAAACCATGTCTGAGGGATACCTATTCCCAAGTATGTCGGACTTGGATCAGCCTTGCTCAAATGGGCGCATATTATCATGCCTCTAATAAGACAAGGAGCATGTCTAGTGTGGCTCAAACTTAAACCATCATCACGGCACTGTCTTTGCCTTACTAATATGCCATGGCCTGCTTAGCTGCTTAAATGGTCATTTGTGGCCACAATTTAATCTTCTCTTTTTTGGATGCCAACAATTTAATCCTTTTTTGGACGCATATTTATTCCAAGTTCTTTGCTAAGTGTAGAGGCAACCGTGACTGTACATACAACTGTTGCTGCTATTGTTCAACTTGTGAATAGCTTTTCATTGTGATCAGTTTAATGTACACATGGTGGTAAATAAGTGAATACTATTCACAAAAATTTAAATTGCACAAGGTGAATAGTATACACTTACCACCATGAGTGCATTAAATGATCACAAGGAGTACAACTATTCATAAATTGATCAATAACACCAATGGTTGCTTTGCTTCGCCTGTGCATGGATAAGGCCTCTGGACTTAACCAAAACCCTGAAAAAAGTTATTTAATCTAATATGATAAAACACTTGGGAATACTCACGAATTGGTTCTTTTGCCGCCTCTATATTAAAATCATCGCCAACAGAATGATAGCAACAGCATTTTATCAGGGTGGCTAATTTTGCATTGAGGTATTCAAGAGTTGAAAAGATAACATAAATTTCTCTTTCAGTTAGAAGGATGAACCTAATATTCCATTCCAAGGAAATTTCCAGGTTTTGTCGCCGTTGTGATAAGTCTTTCATCATTATGGTACACACAAATTATAACATTTAAAAGTTGGTATATCTATTGTAAATAAGAATGGGTATAGAAGATTTCGAGTAGGGAGAATAATACAGGTATTAGAATATTAAAAAGTCTAATAGAAAGAGATTATACAGAAATGTCTTCTGCTTTACACGTCTTATTTTTGCTGATACAATACAAAGCCTTTAAAAGGTGTGTTCAGGTAATAAAAGTTTGGTGTTTGAGGCATTGGTCTGCAGTGCAGCGGTTGCTGCTTTTCTTTGTAATAGCATGATCTTGAGTTTGATTTTCGAAATGGGAGCTTAAATAAACTTAATATAAAAAAAAAAAAAGTTTGGTGTTTGCACTATTTTAAATCATCAAATGATCTGTCCATTTTGACACAGTAAAAAGTGAATTTATTATCAATTTTTTTTCATAGATTAATAAGCGGAATTTTTATGGTAACTTTTAAAAAGTTTTTTTCTATGCTTTGTTTAACTCATTTGGATTGGAAAATTTTAAAATTCAAATGTGGACTATTTTGCTTTATAGTTGACAATTAGGTGTTTCAAAATTCAAAATTTCCATGATTTATTTATTTAATATTTAATATCTTTTTAATAATAATTTTACATAATTTATAATGCATATTATTAAATAATTATGCTCCATAAAAATAAGCATGAGATTTTGAGTTGGTAATTTTGTCATATGTTTGTGCTTTGAAAATTAAGTTACTAATAGTCAAAAGATATTCTTAGTGGTATATTATGGAAAGGCTTTTCTAAGCACATTATGACAGATTCTATTATACGAGCCAAGAATATGAGAGATTATTTTGGATGTGAGAATATTGCTAGATGAATTGTTTATGATGAAAACTTCTTTTTGATAAGAAAATAGCACTATATGAGTTGCACCTAGTTATATTAATCATAAAAAAAAACATCCGTTATTTATGATATTTTGTTGTGTCACAATTTTGCACCACGTTGTAATTCTTCATTGTGTAATGCTCTTACTTTAGCCTAAGACATAAAATTTCACATCATCTCGCTGTGTCACTGACTGCTTCAAATCTTAGCTATGCGGCTTGGACAATAAATGATACATGTGTACCGCGCAAATGTGTGTGCAACATGCACTCATCTGTGAACCTAGAAACGTGTAGACTATTGTTGGAGCATTACAAATTGCCACCCTACAGACATACTGCCCAACTCTATTGCCTATTGATACTTGGATTCAAATTTTTGTATTATAATCCCATTTTTGTGTTTCATTGTGTCTTCTAGGTTCATTCTAAAATCTCTACACACAAACTCTTGAAGCTTCTTTAAATTTCCACAAGCTCTCCACCAATTTTTCATACATGGTGGTTCTCATCTCACGTTTGGCACTCATTGATCGTTCATGCCTTCATCTTGTCAAGCTTTGCTTCGTTGGGGGTAAAGGGGAGTTGTCTACACTTTTTCTTTGTGCATTTGATAACATATCATACTTCTCTATCAATATCTTGCAATATTGGCGTTGTTCATGTTTTCACAGGTATTTGCACCTAAATGCTTAAGTGTGATACTCAACAATCCAGCACAACATGAGAACAACTGTAATGCCCACCCCTTTACTGACATTTATGATTATGATGTCAACCCATTTAGACGACATTTTATGAATATTAGATCTTTAATTTCATTTAATAATTAAGTTCTATGATATTTTAAATCGTTTGATTTATATCATGTTAATTAGATGATGATGGTTATTTACATATGATGATGTTACTTAGGTTGTGATTTTTACTAACCTCATACTTGCATGTGTATGGTTGGCATGTAAGTTTTATTTTTTTGTTTGATGTGCTTGATGTGGTTGATGGACGGAATTGTAGTTACTTGCTTGTGAGATCCATGCGATCGGTCAATCCTCCTCATTGTCTATTATATACACACATACACACACATGCACACACGCACACATGCTCGTCTTTTATGCAAGATTATAGGTACTGGGCATTGACTTCCCTGAATTGTCAGGATGAGCGTGCCCTATTGCAATATCTTAATGGTAAGAGAGGGGAGATATCATCCAGGTCTAAATCTCAACCTAAGTCAATTATTGTCCTCAAACAGTGGACAAACATCTTTTCTGCTACCTTCTAAATTCATCAAGGTGACACCATTCATGAACCCTTTCTTTGAGCTTGATTATTACTTTATGGGTTTGGTCAGTTTTTCCTTCGTGTTTGTTTGTTAGGTGTCTCAATGTGAATTGTGTTATTAATGCATTAAATATTTAATTAAGATTAAATATGAGATTATAATAATTATATCTTGAATATGGAAATATTAAATATATAGATATTTAATTAATAAAAAATAATTAAATATCATTGATGATTTAAAAGACTTAATTAAAAGTCTAATTATGAAAATAAAGGGTAAGTAAATATTAAATGAAAATCAAAATTAAATGTTCAAATAATATAAATTGATATCATTTATCAAGTTGCTTATTAAGTGGTGCTAAATATATTAATTATAATTAATATATAATCATGCGATTATATGCACACCAATTAAAATGAATTGATTTATTAATTCTAAATTAGAAAGTTGAGTTAAGAAACTTAACTGAAAGATTAGTTATAATTCTTCTTAATAAATTAATGAATTGGTATTTAATTATCAATTTGCATATTATTAATACGCTAAAAATATTAATTGATTAATTAAATATTATTATACAATTTGCATATTATTAATACGCTAAAAATATTAATTGATTAATTAAATATTATTATACAATTTGCACATTCGATTAATAAAATTAAAATAAAAATTTAAGATTAAAAGTTGAGTGATTTGCATTGAATTAGAATTATTAATTAAATAAATAATTTTTTTAAATAAAAGATTGATATAAACGAGGTTGGAGTTGAGTTCTGATTTCTGTGATTTTGAGTTTCTATTTTATTGTTTTTAACAGTTGAGTACTTATTCCTAATTGTGAGTTGCATGTTTGAGTTCATTTTGTGGGTTTTCTATATTAGAGTCCTTTTTGGTCATTTTTAGAGAGACAAGTTTACATGTTTTCGGCTATGGTTTTGGATTTGAAGGAAATTTATTAAAAGCTTGATTTTTGAGGAGTTTTGAAATTGACTTTGGTTGTTACAGATCAGGTGGTGGAATTAAAGTAGGGTTTGAAAAGTTTTGTAAATCTTTCCTTTCAAAAGATTGTTTTCTTTGTGTTTGTTAGATTACTTTTGAGAAATTCGAGTGTTGTGTTAAGGTTTTGTTTTAAGAATTTTGGACATGGCTTCGATTAAGGTTTTCATAGGAAATTGCGTTAATGTCATATATGGTATTTTTATGAATATTAGTTGAAAACCTAGGAGGTTTATAAAAACAAACGTGAGTTTTCCAATTAGAATTTATACCAAATTCAATAACTATTCATCCTTGAGTATATTGCATGAGCCTATTAAATAAATGAATGCATGCCTTCTTTAAAAGCCAAATTTATGTAATTATTTATATGCATGTCGTTGCTAATGGTTTTAAAATATAGGTTGATTTATATTTTTTTGAAAGGAAAACCCTATTGAAAAATTTATGTTTTAGGAAAAATAATTATGTATTTAAAAAAAAGGAGAGTTTTTTAAAAAAATTTTGATGGGTAATAGGCCGAAGCCAAGATCAACAAGGGGCTCAAGAAGACTTGAACCCAAGACCTCCCAATTGAGAGGCTCGCAACTTACCATTGCGTTGTGGGGTGTTCCCAAAAGGAGAGTTCTTTTTATTATTAGAGAAGTTTAAAAAAATAAATAGATATATTGTATATATTTTAAATGTGGGGGCGGGACACCACCCCTGCTCCCCACAACCACTTGATAGCCTGCTGGCCCGACAACCTACGTGCATGACAGGTACAACCGACAAGGCAGCCTGCTGCACAACATAGTAGTCGACGGTAGTACTTCTGCCATGACTAGCAGAGACTGTCGACAACCCTTAAAAGGGTAGGGGTGATGGGGCCGAAACCCCCCATATAATGTTTAAAAAAAATTAAATATATATAAATAAACAAAATAAGATTTGTTTTATTAAAATTTTATTTTATATTAAATTTTAATTTATTTTAAAATCTAGTAATATAAATTTTATTTATATTATTAAATTTTATTAATTGAATAGATTATATTGTTAATTAATTATATTATTTCTTTTAAGTATTTAAAATTAATAAAGTAATTTATATATTTTTTTATGAATTAATTTATAAATGTTGATATTATTAAATTTTTTGATTAAAATTTAATTATAATGTTATTTAGTAATTTTACCCAATAAGTTAATTTGTATTAAGAGCATTGCAAATTAATTTATAAAAGTTAAATTGATATTCTATTTTCCACAGTTAACTCGATGATGTTAGTAACTAAGTTGATTACGACTTAAGAAAATCTAAATCAATAATAATAGGCAATTTGATAAGATATTAAATACACCTCATTTGTGAATGATTTATGTCATAGTGATTTGTGATTAGAAGTTTCTCTTTGTCAATCTTGTTATAAATTATTTGTCTGTATGGGTAGAGTGATGCCTTAGGTAGAAATTTGTCATCTATACTTGAATTATTTTATGATTTTTATACTATGAGTTTATACTGTGGAATGTTCATAACCTTTTTAGTGTCATGATTGGTTCACGTGTTGTTTTGAGTGTAACTGAGATTTATGTCATGTTTCTATTAAGTCCTCGATCTTTATGTTATTTAACCACAAAAGGTGACGACCATTATTGTTTGGAGTCTTAATCAACTTGGTCATCTTGTTTCTTTTAATATGGAACTGTTCTACGATTTGACTGATGGTCTTTGGATTATTCTTTACTCCATGGTTGGAGATTGATGTCGTTGTTGACTTGTCTTGATGACTTGATTTATCTTGCGATATGGTAACCATGTTAATTGGTGATTGTTATGTCTAGTATGGGATGGACAATTTGGATTCTTGAATAGGATGAGATTTTGTTTATTACGCTCCAACACTCATCTTTGAGGACATTCATGGCTTATTGAGTTATGGAAATCTTTTATGATTTTGGTTTTTCTATTTCCTTGGTTCTTTTTGCTGGGAGCATTAGGGTAGGTTATCTAGGAGCATAGAGGGGAAGTGACTTACTTTGGAGGCGTCAGAGCCCTAAAGTGGTTGATTGGGTATTCTTTGTAAGTTGACTTAATAAGTGATAATTTAATAAATTTATTAGAATATAAACATTAAAAAGATAATTGTGCATTGCCCATGTCTTGTGTGCTAGTACAAGTTAGGATGGGAGTGGGAAAATATGCTTTCCCATCTAGGGAGACGTTGAGGTTTGACATAGTTGGTTTTCCTTGTCTGTATGAAAGGACTACTGATATTGCATAGAGTCACTAGGGGGCCAGGGTCTAGAGAGACTACCAAGTTACCTTATAGTTGACTAATGTGATGACACTTCTCTATATGTGACCTAGGTTCCTTCATGAGAAACTGGTACACCTATTTTGTGTCATGATCATTCATACTTGATAACCTTGTAACCACTTATTACCATTTTATCATGTGTACCATTGAATTAGTCTTGCTTGTTTGGTTGTTTCTTTGAATGAGACCTGGTGTTATCTCGTCAACATGGTGGGAATGGACTTCTTGGTTCCACATGGTCGGGGAGTAGTGATTCTATTACCATTGAGATCCGATGTTTGTGACTCTGTGCTTGGATGATCTTTGATGTTGCTTCTATCTTCTTGTTCTTTGCTTGGAGACTTTCTCATGAGATGTATATGTTGTATTCCATTTCTTGTATGGTTAGTGACATTGATTTCAAGAAATGTATATGTACTTGTATTGTATTATTGTTATCCCTGCAACATGTGTAGTGGAAGTTATATTATTATGTATGCTATGATGTATCATTTGTACTCTATGGATTGTATCTTTGATTGCATTGATGTAATGCATGTATCTTATTATTCAATTGAAATGAGTATGTTAGTTTACTTTATGATTTGTGTTCTTTTTATTATGATTAAGTTAAGGATTAGGAATACTTCAATTTGGGTTTTAAAATGAACCTAAGATATATCATTTGATTATGTGTTGGATTGTACTTAGTAGATTAGTAACTTATACGTAATTATATGTCATGGAACCCTTAAGACTTGTAATCTATAAATGAGTTACATTTATGAGTATGTATTGTCTTATGTTATATTGCTTCCATATTGTTATCATTATTGTTTTGAAAACTCTTAAGAAAAAAAAACATTTCATAAACATAGTAACATGTTTTAGGTTAATTTCTCCTAGGTTCCCTAGCGGGGCACTACACTTGGTATTAGAGCCCAAGTTTCTACACTGGAAACTTTAGGGATTTGTATGCCCATTAGGTATCTAGTTGTTTAACTTGAAACAAAACATAGACACATAACTCTTTTGTACTTGAGAACCATTATATTACAACTAAACATTTATGTCTTTTCTTTGTCTTAAGCTTCGTTGAGATATCACCTTGTCTATTGATTGTCATAGGTGAAATACCTATTGAGGCTCGATTCGTGGTTAGAACCCATGTTAAAACATTGGGATCTCTAGCTACATTGTTGCTAATGAAATTGGTAATTGTCTACGTGAGTGTTTTAATGTGAGTGAGTAGTTAGCTTGCTTCTTGTAGCCATTATGTGGTTGGTGTGTGTAAATGATTGGTGATCATGGTTGGGTTGCCTCATATGACTTAACATGATAATTGATGAGTGATGTTGTTTAGGATTTATATGATCCTTCTTGGTTTTGAGTGTCCTAGTTTGAGGAGCTCCTTATTGATGACCCATATCTCTTTAAACATTATATGAGTGACCCTATTGCTATGTCCCTAGTGACATGATGTTATTGTTTGTTGATTACTAGACTTGTATGTTATTAATTGGATCTTATTTGAGTGTTGCATATTGTATTGTGTAAGTGTTAAAAAATCAGATTTGAAAGTATAGGATTGATTTTGAAATTAGGATTTATAATTAATAATAATTTCATTTTAGTTTAAACACATTGTGCATTAATTAGAAATAACATATCATTTATTATGAGATGTGCATTTATAAGATTAGATGTTTTTATCATGGTAGTAGGTCAATTGGGTCAATGACCTAGGTCCCCAATTGAATTAGGTATTGCATTCATATGAGAGCCATTGTAACATATAACCTAATTGTAGTATTTTGGAAGAATTGAATTGATACATTTGCATATGATTACATAAAAGATATTTGTAACAAGACATAGGTGATTTGACTATCTATTGTGTTTGGGTACCTTCTCTAACACATCTAGGATGAGTCACCTTTGGATGTCGTGAAGCAGTTACTCCCTTGAGTGTGGCTACCAAGAGTCACCTTGTTATGTAAATGTTTTATGATTGATAATTTATTTTGGTTATTGATGAATCATCTATGATGTATTTGGGCTAACATTGGTTTTTTTTAAAACTTTCTTATGCCTAGACTAGTCACCTAACTCTCTTCTCACTACCTATTTTGTGGTATTGGTCACACTTGATTTACTATTGATTGTTGCAGTATTTTTATAATTTAATGTTAGACTTGGTATTCCTCCGCTTGGGTCTTTTCTTTTAAAATCTTCGCGGTGACTATTCTAAATGTTTGGTATTATTGGCCTTGTTTTGTGATAAGTATTGTTTCTATCATGTTCATTATGGACCTTTGATAGTATGTGCAAGGGAGGACATCGTAGAGATGGTACTATGTTTGTATGTGAAAATCAAAATCATTGTGCATTATATAGACTTGCATGAGTGTTTCATTAACTAGGTTTGCATGAACTTCTCAACTTATTATTTGATGTAGATACAAATGTGTGTTTTATACAATTGATTACTAGGTATTTTCTATAATGATGAATGAATAAAAGATTTATCTCTATTTAAGAAATTGATAATGATGAATGATTGATTGATGTGATTTTTGGTTTACACTTAAATCGGGATTATATTGCTCAAGTGATGGGATATGTGTGTCTTTGTATGAATGGATGACTATGGAATATTTATATTATTTCTTGTGTGAAGTATGATTGGGTGATGGTTATATGCATCTTATTGTTTGTGTGACATTGCTAGGTAGTATATTTTGACATCCAGTCTATCCTAGTCATAATTGTTGGCTTCTAAGAGTAAGGCTAATTTAAGGGGGAGAGGATGTAATGCCCACCCCTTTAGTGACATTTATGTTTGTGATGCCAACCCATTTAGACCACTTTTTATGAATATTAGATCTTCAATTTTATTTAATGATTCAGTTATATGATACTTTTGACGGAGTCCAAGGGATGGTGGATCCAATTAAGGATAGTCCAAACCTTGCAGCTTCAGAAAAACACAGCGGAAATACACAACACAACAATTTTTTCAACCAAATTTTCATTAACATGCCCGATTGTAAGGCCTTCTAGGTTAGGGCCAATTACAATCAGAAATAATTCTGCAAGATCATCTAGATCCAACACAACTCCAGCTAGTTCATTTCTGAAAACTATCAGCAACTGATGGAAACCCTAAGGCAAATCTGAACTTGTGCTCGCAAGCCACCAAGAAATCTCCTTGTCTCCAAGCCTCAACCACTAGCTCTGTTATTACAAACTATCAGATAACAATCTAATCTACAAGATCACACATGATCTTTTCCACAACTTCACTTATTTGCTACTTCTAGATCTTCTTTTCCCAATCTCTCTAAGTCCTCAACAACTACCCCACACACCCCTTAAATACTAATCATCAGCCACAAGTTGGCTGGATGAAACCATTAACTCCTAAAAAAAATATTAAATGCAATACAAGTCAGCTGTCAAATAGCCTTACAATAATTAAATTCAACATGTTGGCCTATAAGGACAGCTACCAATAATAAATGCACCAAGTTGGCCAAGAAAATCTTCAAGAACTCCAGTCAGAAAAATAGAACTACCGAGCACTAGAGAAACTACCAAGCACCAGTGAAATGACCGACCAAGCCAAGCAACACCGAGCAACACATGCATTACCGAGCACTAGTTCCACTGAGCACCAAAAGCCTCACCGAGTTCCTTTAGCGACCGAGCTTCCTTCAATAACCGAGACCATCGGTTAAGGCTGCAACCGAGTAACATCGGCCAAGTAACACACCACAATGCAGATTTACCGAAGACCCAAGAATGCCCCTGCATCATACACCTCAGATTTGAAAAGATGTTCATATGCGAGAAGAACATCTTACAAGATTCATCACATAACCCTGAACTGGTTCTTCACATACAAGTCCTCCACCTTTTCTCTTTGCATACTCTTCCACTTCAGCCTCCTCTGTCTCTTCAAATCTTTCCTTGATAACACATAGGTTTGTTCTCTAAACTAATCATTAATTCTCTCAGGATCTACCAACTCAACTTGGCTACCAATACTCAAACTTCTCCTACCGAGTGTTGTATCCAGCAAAGGCCTCAAGGAAAACTTCCTGTCATCCTTCTCAAAAGTAAACACATTCTTCACACAATCATACATAGCTCTGCAATCATATTGCCAAGGTCTACCGAGCAATATATGACATCTATTCATCTACACAATATCACATAACACAAGGTCCTTTACTGGCCAATCTGAACATCAACAAAGCATTGTTCTCTTACTTCTAGAGCATGATCATCGTGCAACCAGCCAATCCTATAAGGATGTGGATGTCTCATTCTATTCAAACCAAGTTTTTGAACCATGTCCTCAGCAACAAGGTTATCAATAGTACCACTGTCAACAATAACATCACAAATTTTACCCCTAGACTTGCATCGAGTCCTGAAAAAGTTACTCTAACAAGGTTCCTCCTTTGTACCGAGCAATGTTCGCCGAATCAGAAAGTTCTCAGATTTAGGTTCATTCTCAACATTTTCATTCACCACAACAGTTCGTCGGTCACCAAGATTCTTCTGTGTACACTCAAAAGAATGGTGTCCTTCTTCACCATAGTTATAGCAAGTTCCCTTAAAGATAACTCTACCTGTCTTCTTCTTCGGTTCTACAGGTTTTTGTTCATCTTCTACATTAGTCGATTTATCCTTCACCGAGTGATTAATATTTTCCTTCCCTCGGGAATTATTATGTTGTTTCCTCTTCAACTTATCTTCTGCGTTCAGAGCATACTAATAAGCATCTTAAAAAAAATCAATCTTCAACATACCAAGCTCATCCTAAATATTGAATCTCAAACCATTCACATACCAAGCTACCTTTTTCTTACCAAGTTCTCTATGTCCAAAACAAATAGTAAGTTTTTAGAACTCCTCGGTATAATCTTCAACAGACAAATCCTTCTATTTTAGATTCTGCAACTTCTTAAACAAGTCAAGCTCATAGTCAGTAGGTATGAACTTAGCTTTCAACTTAGTCACCATCAACCTCCACCGATTGATCTTCATTTCACCTTCATCTTCTCTATCTTTTTGTAATTCTTTCCACCAAAGAGAAGCATGTCCTTTCAAATTTGTCTGTGCTAACCTCACCCGAAGAGGATCTTCAATTTCTTCCAACTCAAAGAAATCTTCAAGTTCACCAATCCAGTCAATCAAATTCTCAGGTTTCAAAGTACTAGAGAAAGTAGAAACTTCCATTCGGTAACTATTACTTAACCGAGCTCCAGATCTATGTAACTGAGTAGTTCTATCTTCACTAGATCTATCCCTCTAGTCATCACCACTAGATCCAGCAGGTTCAAAGTCTTCAACAGATTCCTCATAACCATCTTCTGTACCAACATTCCAAGGTACACCAACAAAAACTCTCATGATCTCAGCGACCATGTCATTCTTCATCAACTCTATCTCAGATCTGAAATCTGATTTCACCTTTTTTGTAATCCTAGATTCTACAGTATCACAAAGATCAACAATCACTCTAGGGTCAAATATTCTTGAAGGCATCCTTAAAGATAAGAGTATCCCTCTGCAACAAACCCTACACCAACCACCTTGTGAAAATCTCTAAGTTGTATGCAAGTCAGATCAGCCTGGCACCTTGCACAAACAACTAGGGCAAGATTCCAAAAGTTCAGTGCCACAGATCTGCAACTCAGATCATATGATCTCTTTGCCCAAAAGATCAACTTTGCAAGATCAGCCTTGCTAGGTCAACCTTTCACTCCACAAGATCAACTCATCTATGATACCACCTGACGCAGTCCAAGGGATGGTGGATCCAATTAAGGACAGTCCAAACCTTGCAGCTTCAGAACAATACAACAAAAATACACAACACAACAATTCTTTCAACCAAATTTTCATTAACATGCTTGAATTTAAGGCCTTCTGGGTTAGGGCCAATTACAATTAGAAACAATTCTGCAAGATCATCTAGATCCAACACAACTCCAGCTAGTTCAGTTTTGAAAACTATCAGCAACTAATGAAAACCCTAAGGCATATCTGAACTTGTGCTCGCAAGCCTCCAAGTGATCTCCTTGTCTCCAAGCCTCAACCACTAGCTCTGCTATTACAAACTATTAGATAACAATATGATCTGCAAGATCACGCAAGATATTTTCCACAACTTCACTTATCTGCTACTTCCAGATCTTCTTTTCCTGATCTCTCTAAGTCCTCCTCAACAACTACCCCACACGCCCCTTAAATACTAATCATCAGCCATAAGTCGGCTGGATGAAACCATTAAATCCTACAAATAAATTTTAAATACAATATAAGTCAGCTCTCAAATAGCCTTACAATAATTAAATTCAACATGTCAGCCTGTAACAATAGCTACCAACAATAAATGCACTAAGTTGGCCAAGCAAATCTTCAAGAACTCCAATCGGTAAACCAGAACTACTAAGCGCCAGAGAAACTACTGAGCGCCAGTGAAACAACCGACCAAGCCAAGCAACATTGAGAAACACAGGCATTACCGAGCACCAATTCCAACAAGCACTAGAAGTCTCACCGAGTTCCTTCGGTGACCGAGCTTCCTTCAATAACTGAGACCGTCGGTTAAGGCTACAACTGAGTAACACCAGCTAAGTAACACACCACCATGTAGATTTACTGAAGACCCAAGAATGCCCCTGCATCAACTTTAAATCATTTGATTTATATCATGTTATTTAGATGATGATGGTTATTTACATATGATTATGTTACTTAGGTTATGATTTTTACTAACCCCATACTTGCATGTGTATGGTTGGCATGTATGTTCTATACTTCTGTTTGATGTATCTAATGTGGTTGAGGGACAAAGTCGTAGTTACTTGCTTGTGAGATCCACACAATCGACCAATCCCTGCCATTGTCTGTTATACACACACACACACACACACACACACACACACACACATGCTCATCTTTTATGCAGGATTTTAGGTATCGGGCATCGAATTCCTTGAATTGTTAAGATGAGTGTGCCCTATCACAATATCTTAGTGGTAAGAGAGGGGAGATGCTAGCATCTAATTCTAAATCCCAACTTAAGCCAATGATTGTCCTCAAACAATGGACATGTATCTTTTCTGCTACCCTCTGAATTCGTCAAGGTGACATCATTCATGAACCCTTTCTTTGAGCTTGATTATTACTTTATGGGTTTGGTCAATTTTCCCTTCATTTTTGTTTGTCAAATGTCTTAATGTGAATTTTGTATTATTAATGTATTAAAGATTTAATTAAGATTAATTATGAGATTAAAATAATTATATCTTGAATATGAAAATATTAAATATATAGATATTTAATTAATTTAAAAATTAATTAAATATCATTGATGATTTAAAAGACTTAATTAAAAGTCTAATTATGAAAATAAAGGTTTAATTAAATATTAAATTAAAATCAAAATTAAATGTTCAAATAATATAAATTTATATTATTTATCAAGTTGCTTATTAGGTGGTGCTAAAGATATTAATTATAATTAAAATATAATCATGTGATTATATGCACACTAGTTAAAAGGAATTGATTTATAAGTTCTAAATTAGAAGGTTGAGTTAAGAAACTTACTTGAAGAATTAGTTATAATTCTTCTTAATAAATTAATGAATTGGTATTTAATTATCAGTTTTCATATTATTAATATGCTAAAAATATTAATTGATTAATTAAATATTATTATGCAGTTAAATTTGCACATTCAGTTAATAAAATTGAAATATAAATTTAAGATTAAAAGTTGAGTGATTTGCTGTTAGAATAACTGAGAGGGGGGGGGGGGGGGGGGGTTGAATTAGTTAGATCAGTTATCCTACAGTCCCAAATACAAAGATGTAACACTCAAAACAATTTCAATAAATTCTACAGCTCGGTAACATAAACTATTAAACTGTCTGTGCCTTTTATCGATTACCAATTAATTAACTCAATGTGATTACCGACCAAATCACATATGCAGCATGTAACGTATGACAATAAAACAATCATCACTGAAACACATAACACAATGATTTAACGTGGAAACCCTGCTAAGGGAAAAACCACCTGGGACCGGTAACCCAAAATAATTTTCACTCTTCTGAAGTGAGCTTAGTGAAGAGCCAACCTTGTTAAAGGTTACAAACACACTGTTAGGTGTGACCTTGTTAGAGGATTTAAGACTAACAGTTAACTTTTGACCTGCATTCACTATGGGATCAATAAGATAACAATGTACATTCCTTGAATGACATAAGGGCATAACATGAGGCAGTTAAGTCCACTCGGTTAGGAGATTTTTTGTATCAATGGTTCAACTAAAATAATAGTTGATCTGATTACAATACAACTTAATTTGCAGATGTTCAGATCTATTCTAAGCCCATACAAATCCTCTGATCAATATTTCAATTCACTTCCTCAACTTACTTTCACTCGGTAATAGCTCTCTAATGCTCGGTAATGTTTTGCAGTTCGGTTCTCCTTCAACTAGTCTGATCAGGCATGCGTGAAACTGTATTAACATGAAATCTCTGCAGTCTTCTTTCTTCTGGCATGTTTCAATAAAGAAATGCATGTCTCTTATATAGATAGATAAACTATTTTCATATCAACCATTAGATTCTGCCGCTTATTATTCTTCATTGATTTTGCCTCTTAAACCTTCCTCGGTAGTTGTGTCAATAAAATGTTTCAATTCCATCCTTTAGATCTTCTCCAAATTTTTTCAGTTGTGGATTGCATAACAAAATTTATCCTCAATCTTGAAAGCATAACAATTTCCAGATCATCATTTTTTGTCAGCTAAACTAAGCATTTAATACTTTCATCCATACTCGATTAACAAAGAAATGCATCGGTGAATACAAGCTCAGTTAATGCTATCGCTCAGTATACACTACACTGGCTCAATGTATATTGAAGTCTTCATTTACCGACCACATTGTCTTGTACAATTTTTCTTCCTTCATAAAATATTAATGCAACATAATCAAGTCAATAATATGAGATCATAGACTCATCAATAAGTTACGCAAAGTATTCCTTATCCTCATCTGTCATATCCATCTTTCTCCATGTAGATATCTTAGTTCTTCATCTTCTCTCTCTTTTTACAGATGTTTAGATGTTTGTAACTTACATGATAAGTACTGTCAAAACTAGTTTACATCAATGACAACATAATGACATATTTAATTATCTTACATATCATTTTAGTAACTCGGTGATCTCTAATCATTGATCTTCAAGTCATTAAGGTATTCAATCAGTTGTAGTTCATCAATCTCTCCCTTTTGCATTGATGGCAACACAAGCAATATAACATATGCCATACACATACCAAACATGTATTCTACAACTATGTAAGTAAATGTTGTAGCTTCGTAAGCTCTCCCTAGCTTGATATTTAATATGTTTAATCACTATGTTACATAAAAAACATTTACATGCAAGCTCTCCCTACATCCTCAGGGTTTCTTGTTCTTAGCAACATATATTCAAATTCTCCCTTTCTCTGATTCCTCTCCAATCTAATTTTCATATTGTAGCCTTCTCTCCCTTTGACAACAATGCCAAAGAAAAACATAAAATAGCTCTGTAATAGCCAAGTAACTCTCTGTTGTTCGGTGCAGATAATGTATCTTTGTATACTGATATGCAAATTATCTGTTCTAGCTCCTCAAATCTTTCACAACCTTTGACATAATCTAAAGTGTGAGCTATGTTGTATCAACATGAATGATCTTCTAAAAATAATAGGCTAATGCAACCTCCAGATCACATTAGTGACCGATAGACAGGGGACGTACCCCAAGTCTAGTCCTCAAGTATTCAAAAGTGTCCTTCAGTAGAGGCTTGGTAAAAATATCAGCAAGTAGCTCCTTTGATGTAACATATTCCAATTTGACTTGCTTCTCCTGTACTTGTTCTCTTAAGTAATGATACTTAATTGATATATGCTTTCTCTTTGAATGCATTATAGGATTCTGAGAAATATTTATATCACTAGTGTTGTCACAATATATAATCATCGACTCAGTGATTACCTCATTCATCCCTTCCAACACTTGTTTGATATAAGAAATGTTTGAATAGTTTGTAGCAACAACAACATACTCTGCTTCAGTAGTAGACTGATAAATACAAGGTTGTTTCTTACTTGTCCAAGTTACAAGTCTTTCACCAAAGAAAAATGCTCCTCCGGTTGTGCTCTTTCTGTCATCTATATTTCTAGCCCAATCTATGTCGGTGTAAACTCTTAGTTCAAATTTTCCTTCCTTAGGATACCATAAACCATAATCCTCTATTTTCTTTAGGTATCTCAAGATTCTTTTCAATGCAACCATATGTGAATCTTTTGGATTGGTAGAATATCTAGCAACAATCCCCATTGCATGTGCAATATCAGACCTATTGTGTACTACATACATCAGTTTACCAATCATAGATCGGTACAACATCTGATTTACCTCTGTAGATTCATCATCTTTTGTCAATTTTCAGCCTGTAACCATCGATGTTCCTACTGGTTTAGCATCTTACATGCCAAATTTTCTCAATACTTCCTTAATGTACTTTGATTGTGTGATGAAAATTCCATCATTCTGCTGAATAACCTGCAAGCCTAGAAAGAATTTAATCTCTCCAAACATTGACATTTCAAATTCATTTCTCATCTCATCAGCAAAAGATTTACAAATATGATCTTGTCCTCCAAATATTATATCATCCACAAATATTTCAGCAATCAAAATAGTATCATCAGATCCTCCTTTCATGTACAAATTGTCATTTTCACTAGTTCTTACAAAACCAATACTTAAAATATAAGTATGTAACCTTTCATACCATGCTCTTGGTGTCTGCTTCAATCCATATAAGGCTTTATGCAGTCTACATACCATGTCTTTCTGATTGAGATCAACAAATCCTTATGGTTTTTCTATTTAGACCTCTTCTTCTAGTATTCCATTCAGAAAAGATGACTTAACATCCATTTGATAGACCTTCAATTTCTTATGTGCAACATATGCAAGTAACATGCAAACTCCTAGTCTAGCAACAGGTGCAAAAGTTTCACCATAATCAATACCTTCTTCTTGTGCATATCCCTTGTAACCTCTCCATTTTCATTCATTTTATTTCTAAAAATCCATTTAGTACCAATACCATTTTTATCTTTCGGCCTAGGTACTAAAGTCCATGTCTTATTTTTCTCAATTTGTTCAATCTCTTCATTCATAACATTGATCCATTCATCATTCTCAAGTGCAACCTTAATATTCTTAGGTTCAAACTCACAAACTAAGCATAAATTTTTTCTTAACTTACTTCTTGTCATCATACCTGCTTGCTTATCTCCAATGATTTGATTTTCAGGATGATGTCTTTTGACAAATCTTGCTAGAACTTGATCTCTTTTTTGTTCTTCATTTTGTTCAGGTTCATTTCCTTGCTCGACAACTTCTTCCTGATCCTCAGTTTCCCTTTGCTGTTTCTCAGTGTTATTTTCTTGATGCTCGGTCGACTCAGCCTGTGGCTTCATTAGGTACTCTAGATGTTTATCATAAACAAATCTACCATAGTCTTCCAGTTCCTTAATGCTTTCTTCATCATTTTTGTCATAAAATTCATCAACTCTAACATTAGCACTTTCAATCATCTTATTAGTAACCTTATTCAAACACTTGTAAGCTTTACTTTTAGTAGAATATCCAAGGAATATTCCCTCATCACCTTTAGAGTCAAATTTCCTGTTCCCATCATCTTTCAGAATAAAACATTTGCTACCAAAAATTCTAAAGTAACTTTCACTCGGTGTGTATCCAAACCATAACTCGTAGGGTGTATTGTTTATGTTTTTCTTTAGTTGAACTCAGTTCAGGACATATACAGCTATACTAATTTCTTCTCTCCAATACATCTGTGCAACATTTTTCTCTATCATCAGTGTTCTTTCACAATCAACAATAGATCTATTTCTCCTTTCAGTAATCCCATTCTGCCATGGTGTTCTAGGTGCAGAAACCTATCTTTTGATGCCATGCTCATTAAAATAGTTAGTGAATTCATCATAAATAAACTCACCACCTCTATCAGAACTCAAGCATTTTAGTTCTTTTCCAGTTTCTTTTTCTACTTTATCCTTGTACCATTTAAACATTTTAAATGCCTGAAATTTATCTTTTAAAAACATAACAATCATCAATCTAGTATAATCATCAAAAAACAAAATAAAGTATCTATCACCATAGTAGCTTTGAGTTCTCATGGGACCACATAGGTTAGTGTGAACTAACTCCAAGATTCTTTTGTTGAATAGTCTTTACTTTTAAAACTAGATTTTGTCATCTTCCCTTTCTGACATTGATGACACATAACATGATCAGGTTTAGTTAGGCTTGGTAGTCCTCTAACTTTTCTTTTTCTACTGATCTTAATCATGTTATCAAAATTTACATGACATAACCTTTTATGCCATAACCATGCATATTCATTTTTCACCAGTAAACAAGAAGTCTTAGCATTGTCAAGATAAAATAAGTTACCTTTTGATTATTCTCCTGTTCCAACAAGCTTTCCACTTTCATCATAGATTATCACCTTCTTTCTTTCAAATGCCACTTGGTGACCTGAATTGTTAAGCTGTGCTACACTTAGCAAATTGTAATTTAGTCCCTTTACCCAATAATCATTATCACATCTGATTTTATCATTTGTCCATAAAGATCCTTTTCCTTTAACCATGCAAGGTGTTCATTACCCATTTTTACCGATCCTCCATTATAATTCTCAAGATGATCAAAATTATCTTCATCACCAGTCATGTGATGTTTACATCCACTATCAATGATCCAAGTATCATTTTTACTAACTTTAGAAATGAGTGTTGTTTCTCCATACCTTCCCTCTTCCTATGAATCATCTTTCATTGCAACAAACACCACCTTAGTGTCATCATCTATGTCGGTGTCGGTGTCATTCTCTTCAGCAAAGTAACATACCTTTTTACCTTTATCTTTATGATCTTGGTTGTCTCTATTGTACTATCGATTATCTCTATTGTACTGTCAGTTATCTCTGTTGTTCCTTCTACTATAGGTTCCACCTTTGGATATGTCTCTGTCATTCTCATCTTTTTTCCTATTCGGGCATCTAGCAACAATATGACCAACTTCTTTGCAATTAAAATAAGCTAAAGGTAATTTACCCCTATACCTTCCTTTACATTTATGTAGTCTCTAGGCCATTAGTGCTTCTAGCGCATCAAGCTCATCATCGGTATTGCTCTCACTTTCATTCCTTATATTGTACTTACTACTAGATTTACCAATATTAAGAGAAGACATAAAAGCAGACTCAAAGTTGGTACAATATTGTTATCATAATTATTCAGTTCAAAAGTGGTTAACTTTCCAATCAAACTATCAAGAGTAAGTGTGTTATTAGTTGTAGACCTTATTTTATGAATTGCAGATATTCTGATTGCATAGATAGGAAAAAGTGTTCTCAAAATTTTACTTACCACAATATCCTCCTCAATGATACCACCAGCTCCACGAATAGCATTGACAACCTCTTTAATTTGGTTTGAGTATTGTACTATGTTTTCTCCTTCCTTCATTTTCATATCATCAAATCTGCCTCTCAAGCTTTGAGCTCTGGCTCTCATCACATTTGCATCACCACCATGTACTAGGGTAAGTTTATCCTAGATCTCCTTTGTTGTAGTGCAATCTTTGAAATCCTCAAATTCAACATCAGATAGAGAAACACCAATCTCTATCATAGTCATGTTGTTTTCATGTCGATCTTTTAATTGATCAAGAGTCAAAGGTCCAGTCGGTGGTTGAATGTAGCCATTGTCTAGTAAGTGTAATGCAGAATCTCCAATTCCAAATATGTGAAGTCTCATCCGACTTTGCCATGTAGAAAAGTTGTCCTTGTTCAGCTTCAACACTTCCCTCTTATACATCTTGTAATCTTTCTGCTTAAGTCCTTAAAACTTATGTCAAAGTAACCAATATGCTTTGATACCAATTGTTAGAATAACTGAGAGGGGGGGTGAATAAGTTAGATCAGTTATCCTACAGTCCCAAATACAAAGATGTAACACTCAAAAAAATTTCAATAAATTCTGCAGCTTGGTAACATAAACTATTAAATTATCTGTGCCTTTTACCGATTACCAATTAATTAACTCACTGTGATTACCGACCAAATCACATATGTAGTATATAAAGTATGACAATAAAACAATCATCACAGAAACACATAAAAAAATGATTTAATGTGGAAACCCTGCTAAGGAAAAACCACCTGGGACCGGTAACCCAAAATAATTTTCACTCTTCTAAAGTGAGCTTGGTGAAGAGCCAACCCTGTTAAAGGTTACAAACACACTGTTAAGTGTGACCTTGTTAGAGGATTTAAGACTAACAGTTAAATTTTGACCAGCATTCACTATGGGGTCAATAAGATAACAATGTACATTCCTTGAATGACATAGGGGCATAACATGAGACAGTTAAGTCCACTCGGTTAGGAGATTTTTTGTATCAATGGTTAAATTGAAATAATAGTTGATCTAATTACAATACAAATCCTCTGATCAATATTTCAATTCACTTCCTCAACTTACTTTCACTTGGTAATAGCTCTCTGACGCTCGGTAATATTTTGCAGTTCAGTTCTCCTTCAATCAGTTTGATCAGGCATGCATGAAACTATATTCATGTGAAATCTTTGCAGTCTTCTTTCTTCCGACATGTTTCAATAAATAAACTCATATCTCTTATATAAACAGATAAACCATTTTCATATCAACCTTCAAATTTTGCCGCTTATTCTTCTTCGTTGATTTTGCCTCTTAAACCTTCCTCAATAGTTGTGTCAATAACACGTTTCAATTCCATCCTTTAGATCTTCTCTAAATTTTGTTAGTCGTGGATCTCATAACAAACTTTATCCTCAATCTCGAAATCATAACAATTTCCAGCTCATCATTTTCTGTCGGCTAAACTAAGCATTTAATAATTTCATCCATACTCGGTTAACAAAGAAATGCATCGGCGAATACAAGCTCGATTAATACTATCGCTTGGTATACACTACACTGGCTCAGTGTATACTGAAGTCTTCATTCACTGACCATATTGTCTTGTACAATTTTGCTTCCTTCTTCATAAAAGATTAATGCAACATAATCAAGTCAATAATATGAGATCATAGACTCATCAATAAGTTACCCACAGTATTGCTTATCATCATCTGTCATATCCATCTTTCTCTATGTAGATATCTCAATTCTTCATCTTTTCTCTCTTTTTACAAATGTTTAGATATTTGTAACTTAAATGATAAGTACTGTCAAAACTAGTTGACATCAATGACAACATAATGAGTGATTTAATTATCTTACATATTATTTTAGTAACTCGGTGATCTCTAATCATTGATCTTCAAGTCATTTAGGTATTCAATCAGTTGTAGTTCATCATTTGCATGAATTAAAAATTATTAATTAAATAAATAATTTTTATAAATAAAACATTGATATATACGAGGTTGGAGTTGAGTTTTGATTTTTGTGATTTTTAGTTAACCGTTTTATTATTTTTAACAATTGAGTTCTTATTCCTGATTGTGAGTTGCATGTTTGGGTTTGGTTTGTGGGTTTTCTATATTAGAGTCCTTTTTGGTCATTTTTAGAGAGACATGTTTATAGGTTTTTTTACTATGGTTTTGGATTTGAAGAAAAAATTTTGATAGTTTGATTTTTGGGGAGTTTTGGAATTGGATTTGGTTGTTACAGATCAACTGGTGGAATTAAGGTAGGGTTTGAAAAAGTTTTATAAATCTTTCATTTCAAAATATTGTCTTCTTCATGTTTGTTAGATTATTTTTCAGAAATTCGAGTGTTGTGTTAAGGTTGTTTTATTTTAAGAATCATGGGCATGGTTTCGGTTAAGGTTTTCATAGAAAATTATGTTAATTTCATATTTGGTCTTTTTATGAATATTAGTTGAAAACCTAAGAGGAAGCCTATAAAAAAAATGTGAGTTTTCCAATTAGGATTTATACCAAATTCAATAACTATTCACACTTGAGAATATTGCATGAGCCTATTAAATAACATGTCTTCTTTAAAAGCCAAATTTATGTAATTATTTAAATGTATGTCATTATTAATGGTTTTAAAATATAGGTTGATTTATGTTTTTTTTGAAAGGAAAGCCCTATTGAAAAATTTATGTTTTAGGAAAAACAATTATGTATTTTTTTAAGAAAGGAGTTCTTTTTATTATTAGAGAAGTTTAAAAAAAAAAAAAAATATATTGTATATATTTTAAATGTGGGGGTGAGACACCACCCTGCTCCCCACAATCATTTGACAGCTTGCCAGTAGGGAAGGAACTACTGACCCAACAACCTACGTGCACGACAAGTACTGTTGACATGAAAGAGTACTATCGTCAATTGTACTTCCATTGTGACCGGTAGGGACCACCGATAAACCTTAAAAAAGAAGGGTTGGTGAGGCCAAAACCCGCCATATAATGTTTAAAAAAAAACTAAATATCTATAAATAAATAAAATAAGATTTATATTGTTAAAAGTTTATTTTATATTAAATTTTAATGTATATTAATTTTTTTTGATAGGTAAAAGGCTGAGGCCAGAGAATAATTTTATTATTAATAAAGATGAAATACATAGTTCTCCATTCGGTGTGGACATTGGTAGGAAAGAACAGAGAAGAAAACCTCCAGCCTAGCCCAAGACAAATGCCTAGAAATTAAAAAATTTACATAACCAGTATGAGGGCATTCCCTTATTTACATAGCCAGAATGTCTATCTAAATAAGTTAAATGCAATATATTTGCGTAGTCGATTAGATATCACACCTTTCCATTTTGCCTTGTATACATACTTTTGTTATGGAGGTTGTTTTCTTGAATTATCATCCTAAAAATACTCAACTATTTTGGTAAAGATTATTGTTAGAGTTCATAATCATCTAATTCACATAAATTAATAATCATTTAGAGAACCATTCTGTTTTAAACGTTGGGGTTTATTTCTAATAAAAAAA